>CANTUT010000306.1:45000-550000 GCA_947687605.1 Reutealis trisperma
TCCTGTAGATAGTATGCAAACCTTGAGAGAGCAATCCACTGTAATTGCCTTTCATACCTGCATTAGTTATGTGAGTTGTATTATCAGGAATGAAGTTTTCTGGGGTAAGAAAAACTTCGATAGCATTTACAAAAGCTAATGATGATTTTTTAAAAGGCGTGAAGCGGATAATGAGTTTTCCTGTATCAATTGTGAGCAAGAATTCCTTAATCGTAGGTGAATTGCTTTGTGGAACACTGAAGTTTGATAACAATAGAAAATCAGAAGCTCTGACATCGAATAGAGCATTGGCTAGATTAACATCAGGTGATGAGAAAGAAAAGAAATGGAGTCTTATTATGTATGTGCCTGGTTTATCAATATCAAATTGATATGAAGATGATTGTTTGTGGAAAATTCTTGCAGTATTATACAGTGAAGTGCTAGCTGATTGGCTGCTGTTCTTGACAGCTTTGCTTGAACCAACCAAGAAAGGGGTGTCAGCGACAAAAGATCGCCCTGATTCGCTGCTGACTGGGGACTCTGATCCACAGTTAATGAAGTACTTTTTAGGAAGAGTGTAACCTGAGGAGGGAAACACAAGTGAATAGAATTGAATGGATACGATAAGAAATAGAATGATAGGAATTTTGCAAGACTGAAGCTTTTCCATGGAAATTGGTGGGAGTTGCTGCTTTTTCAGGTAGAGTGAAGATAATGAGCATCAACCAGGGGGATGAAAAAGAAAAAGATGGTAATACACTATCATGCATATCCTTACAAAATTAAAGTTATTAAAGAAAGACCAAGACTTCATTTTGATGATTGAAGTAGAAATAATAAAGATATAAACTAAAACTGGTTTCACATTTTGACTGTATATGATGGCCTATTAGTGGCCTATAACTTTTTGACTACGTATAATTAAAATTACTAACTTATTAATTAACTTCCTTTAAGTTGATGCAGTTCTGTAATTTCTATTTATTTAGGCTTTGTTCATAAGTAGATGACTACAGGATATAGCTTACTGAAAATGAAATATATTTAGCTGGGTCAATTCAGGAAAAAAGTAATATGGAGAGGTGACACCATTGAAAGAAAAAAGAAGCATCAAACAAAAGAAATTCTAAAGTTTTGGGGAACCCTGGACCCCATACACCACTACCAGGCTCCTTTTCTGTTGGATTATTAGATTAATAAAATTGTATCTCGCCGAAAAAAGGTAAGAGGCATGTCTTTTGGAAAGAATAAAGAAAAGACCGACTTTGTAACAGTTTACTAAATAAATTGAATGGTAGCTTAATGTCATGGGGGACAGGCAAGCAAAGGTCATTTCTAATTGCTAGTAATCCAAAGAATTGGGCACATTCCTGCCATATTACCTAAATTAACTTAGCATTTAACAATTCAAATAACTGATTTAATAACCTTATCTAGCTGCAGTATTTGTGCAGTTTCCCTTTCTTGTTTTGAACATCAGAGGCCCCTTGAGCTTTTATCCGGAAATTGGATCATCCTATATCCTGAAATCTATATATAGGAGCTGTTGATAAACTTTTCCTAGCATTTAAATTAGAAATTTATATTCTATTGACTGATGAATTCACTTAATGTTACATTCATTGTAAATGTGTAGCAATAGGAATTTATTAGTAGTTTTTTTTCTACAGGATTCCAGAGCAGAAAAGATAATATATCTAACTAGCTAACTCGATCTCAGATATTTCAAGCACGGGCCTGGAATAAGATTGCTCATAAGTATTTCTTGTTGATGCTGATGCACATAACTCTTCTTGCTTCTAGCTTGAAACCAAAATTCGCTCCATTTGTTTCAAGATACTCACAGGCTGCATTAGTTCCTGTCCTCCCTCCAACATCTTCACCACATTACCCATTCAAGGCCTTGCATCTGGTAAATGTTGAACGCATAACAGAGCCACAATAGACATCCTATCCGTCTTCTCCTTATCTATCTCTTCAAACCCACAAAGTGAAAGCAGGGCAGCCATCATTGTTATACATATTCCATGCCATCTTGTGAACTATTTGTGAGACTCATTAAGATTACAATCAACGTATCTTCTCCTTCTAACAGTCTCAAAAAGGAGAATTCCGACTGTAAACGTAACATCTGTGAGTGACAGGAGAGTTTCGAAGCAATAACTCTGGGCAGAATATCCTAGTGTCCCTCTAAATCCATACCTGACTGCTTTGTTTGTTGCATAGCTTTGCTAGTCCGAAATCTGCAACCTTGGGATTCAAACTACCATCAAGAAGTAAGTTTTCGGGCTTTATATCATAGTGAAACACTCCTCATGCAAGTATGCCATACCTTTTGCAGTTCCTATTGCAATCTCATGCAGCTT
This sequence comes from Reutealis trisperma, assembly GCA_947687605.1. Taxonomy (NCBI): domain Eukaryota; kingdom Viridiplantae; phylum Streptophyta; class Magnoliopsida; order Malpighiales; family Euphorbiaceae; genus Reutealis; species Reutealis trisperma. The sequence goes on from CANTUT010000306.1 coordinate 47,349, forward strand.
CTCCCACTCTATCTCAAGTCACGGCTTTCTTCAAATAAGACCCTATCAAGAGATCCTTTCTCCATGCCAACATAAACAAGAGCCATCATCGAAGGATTGAAGCAGAACCCATAGAGTCTAACCAAGTTGGCATGGTAAGTTCTCAATGAGGAAGGGTTACCAAAAAAAAAGGAACAATAATTTTGGAAAGAACCATGTCCTCAGTTTGGAACTCTGGAATTCCTTGCCCATGACTTGAATCGCTTCGTTTCACAGCTACTTTCACACCATTCCGGAGGATTATTTTATAAACTTTACCAAACCCGCCTTCACCAATCAAGAACTTCCCTATTGAAATTCTGAGTGGCAGCCAGGATTTCAGCAAAAGACATCTTCAGCTTAAGGTTTAAAAATTAGGAACCGGAGGGAGGCGGAGCCAGTTCTTTTAGCTATCCCGCTGTGGTTGGAATTAGAATAATTCCAAGGCCCAATCGATTCATTGAATTCAGCATGACATTTATGGCCCATATATGACCTGAAGAACCACACACCACAAGCCCAAGAAGAGCCCAGCCCACCTTATTATCCTAGAGCCCAGACTGGAAATCCACCCAAAAACAAAAGAAAATGTACGCAAAGCGGTTTTTGACGTGGCCCCTGGTTTTTTGCCACTGTCTCCATTATATAAAATAGACGGTATCCCATCAAGAATTCGGCAAGGGAAGACAGCACAAACAAAGAACTCGAAAAAGCGAAAAACCAATATGGTGGGGCAATGGACCGTGACTAAGCCAAGCCGGAGCGACGAGGTTTTGGATGCCAATGAACAGTTCCAAATAGCCAACCAAGTCAGAGCTCAATTCGATTCTATTGCTCCAAAACGACCCGCCAAGCCAAATAGAAGTGAATCAGACACAATAACACCACCAACCTTTGCTTCTTCTGATGTTGAACAAAACAGTATTCCTGAGCTTGAGAGGCTTCAATCTCTTCAATCTCAATATCCAGTATGCAAAATTTCAATCTTTCTTTCAGTTCTTTTCTTTAAGAAATTCATTTCAGATGTACTGATCTCAATTAGATTGGCATATTTTCCAGGTCATAATTTCCACGGAGGGGTCCAATATTGAGCAAGATGAGTTTGTGGAGACCCAATACTATAAGGAGTTGGATTCTATTGACAAGCAGCATCACACGGTTCCGTATCAATTTTCCTATAAGATTCAATTGATTGTGTTGTGTGTTTTTGGCTGGGTAATGATTGGTTTTTGGTGATTGAACAGACAGGGAGTGGATTCATAAGCGTTGTGGGGGAAGAAAATGAAAATGGGTATGATATTCAATTGCCAAGAGGCCATGGAGCTGGCACTCTGGTCTCAGGTTGCAGAAGCAACCCTGCAACAAACGACTGGACTCCCAGCTGTGTCGACGATCAGGTCAAGTTCCTAAAGATTTTAACCCATATATCAATCATCAATAGAATTTTAGACAAACCCAATACCAAAAATTAACCTTTTTTTTTTTTTTTTTTCAATTTTTATATTTTCAGGCCTTTATTTCTTGCAAACCAAATCGGAGTGAGGGTTGCTAGAACAGTGACTGAAAGAGACGAAGAAAGCAGCATCGACTTTTATTAAAATATGATTATTGTTATCTTGTCATAGTAAGAATAGATAAGGATGGTTTAGTGGATGCTTAAAATATTCATATTCTCAGTGCGCGTTACGTCAACTATAAAACTTCCAGCAAATTCTACATTTTTCTCATGGTCATATCCGTCACCAGAGTCTGAATTTTCTTTTTTTCTCTTTTCTTTTTTTTTTTTTTAATAATATACAGCTAACACTAATCATAAAATTAAAAACCAAATTACCAAGTTAGGCCGACAAACTGAGATCACATCAATCTGAATTAGAAGCTTTCTTGCCGATAATGCCTAGTCCAGTTGGCTAAGGGTGAGGTCCTATGACCAAGCGATCTCAGTTTGAACTTGGAATCTCAGCTTTATATGGAGAATATCTAGATTTATTTTTGCATTGTAGATTTTGAAGCTTTCTTAGGTTTCTATGACAATGCTGCAAGGAATTTAATAGCAGCCGCTAGCCAATTGGTTCTAACAACATTGTATCACCTGCTTGAGCAATGACTTGACTTGCCAAATCTTTCAAATTCAAGAGATCAAGAACTAAGTTCACCTGTAGCCTGTAGATGAAGATTTTGATTATTGCTCAGTTGAATGGAAAGCATAATACAAGAGAATCAAATTCCTGCTAATTCAAAGATCTATAGCACATTTGAACCCAATAAAGACCATCAGATCTTCAAATTATAAAAAAAAAATTTCAATGATCAAACACTAAATTTTCAAGAGACCAAAAATTCATTATTAAAACAATGCAAAATGAATAAAAAGAATCAAGATCATAGTGAAGCAATCCATAAAGTCATTTCCTCGTACGTTTATTCACCCAAATGGCAAAATCAAAATCAAAATCGATCTCAAAATCATATATCATATCACAGCTCGTGACGGTGAACTCAGATCTATAGTACCCGCCTTACAATTAATCAATCAGAACCCCCCAAAGCCGAGAATTCACACTTCAATAATAACAATTAATCAAGCAATCGCATTTCTAAGATTGAGAATTTTCCTCACTTGAAACAACACCATCTTGCCGCTTACTTGCCTTATTTTTAACCATTTCAAGCATCCTTTTACTGATCTCCTTAGAGTATATTTGGAGGATCTCGATTCCACGGCAGGCCTCCTCCTCAACACTGGCAGAGGCGGAAGCTGCGGCGGCGTGGAAAGACTCTTCCTCAATGAGTTTGGAGGATGCGACAGCTTCCTCGGAGGAGACTGTGCCGTAGCGGTTAGTGAAGGATGATGGAGAAGAGAGGGTATCGGTTAGGTGTTTAATTACGACGTCGCGTGTTTTCTGCGACGGTGGCCAAACGCGGAGAGAGAAAACGCGCTTTTCAGGTGATTGAGGAATGCGTTGGTGTTGGGGCTTTTCAGTTTCTGCCATTTCCTTTGCTTAAATGGACCGACCTCGCACAGTTTGTTGGGGTAAAATCTAACAGCTAACAATACTGCGTATATATATAGGTTCCTGGAAGCTAAAATTTTGTGGACTCGACCATGACGCTAAAGCCATTAGCCCATGTGCAACTAGTAATTATAATAACTTATATAATAATTAAATTTTAGTTTTTAATAACTTGTAATAATTAATTAATTTATTTATCAGAAAATCTTTGAAATTATTTTTTTTTTGCCAAAATTTATTTGTATGTACCACTTTGAAACATTATATAGTAATTAATCGCAAAATAAATTAATAAATCTATCACTAATTTTATTATAGTCACTGAACTTCCAATTTACATTATATTATCATAGGTCTGCTTGTTAAAGGTATGGAAGGTCACGGTCATTAGTCAAGGAAATAAGAATAAAGTAAAAAATATTCATTTAATTACACTAAATCACAGTTCAATAGTAAATATATATATTGTATGAATAATAAATTCAGATTCAATTTTTCTTTCTCTGCTAAAAAAATAAAGAAAAATTTATTTAATTACATTTAATTATGTCATACTAAGCTACACTTGGAATACAACATCCAAACTGATATAATTTAAATTTTAAACTTTAAGAGCGTGTTTATACTTTCTGAGTCCAATAAGACAGACTCAAACACTGCTTAATTAGGACCCAAGGATAAGCCTATTTTCATGATATTCCGTGCTCTACACATGGCCTCTAATGGCTTAGCCTTAGGCATGGAGAGCCCAACCCCCTCAGTCATATCAATTTCTTGACCATCTATCCTCTTCCATTCAAAACATTGGATCATAGACCCCAAAGCAAAGCTAACAACTTTAGTTGCAAGGCCCATTCCAGGACAAGCCCTCCTACCATGACCAAATGGCAAGAACTTGTAGCTACAGGTCTCACTTTCACTTTCTTCAAATCTCTCAGGCTTGAATTTCTCTGCTTCATCCCATAATTTAGGGTTTCTGTGCATTGCCCATGCATTGATAAGTACAATTGTATTTTTCGGCACATTATGTTCTCCAATTGTGCAGTCTTTGCTTGATAAATGTGGGAGAAGTAATGGACCTGCTGGATACAATCGAACAGTTTCTAATAAAATATTTTGAAGATATGTTAATTTAGAAATGTCTGATTCATCTATTAAATTTTCTTGGCCAATTTTAATGTCTAACTCATTCTGAGCTTTCTCTAGGACTTGTGGATTGTTGAGTAGACTAGACATTGCCCATTCTATTGTAACAGCTGATGATTCTGTCCCACCAAATATTATGTCCTGTAAATTAGTAGAAATTGCCATAAGTTTTAAACCAAATTAAATAGAAGAAAATTTAAAAGGGAATGGTGAATTTTACTGAGAGTGATGAATATATGGAGTAAAGTTGGAAGAGAAATATACATAATATACATACTTTTTAATTAGTATGTGAAAATATTATTAATAAATAATATATTTTCAATATTTTTCATCATAAATGATATTTTTAAATTTTATAATTTAACATTTTAATTGATTAATGTTTGATTCAGTGATACTATAATTTTTTTGAGGATTATAATATTTCAAGTTTGAATCCAACTAAAGCTAAATTTAATTATAAAAAATAATACCATTGATAAAAATTTATATATTTTGTTCATGAAATTTAAGTTAATCTTAAATGTGATAAATTTGATTTGGCTTTTAAATAACAAAGAAAAATAATAAAATTAACCAGAAAAATAATAAAAGTAACCGGTTAACTTTTTATTCGTAAAACTCATTAGCTAACATTTAGAACTCAATGCCACCAATTTGAGATTACTCTCCAAGGAGGAGAGTAACAAGGCACAATGAATTGCCTAATCTGGAACTCTCAAGATTGGGGAGCCTTGGAGCATTAAATGTTTTGCACAATCTTGTGCGCACTCACTCCCCTCAATTGGTTTTTGTAATGGAGACCAAAATCACTTCATCTCAAATTAAGAGGAATGCTTATCAAATTGGGATTTTCTAATTGTTTTTGTGCGAGCAGATATGGTTTGAAAGGGGGATTGACATTATTTTGGAATCAAGTGGCAGTAGTAGAGATTGTTGGTTACTCTAGCTGTCATATTGATGCCATTGTCTCTTCTTCAGTAGTGACCAAATGGCATTTTACTAATTTTAGGGGCCACTGTGAAACTTCCCAATGGAAAATCTCTTGGGAACTTTTACAGAAACCTGCCACAATTAATGATCTTCCTTGTGTTTGTGGTGGAGACTTCAATGAGGTATTGCATCATTAGGAAAAAAATAGGGGGAAAAATAAACCATATTACCAACTGAGAAATTTGCCCAACACAATTAATATTTGTCAATTGAAGGATATGGGTTATTCAGGCCTTATGTTCATATGATGATATAAACAACATGGAAGTGTTGCTATTTTTGAAAGAATTAACCGGGTTTTTTCCAATGCTCAATTCTCTAATCTCTTCCCTCAGTCATTTGTATTGCATTTGGCTCTTTTTGTTCTAATCATAGATCATTGCTTCTCAATATTGGTTGAAACCATCATCCTAGGTCTAGAAATAATGGCTTGTCTAATTGTAAGAAACGACAACCATGGCTTGTCTAATTGTAAGAAACGGCAACCATGGTTTAGTCGATTTCTTTTGGAAGAAATGTGGGTTGAACATGAGGAGTGCAAATCTGTTATTAAATCTGCCTGGCATTCTTCTCAAGCTTCTGACCCAATTAGTCAAGTAATAGAGCATATTGGCAATTGTGGTTCAGTTTTTTTGGTATAGGGTAAGCAAACTTTTGGTAACCATAAACTTAAAATTTCAAGACTTCAAAATCGTCTTGGAAAACTCCAAGAGGGAGCACCTAATGTCAATTTTGAAGCAGTTAGGGAAACATAAAGGGAGGTAAAAGTCTTGTTGGACCATGAAGAGACTTATTGACAAAGAAGATCTCGAGTAGATTGGTTATAGAAATGAGAAAAAAACACTCGCTTTTCCACCAGAAAGTTTCTCAACGTCGGGCTAAAAATGAAATTTTGGGTCTTGAAGATTCAAATGGACATTGGTTTGAAGACAAAGCTCGGTTATAGAAGTTAACTACATATTTCTATATCGAGTTATTCACATTCACTATTCCCCGCAAAGATCAAGTTGAGGTTGTTGTTAACTTGATTCCCTAATCAATTGATGATGAAGATATTATGATGTTGGATGCTCTGGTCACTAGTGATGAGATTAAAAGTGCAATTTTTTAGATATTTTTACCGAAAGCACCTGAAATTGATGGTATGCTACCTCTCTGTTATCAAAAGTACTGGGATATAATTAATGTAAGATATGCTCTGCCATTTGAATAATGCTTCTTCTAGGCACCAGATTGAAAATTTTGAATAAGATATTGGTGGTGTTATTTCCCAAAGTCAAGGCAACAAAGAAGATTTCTAATTTTCAGCCAATCCACTTATATAATGTAATATTTAAAATCGCTTCAAAAGTGATTGCTAACTAGTTAAAAAGGGTGCTTCACAAGATCATCTCTCCTTCATAGAGTGCCTTCGTACCTGGCAAGCTAATCATTGACAATGCTATCATTGGTTTTGAGTGTCTTAACTATTTGAAGTGAGAATTAATGGGTGCTGAAGGTGGCTGTGCTCTAAAACTTGATATGGCTAAAGCCTATGATCGAGTTGAATGGGATTTTCTCACAACTATTATGGTAAAAGCATGGTTCTTAATTGCTTGGGTGGAAAAAATTAGAATGTTCTTAGACTTAATTTCTTACAGCTTTCTACTCAATGGGAAACACTCAGTTTCTTACAACTTTCTAATCAATGGGAAACCTACTGGTGTTATCCTTCCATCACAGGTATAAGGCAAGGAGATCCATTATCTCCTTACTTATTTCTTTTATGTGCAGAAGAATTGACTATTTTACTAAAAACAGCTGAATATAGAAGTTTAATTTCTGGTTTATCTATGGGCAGTAATGCCCCACTATTTCTGATTTTTTTTTTTGCTTATAATAGCCTTTTTTTTTTCAAAGGGGTTTTCGAGGAAGCCTTGGAATAATTGCTGAGTTTATATGCAGATGTTTCTAGGCAAAAAGTAAATTTCAATCACAAGCTCCCTCAAGAGATCTAAGTTGAATTGTTGATATTCTACAGGTTCCAATCGTGGATTGTCATGAGAAGTATTTAGGATTGCTAGCCTTTGTAGGTAAGAATAAATAAGCAGCATTTTTGGCAATTAAATCTCGTGTCCAAGCAAGGCTTCAAGGCTAGAAGGAATAAATTTTCTCCATAGGGGGTAAAGAAATATTATTGAAAGTAGTGATTCAATCTATACCAACCTACTCAATGAACTGTTTCAAATTTTGTCCTTCTCTATATGAGGATCTCACTCGCATATATGCGAACTTCTGGTAGGGATCTTCAACTACTAAATGGAAAATTCATTAGGCAAAATGAGACTTTATATGCCTTCTTAAAGAAAATGGAAGAATGGGTTTCAAAGGCATAAGTTGCCTTAATAGAGCCATGTTGACATCCTGCAACTGATATCTCCTCCTTACTTTTCAAAATTTTGAAAGGAAGGTATTTAGCTAATACTTCTTTTATGGAAGCTGTAGGAGATCATCTATCTTTTTTTTGGAAAATCATTATGCGAGTTAAAAAAATTATTGAAAAAGGGTCTAGATGGTGTATAGGTAATCAGGATGAGCTACTTGTATCTATAGATCATTGGTTACCTCGTCCATATGATTTTCTACCCTATGGGCGCAATTTATTCCTATTGATACTAGAGTTTCAGATTTAAGCCTTATTCATGGGGTAGAATCGTCTTTGGTAAAGGAAGCTTTTAGTGCTGATGAGCTAACATCATTCTCTCTTTACCTGCCCCATCTCCTACCTGTATTGTTACATTGAATTGGTTTTTCAAAAAATCAGGGAAACATTTAGAAAAAGTAGTTATAAAATTGCCTTGATGTGGAGGACATTCCTTGTTCATTGGATTGCTCTCGAACCAAATAATGGTGAAAAAAATATTGGAACCTGAATATACAACCAAAAGTTGCTATATTTGGGTGGAAATCTTTTTACAGTGGGCTTCCAACAACTAGAGCATTACAACATCTTCATATGCTCATAGGTGAAAACTTGTGTTGAATGTGTCATGAAAGAGATGAATTAGTAACTCATGCATTATGGACTTATAAATTTGCTAAAAAATTATGGTGTATCATTTACTTATCCAGATTTGTTGGCATGTTTAAACTAGATAACTTTAGAGAGGTCTAGTTGGATTTAAATGGTTTTGCTTCCCAAGAAGAATTGGCTTTTTTGTCTTTCATCGTTGGTGTTTGTGGACAAATAAGTGTTTGCATATCTAAAAGTTTTCTATGTAAATAGAAGAGAGCTTGGAGATTAATAGTATAACCATCAATAAAGGGAAAAAAAAAAAAAACACATAAGAACACAATTTTTTTTACTATATATATATATATAAAAGAGATAGGGGCCGTATGTGCCATCCTTACCGTTGGCGCATTAAAATATTCAAATTTAACAAATGTAAGATTATTGAAAGGCTTATAATTTAAAAAAAAAATAAATCAAAATATGACTTGAAAAGTATTAATTAAAATTTAGTTTTTTAATTAATTAGAATTAGAGAGAAATGAAAACAACAGTATAGCTGTATGAATAATTAAATAGGAGGTTGTAAGATAATGAAAGTGAAAGATGAGAGTTATAAAATAAAAAGCGGTTGTATAAATTTTTTTTTTATTGGAGAAAAAGATATTGTAAAAATTAAAACGGTAGAAAAGGAAAAAAGGGGTTGTAAGAAGAAAAGTTTAAATAAAGAGGCAGTTCTAAAAGGAAAAAAGTATAAAGAGAGAATAAAGAGTTAGAAATAAAATTCCCTTACAAAAACTTTTAGGTGTAAAATTATAAAATTTAGTTCTATATTGTATTTTCTCCTTTTATTTTAAGTAATTTTTTTTAAATATATAAAAATTAAATTAATAACATATATTATTTAATGAAAATTATAATTTAAAAAATTTGACCCTCTATATTTCTGACCCACCAATGCATGCATAGTTGCCAAGAGATGAGATATGAATGAAGCTTATTCCAAAAACACTCGAGCTTCTAACGAATAAAAAACCAAGAGTTCTAATGATAAAAAACTAAGAGACTCATCAAGCCAGATCAACTTTCATAGTATTAATTTTCTAATTAATGCATCTAATTAGATTCTACGAACAACATCATTGTATCAATGATTTTTTTTTTTTAAATCATTAAATCAATAAAAATATGATAAAATATTATTGATGATATTTGATTTAATTAATTAACTTGTCTTTACTTTTTGAGAAATTAATTGAATAGTTTCTCAATTTTAGATCCATCAGACTATTTAGTTTTTCCATTTAATTTTTATTTTTTTTATTAAATTTATAACAAAATTGACTAAAAAGCCTTTGTTTATATAATAAATATAATTTTAACTTTATTATTTTAAAGTTAAAAAATTTAAATTCATAAAATTATATAATTATATAATAATTAATTATGTAATAATTAATTAATTTTATTAATATAAATATTTTTTATTTTTTACTATATGTAGTAATTATATAATTAATAATTTTATAATTTGATGATATTAAATGTAATTATTATATAATTATATAAATATTATTTATTTTTATGAATTTGATTATTTATTTTTATTTTTAAAATAATAAAATTAAAATTATTTTATTTTATATAAGAACATTTAAGTTATTTTTATATATTTAACAAAAAATATAAAAATTAAATAAAAAAATTAAATAATTTGATGAAATCAAAACTAAAAGACTAATCATTTAATTTTTCAAAAATAAAAATAAATTGTTTAATTAAATCAAAAATCAGGATTAAATCCATAAAAAATCTCAAAAGATTTGTCACCTTTGTGATTTAGTCTCCATTCTATCGTCAATTTTCGACCTACGAATTGACTTCGTCCATGTTGACAAATATTTTTCCATTTTACCCGTAAAGCAAATAATTAATTTAATAAGCCCCATATGCAATTATTTAAAAAAACCATATATATATATATATATATATATATATATATAAGCATGTGCCTCTGATTCAACTTGTTTTTTGTCCTTTGAAAATTCAATCCAAGATGACTTTATAGGAAAGCATATTATAATTGAGCAGTTCCACCACACAATAAATGCACCGCCAATTTTTACCAATTCAAGGGAATTCTTTGATTTTTTTTTTTAAATTAATAAAATTTAAACCAAACATAATTAATTTAATATTTATTTAGTACACATATTCATAACCCTTAAAATTAATTTAAATTTTAAATTTAGTTAAATTATAAGATTATTTATGTTAAATTTTATTTAATATAAAAAATTTAATTTATAATATTAAATAATCATACTTTTATAATATTATATTTTATAGAATAAGTCAATAAATGAAATAAAAAATAAGATTATTTTAAGAAATAAATATCATAAATAATGAGATTAATAATCTCACTAAATAGAAATTACTAAAAATATTATATAACACTTATCTTATAAATTAGCTAAACTTTCAAAATTATTAAATCCGTACTAAACTTAATGATATTACTAATACTACAAATTAATTAAGTAATATTATGTATCAAATAGACTATAAGAGTGGTGTTTGATAGTTCAATTGAGCCACTCTTCAAATGGCTCGATGGAGATAATGAAATGAAAATTTATTTAATTTTAAGTAATAATAGTTAATTATGAGACCCATTTATTTTATTTACCACTTCATTTTTTTTTATCTTTCATGTTTATCACTTAATTTTAATTTTATTAAAATTTAAATTTAAATTCAAAAATTAATTTTACAATAAACCATATTTCATGTCTTCTTTTCACGGAAAATTGTCAGTTAAAAGTGATGGTTTCCTACTTTCTTTCAATTTCAATCAAACAAAGGAAGATTGAAAATAGAGAACTAGTAAATTAATAATAATGGTGCTAAAGTCCAATTATGGATAAGAGCAACTGCTTAGCTGGATAAAAGGCGTAGATATTGTTATAAAAAGCTACAAGCGACTCCATAAAGTAATAAAGGATCAAGTGATTAATGCTAGTAATTTTAATTATGATGCTGCCCATATAATTTTTAATTAGATGTCAATTGTAGCTTGAGTACATTCAACGACTCCATTATTATTTTGTCAAGTTTTCTTATGTGTATGGATTGTGAGTTTTCAATCTTCAAACTTATCCAACGACTAAACTAATCAACAGGGGCGGCTTAGTGAGGTAAACAACTAAAACAGCCGTTTTAGATCTTTTATATATATATATATAATATTTTCTATGATTATTTTATTTTTAAATAAAATAATTTATTTTATTTGAGAAAAAAAATTATTTTTTATAAAAAATCATAATCTTTTTATATGTTTTCATAAATTAAATTATTTTTTTATAAAATTTATAGATATATAAATTTAAAATACTATATTAATCATTCTAGTATTTCTTTTTTTTAATTAGTAAAATATAATAGCAGATTAATTTAATTATAATATTTTAAATATTTTAATTATATTTATTATTTATAACTATCCTATTAGCCAGAAAAAATAAAATTTTGTATTTTTTTTAAAATAAAGTAATATAAAAAATTTACTTATACGATACTTTTTATAAAAAAATTGTGATTTTTTTTAAAAAGAATAATATTTTTTCATAATTTTAAAATTATTTTTCTCATAAAATTATTATTTTGTGTAAAATAAATCATATTATAAAACAAATTATATTTTTGTAAAATTAAAACTTTTTCGCAATTAAAAAAAATTATGAAAAAATATTTTTGTTTACAAAAAAAATATAAACAAAATTATAATTTTCGAAAAAAACTTTTTTTTTTTTTTTGTAACAAAATAGGTTACTTTGTTAAGTAAGCTAAGAAACTCCCATATATATATATATATATATATATATATATATATATATATATATATATATATATATATATATATATATATATATATAAAATTGAAATCAAAAAATAAAATACGGTAATCTAGAAAATAGTACTAATAATAACTATATTCTAATAGCCTCTATTAATTTATTCATAATTTTTTGAGAGGTTACTCAGTTTATACTATATTCTTTTAATATTGTTTTTCTTTTATGTTTTTTACGACTTTGCCCAGTGCCCTAAAACCCTTGAGCGCCGCTGCTCATGAATCAATGACGCCCAGCTAATATTTTGATGATAGTATACAAATTACAATACAGGCATCTAATAATTCAAGAAAAGAAAAACGATGAACAAGCACAAATATTGAACATTAAAAAGCTCGTTAAGAGTTTTACTTACCAATACAAGGCCCTTGACTGTTTCATCCGTATAATATTCAGGCTGCGATTTTTGCAAAGAAAGAAGATGGCTGATCATTGAGTTATTACTACAATTTCTTTGTCTATCAATAAGACCTTGCAATAACTCATCACTTCTTTTAGCAAGTGCTTTCACTTTCTTCAAATAGCCTTGAACATCAACCCATTGTAAAATTGGCAAGAAATCCCCTGGATATGAAGCTTCTGCATGTATAAATATCTCCCTTATCAACTCTCTGAACTTTCTTGCTTCACCACTATATTTCTCCCCCGTCACCATTCGCATAATTATATTAAAAGTTAGCTCTGAAAGCAATGGTCTAATTTCTACTTTGCCAAAACCATTGCTACAAATTTGATTCAATTTTTTTAGGAAATTTTTTATCTCCTCTCTTCTAATGCTTAAAAAAGCATTGAGACGATTAGATGAGAAAATTTCAAGAGCACTTATACGGCGGAGGTTTCGCCAATGGTCACCATAAGGGGCGGTTACAAGGGTACTGTGATTGTAATTTAGGTATTTTCCCATAACTAATGGCGGGCGATTGGCTAAAATGATGTCGTTTTTTGTGAAACATTCTTCGACGGCTGATGGCGATGAAACTATAATCATAGGGTAAGACCCGCATTGGAGATAGAAAATTGATCCATATTTTTGAGAAAGATTGTGAAGAGTTCTGTGAATAGGTTGCTTGAAAAGATGGAGATGGCCTATAATTGGAAGAGAAGGTGGTTTTGGTGGGAGTTTTATGTGTTGTGATCTTTTATTACGTGCCATAGCTCGGAACTTGAAGGCTAGAAGAACAAAAAAGAGAAATGATAAAGCTGAAATTATTACCTCCATTGTTGAATTTAATTGTGTAATGTGTTCTCAGCTTCATCCACGATATACATTTATATATATATACATATATTTATCATTCATCATTTTCTTTTTCAATAAACAATTGGAATTGTTTATGAAAACTAAAGAAAATAAACATTAAATTAAAATAGATCATTTTTTCCAAAAATTAACATTAAATATTAAACTAACATTTAATATTATAATATTATGTTATATTATATAAAAAATTTAATTTTTTATAAAAAAAATTAAGTTATATATCTTTTTTTTCTATTTTTAACATTTGCGTACTTTCGATTTTTTATTTTTATATTTAGATTTTAGTAATTACTTTTTTATACTTTTTAAGTTTTTTTGTTTTCATTTGAGTCCAAGGGTCTCATTCGAACCTATTGGGTATGAGGATCTATTCATTTTCTTTATAGACATTTGACTAATCTAAGTTTATAGCTTTGCTAGAATAATTATCCTACCATTGCTCCTGTCATAAAAGAATGTTTGTTTAAAGTGATACATCTGTTTGTTAGTATCTTTTGCCAACAATCATTTCACGCTTTTGAATTTAAGTTAGCCTTACAATGGATGATGAGAAAAATGATATTTGGCATGACTCATGGCTTCCACAACTTGATTCGCCATATATGACTACTTCAGCTCCTAATGGTGTTTTGAATTCTCCAGTTCATACACTTATCGATGATCATGGTCGCCATTGGAATGTTGCTTCGGTTAGGAGTATATTTAACGCTAATGATTAGATGAGGATTTTGTCCATTCCTCTCGCTTGTGCTGCTGTTTCTAACTCATGGACATGGTCTGGTGATGCCAAAAGGGATTTACACTGTTAAAAGTGGGTATAAACAGCTCGTTAATACCCCTGATACTTCATCTCTAGTTAACAGTTCCATTCCGATGGCTTGTAGGAAAAAGCTGTGGGGTTTGAATGTGCCACCGAAGGTAAAAAATTTGCTATGGTGTGCGCTCCATAATTGCCTCCCTACTATGGATAATTTGATCAAGAAACGTGAAGATGCTTAGCCACCTTGTCCGATTTGTGGTGTTGACAATGAATCAGTCTCCTACATTTTATTTTCTTGTGGTTTTGCTGAAGAAAGCCTCGCCATTTTATCTTTACATCTATCCATCAGTGGTTTCACGTCTTGGCACTCATGGTTTATTAATCTTCTTATGCATGGAACCCTCAAATAGGTAGCCGATGCAAGCATGGTAGCTTGGGGATAATGGAACCACCGGAGCGAGATCTTATGGGCGCAAAAATATAGTAGTGCATCTTAGGTGATATTTGCAGCATCAACATTCTTATTTTAGTGGGTGTCAGCTCAAAAAACTAAGCCATGTCGTACTCTAGCGATTGACGGAGATGGAGCAGTGGTGTGGTCTTGTCCCCCCGCGGGCTGGACCAAATGTAACACAAATGGTTCTATTTTTGATGCTGGAAATTTTAGTGCAGGTGCTTGTGTACTCGTGATGCGCAAGGTTGTTTTCTTGCTGGCCAAGGTGTTCACTTTGCAAGCATCACGGATCCCAAAATTGTGGAAGCTCTTAGTCTTCGTGAAGCACTATCCAAAAGCAGCATCTAATGTCATTTTGGAATCGGATTCTTTGGCAATAATTCAAGCAGTTTGGGGACAAAATGAAGACAGAAGTTCTTATGGCCTTATAATTTTTTATTGTAAATCTCTTTTAAACTCTATTATGACTTATGAGATTCATTTTGTCAGGTGATCAGTGAACAAAGTTGCTCACAGTCTTATTAAAGCATTTGGTTTGCAAGAGTGGGTATCGTTGTATCTTTCCTTGTATTCATGATGTTTTTATTTCAGATATCTAATAAAATCTTTCATCCTTGAGCTTCAAAAAAAAAAAAAGTTAGCCTTACTATATTTACTCAATTCACAAGTATATTCACTTTTTTGGATTTACTCATTTTGAATTTAAACTATTTATTTTTCGAGATTTGCTAATAACTTTCGTTTTTTTTTTTTTTTATCTTTTTTTATTGTTTTTTCTCTATTTTGATATCATCTAACACATTATAGCAAGACATGTGAGTCACACTTTATTAATTGTTGAATATTCTTTCTTCTAAAAAAGACAATAGAGAAAGTTATAAGATTTATAAATTTAGATTTAAATTATTTTCTTTATATTAATAACCAAAATAACAAAAAATAATATTTAAATTAATAAAATAATCACAATATTTTTGGAGGAAAAAATATTCAACAATTAATAAAGTGGGATCATATATTTTAGTATAGTATGGTAGATGGCATCAAAAAAAAAAAAAAAAAGACAATGAGAGAAGATAAAAAGAAGAAGACAGCTAATCAATCTCTAAATTTTTTATGAAATGAATAATATTTATTGGTGAATAACCATCCATCACTAGTTATTATAATATTTAGTACTTCAGGCTTCAAAATCATTATTGTCATAACATTTGCAGCCTACAAAGCCAATAAGTTGGGGAAAAAAAAACAGTTGTTCTGGCCTTCTCTAGCGATAATGTTCGAAGTCTAGTACAAATAAGTTGGCCACAAGTTGAACATATTCAATTGTGGTTAAGATCGAAGGAGAACTCTTTATGGATGATATCACGTGCTATGCACATGGCTTCTAATGGCTTAGCCATAGGCATGGAGATCCCAGTTGCTTCAGTCATGTCAATTTCTTTACCGTCTACCCTTTCCCATTCAAAACATTGGATCATACAACCCAAACCAAAGCCCACTATTCTATTGGCAAGGGCCATTCCAGGACAGGCTCTTCTTCCAAGCCCAAATGGCAAGAACTTATACTTATATTCCTGTATTTGGGCTTCTTGAAACCTCTCAGGCTTAAATTTCTCAGCATCAACCCATAAATTAGGGTCTCTATGTAAAGCCCAAACATTAACTAAAAGAATAGTATTTTTGGGGACATCAAATCCTCCAATAATGCAGTCTTTGTTTGACATATGTGGGACAAGCAGTGGGCCTGATGGGTATAATCTAAGACTCTCTGCCATGATATTCTGAAGATACGGTAATTTAGAAATATCTGATTCATCCATTAGTCTTTGTTGCCCAACTTCATTTTCTATCTCTTTTTTAGCTTTCTCTAGCACTTGTGGGTGGTTGAGCAAGTTTGCCATTGCCCATTCTGTTGTAATGACCGATGATTCTGCGCCCGCTAATATAATATCCTGTACAATTTGATTAGAGAAAATTGTCATAATAATTAAGTACTAAACCAATTCAAATAGAACAAAATTGAAAAAAAAAAAAAAAAAAAGGGAATAGTTTTAAAATTGTAAAGATTAAAGTGTTAATTATAACAAATTTTAGGAGTGTTAAAATAATTTACTTAGATATAATATTTAACATTTCAATGTATAATATAATTAATTCAAAAAATTATAATACATGTTTTTTTTTCTCTTTAATTTTCTTTAAGTGGCTTGGAGATTGAGATCTCTTCCACAATATTCTGAAGAAAATTTTTATAAATATTTTATGAGAATTATTTTTTATGACTAGTCATAAAACCACGTTTTGTACAAATTTTAATTATATTTTTCTATTTAACTTATATTTTTTAAAATATTTTAACACACAAGAATTATTATTATTATATTGATTTTAAAATTATATATATATATATATATATATATATATATATATATATATATATATATATATATATATATATATATATATATATATATATATATATATATATATATATATATATATATTTGTCTCATATTATGTATACATACATAATATGAGACAAAGTTATTGTATATTAATCAATTAAAATAATAAAAATATATTAAATTAGTCTGCATAAATTTTAATTGAATTTTATAAAAATAAAATGATAGTATGAAAAAGAAAATGATGATGTAACTTAATTTTTTAAAAAAAAATTATTTGATGCATGCTGAATTTTTTTTTTTAAAATTACTTAAATATTCCAAAAAAGTCCTAAAAAATTCTTTAATTCAGTGTATTATATATATATATATATATATAATGAGTATATGTAGGCCATTAATCCCACTAAATGCCCAAATCTTGCGTGCGTTGACAGTAAAGCTAGGGATGACAATAAATAAGGAATGTGTAGGGTATGTTGAAAAAAAAAAAAAAGTATGGATGAGATAGCATAATATATTTATCTAGAGGTGTATATCTATTCATACCTATTTAGATAATAAATTTTAAATATATTTCCATATTCATAGAGTTTTGGGGTAACCGCAGGTAACTCATTATCTAAATAATTATCAAATTATTTTTAAATAATGTGTAAATTTAGAATATTTGATTTAAAAAATAAAATGAATTTATATAATAAAGAACATAGTGATTTAGGATAATTTATTACGTGATATTTAAGATATTTAATTTGTTTACTTAATATAAAGTTATAAATGCTAATATTCTAATGAGTTGTTGAATTTAATGAGATATATTAAAATATGTATCTAAATAATTATTTTATGTAAGAAGAAGTAAATATAAAATTGAGTGAATTAATACTAATAAAAAAAGAAATAAGTGTTACAAATAATTTTAACTTCAAATATAGTAAATATGAAATATTTAAATAGTAAATATATCTCAAGTATACGGAAATGATTCTTTATTTTATTATTTTTACACTCAAAATTATAAGAAGCAAAAAGGAAAATTATACAATAATATTAATTTAAAGAAAGCTTATTTAATTATAGAACTAGAAAGAGAAGAAGATCTAGAGAAAAAAAAAAAAGAAGAAGAAAATTTAGAGAAAAAAAATAAAATCAAGAGAGAAAAGAGAATAAGATATAGAGAATTTGAAAATAGAGAATTTGCATAAAGTTTGAATAGAGTTATTCTAAGGAAAAAAGAAATTGAGACCCAAAAAATAGAAAACTAGAGAGAGAGAAGCAGTAGAATGAAAAAATGAGAAAATAAGAGAAATTTAGGATTCGATTTAACATTATATATCAATAATATAAAATGACTTTTTTATCCTCAATAAAATGATAAGGTACAATAAATTATTTAACTAAACTAAATTATATTATGGTAATCTCAATAAAATTATTAAATTACTAAAAATATATTATTAAAATGACATAACTTAAATGATTAAAATATAAATTACTTAAGGACATTTAAGTTAATTTAAACCTATTTTATATTTAAGGAAATATAATAATTATTTTAGACACTAAAATAATAAAAAATCTTATATAAAATAATAAAATATATAAAATTTTATATAAAATATATAAACACAATAGTTCGAATATAATATGAGTATGCATATAAATAGAATACTATGCTATTCATACTCTATCTAAATTCAATATTATTTTTAAATATGAACTTACCTATACTTATTATTAAGTCAACTCAGATATTACTTATTTTAACTAAATAAAATTGAAGTAAATATTTATAAATAGGAATAAGTTGACATCCTTAAATAAAGCGTGTGTCACGAGTCGTTCTATTCATGGGCCTGGGGCCTGCCAGTGACTCAGGATTGGATGCAACCTATAGGTCCATTTTTTAATTTCTTTTATTTATTTTTAACTGCAAATTTCAAAAGATATTAATTATGTTCCTTCCCTATATGTAGAGTCAAAGCCAAAACACATTCTAGAATAATTTAGGACGAGAATAGTCAAAAATGACATAAATTCTTATTCAGCATCAATTATCTCTTCTACTATAACCTAATTCAATAAAAATAAAACATAGCAATTAATAATACCACATTAAATAAGTAATTAGTAATATTATTAATTAATATAACATCATTAATTAATATATTTTATTAAATTAATATCTTATAGATGATCATATGAAATTATTAATTAATTTATTTTATTTTTATTATAAGTAAAGTGGTAAATTTAATCTAACTAAATTTACGTAGAAATCTTCTACTAACTGAATAATAGTATATTACATATATAAAAAAACACTACCTATTACGTTATTAATATTATATAAAGGTAGAAGTAAAAAGATTCGAGTACTAACCAGTATAAGGCCCTTGATGGTTTCATCTGTATAATCCTGAGGCTGTGATTCTTGCAAAGAAAGGAGGTGACTAATCATTGTGTCATTATTACCCTTTTGGTCATTTCTCTGTTCATCAATAAGTTCCTGCATCAATCTATCACTTAGTTTAGCAAGTACCTTTACTCTCTTCAGGTAACCTTGAGGATCAATCCGCTTTAAAAATGGCAGGTAATCGCCCGGATATGAAACCCCTAAACAATAAAAAGCTTCCCTAATCATCTCCCTAAACTGTCTTGCCTTTTCATTATGTTTCTCACTCTCACCATAATACCTTTTCCCCGTGATCATCCTCATTAGTATATTAAACATTAACTCTATAAACAATGGTCTTAGTTCTACTTTACCATAACCATTGCTAGAAACTTTATAGATATTTTTTAACAAAATCTTGAACTCATCTCTTCGAATGCCTATAAATTTATTAAGGCGACTCGATGACAAGATTTCAAGAGCACTTATACGGCGAAGGTTACGCCAGTGTGCCCCATATGGGGTTGTTACGACCGTATTATGCTTGTAGCTCACGTACTTCCCCATGGTTAATAAAGGGCGATCGGCGAAAATGACATCATTGTTGCCTAAGCATTCTTCAACTGCGGATGCTGATGATATAATGATCATAGGGCGAGATCCAGATTTGAGATAGAATATTGATCCATATTGTTTAGAAAGATTTTGGAGAGTTCTATGAAGGGGTAACCTGAAAAGATGGAGATGGCCGATAATTGGAAGGGAAGGTGGGCTTGGTGGGAGTTTTAGGTGTTGCGATCTTCTATTAATATGTGACCAAAGATTGAAAGCTAGAAGGAGAAACACAAATGATAAGGAAGAAACTATAAGCAAGGTAGCTTCCATGCTTGAGTTTGATCAGTTGTAATAACGTGTGCTGATTAAATTGTTATTGTTTATTATATATAGGAGAAAATCTCAGTGTAAGAAGACCTTAGTTAAATTGTTATATGTGGGTGTAAAAGAATGTTATTGTCTTTACACTGCGCAAAATAATAAAATTTTAAAACATAAATTTATAGTTGATTTTGTGTAAAAAGCTATGATGTTAGAATAAGACCAAATCAACCGGTTTAATTGACTTAATTGGAAATCAGATCAGGTCTGATGATTTAGACTGATTTTGGATGTTAAAAAAAATTATTTTAATTTTTTTACAGGTTATAGGTATTAAATTCATGACTTTTAAATAAAAAAATAATTTTAAATTATCAATCACTTAATCTGAATCTTATATGTTAATCATTTTCTTCATAATTTAATTTTATAATTATGGAAATAAAAAATTAATAGTATTATTCACCTAATAAATATATATTATTAATTTAATTATTTCTTGTTCACCCTTAATTCTATTTCAATTGAACCCCTTAATTCATGATTTTTTATTTTTATCTATTGATTGAATTTAAAATTTGTAATTTAAGGATAATCATACTTTCTTTTATTCCACTTCAAGTATCGTGTAATAACAAAGTACACCAACTAAGATAATGATAACTTATTATAAATTTTATAAAAATTCATAATAAGTTATTTAATTATCTTTTTTCAAAAATGCTAAAAAATAGAATAAGTAAATTAGCTAAAATTATGGTAATTTAATAAATAAAAATAAATTTAAAATTTTTTAATTAATATTATTTTAAATTTATAAAAATAATATTTAAAATAAAATATAATTTTTTTTAAAATAATATTTGAAATGAAATGGAGAGGGTATTTAAAATGTCTAAGGTTTTTCCATTATTAAAACATGTCATTCAGTTACGGAACACTGGACAGTTATAAATGAATAGCGGTCAAGATTTGACTAGCCAAACAGTCAGAGAGAATTGAATGGAGGCAATTTAATACAATATCCTCATATAATTCAGAACTTAATTGCGACTTTTTCTTTCGTCTTTTGGCCTACAATTCTCAGTCTTTTATTTATTTTGTTAGAAAAGAGCATAGAAGTTGAAAAGTTTATATTTGATATAAGTGGAAAAGTAAATCAAACGTGGGGAAAATTGCGCAAAATGATACCACATTTTTTTAAATGGAATTATGTTTCGAAAAGTATTACTATAAAAGTATTTTTATTATTTAAAATTATATATCTAAATTTTTTAATGTTAAATTTAAATAAAAATTGAGTTAAATTATATAAAAATCAAATTATTTTAAGTTTTTTTTTTCGATTTTTTAAATGCAAGAAATAATATAATAAAAGTCAAATTTGATATTTAATTTTGAAAATGACTTATGTGTGATTAAATTAACGATCTATTACTGACTAAATTATGTTATTACTAAAAAATATATTGGCTTAATTAAATCATAAAATTAATTTCTGAATTTGACTACATAATTTTCATTTTCTTTTCTTTTTTTTTTTTAAAGTAGAATAGGAGATTTAAATTTAAGATCTAATCTAAATTATATATATATAAATATGTCGTTTGCATTTATATGATTGGACATATTATCTTATATGGTGGTGGGGCAATGTGTTCCGCATAAAAAAATTGACTTTCTTTTGTGCCTGCCCTTAGATTTTTCAATTTTTGACTTATAAAACCGACTTTGATTTCAATAATATTGATAAATTTTAGTTATGAAAAATTCTTAAATTTGAATTTCAATTGAAGTCTAATTAAAAAGAATATATATAGTGATCAATTATCATTTGTTGTTTTTAGAAATTTATGTGAAAAATCAATTTTAATCATTATTTACTATAATATTTAATAATAAATTCATGTGCTCTCATAATCTATATTATATTAGAAATAAGAAAAATAATTGCTTGATTAATAAAATGTTAATTAATTTCTATTACTATTAGTAAGAATAATAAATTTTTTATAGAACCCATTTATTATGTGATGTGGAAAAAATAAATTTAGTTTCATAACCATAAAACTGAAATTTTTATCCACACATCAATAGAAAATCGTGAGTAACATGACGTTTGGCAAATTGTAACTTAAAAAACTACTTACATTACGTGTTGAATATTGATTAAGATGGTGAAATAGTTTGAATTTTTCAGAAAGATTGTGATTTGTGAAGTGTTCGCCTGTCCAGTGTACTTGACAAGATGTAGATGAGATGACCTATGAATTAATATTATTGGAAGAGAAGGTGGGACTGGTGGGAGTTTTATGTGTTGTTAAGCAAATGATGACCCGTAAGCTTAACTGATTAACTCAACTCTAATTCAGCATGGTACTCTCCATGCTTGAATAATTTACTTGGTAGTGTGTTAATTACAGATAAATTTGCATTTCTGATGACTATTTATAATGATTGTTAAAATTATCCCACGTTGTTAAGCTAGTAGTTTACTATATTTTATATAATATAAATTTTATACCTTCTTCTTTAAATTAATTTTTGAGAATAAGTTTTACTAAATTTATTTGATATAGTATCAGAGTTTCAACTAGATTTCCTTTATATACTTATACTATTTTATATTTGTCATTTGAATCGTTCATTTTTAAATTTTAAATTTTACATATATTTTCTGATACAGACTTAGTATTCAATTATATCACATACTAGTTAAGCTTAATACTCTTTTTTTTTTTGAATTAAATTTTGAAAATGAGTTCTCCTAGATCTATTTGTGGTTGACTACGGCAGCAAAAATTCAACAATTCTATCATTTTTATGGCGGCCTGTAACATGCATGGAGTTTTTAGCAGCATGCTTCTTCTTTTCTTTTGATAAATGCAAACATTCAACCTCTTGGAGATAATTTAATACTGTTAAATTGAAACTCATTCATCACAATTGATTTAATTAGAGGTAAATTGATATCTCCAACATGCTTGAGAAATTTTTTTTAACTGGAATACTAGTAGGAAATGATCATATTTAATTAGGTTCCATTGATATCAATAAACCTTCTAAAATTTAATATTTTTCTCAAATTGACATTTAAAAGTAGAATTTTAAGATTTTTCTGACACTTAACATTAATCATATATTTTTTTGGACACCTAAATGAAATAAGTATGGGACGAACATGCTGTGAGTCTCTCTCATTAGAATTTTCTTCTCTCTCTAAGGGTTTCTTTTCCCTTCTCTTGGGTTGGCTTTCAGGCCACTCTCCAGTGGCTCCGGTCGCTAGAATATAAGCTTTTTTCCCTTCTTTTCTTTTCTTTATGTTTTATATAGTTTTCTACTCATTTTCATAAATAATTTGCTTAAGGTTTGTGGATTCATTTTGCATCCCACTTTTGTTGGGTTTTTCTATTTTGATTATAAGTATTTTTTATTCCTGATCTAGTCTTTTGGAACAAATCTTATTATAGTGAGAAGGATCTTCCATCATCTTTTCTTTTTGTTGCAATTGTTTGTTTGATGTGGCATAGACCCAGCTTTGGGTTAATGGTAGAGCTCGCTAGTCTAACCGTTTCAAGTTTGATGAGCTCCTTTGCCGAGATCGGCGATTCCCCTCCTCTACACTAGACGGGTCTATTTTAGTGGATCCATTCAACTCCCTATCATATAACAGTTTTTTATTTCTGAGTAAGGTTTGTTCCAAGCTCCGAATAAACAACATTTTTCAAATGGGTTTAGTGGCAGTCTTGCAACCCAGAATGCTTTTCTTCCTTTGTCACTCGATGGCAGTGCAGAAACTAGCAGCAATGAAGGGATCGGGAGAGGAGAGTTGTACTATTTTGGGTTCTTATGCTTTATCATGAAATGAAAAACTATTGTATTTAAAAAAATGAAATAAATTTAATTAATAGAAAACTATAATTTGAAAAAAAAAATGAAATAAATTTAATTAATAGAAAACTATCGTTACCAAATTTGACATATTTAATGAAAATTATTGATTAGTTATTCATAATGCAAGTGTATATATATACATATTAAAAAAGTTACTACCTAATTTTAAGATAAATTTTTTTGATTTTAATAAGGAAGAAAAATCGAATCTGAATCTATTACTCAAGTTATATATACACTTACTATTTAATTACATCTTAGTGCACTAATTTCAAGATAAACATAAACGATAAAAAAATTTACTATTTTTTTCATTGAGAAAGATTCAATTTTTAAAATCATATTATAAATAAAAAAAATTTCTCATTTATGAATAGCTCTCTTGAATTTCTGTCAAGTGATCATTTTAATTTTGTTTGTAAAGAAAATTTCATTCATGTGTAATACGCTGGTAGTATTTTCCTCCTGTCCACCAAATTGAATCTCAAAGTAATTTGAAAAGTATAAAGAAATTGTAGATATGATATATGTGCACCTACCTTACAATCAACATGTTATTCTCATTCAATATTGGGCGTCCGCGCTTTGCATAAGATACATAGGTCAGCCTTAGGCATAGTAAGCCCTCTACCTTCTATTAGGGCATCCACGATGAGAGGTTAATGAATGTTAAACAAGGAGACAGTACTGCATAAAGGATGAAACCCAACAAAGAGGGCCAGTGGAGCCTGTGCGGGCCAGGCGCCTGGGGTCACAGCGGTTGCCTGCCGTGCGGCCCTGGTCACGATAGTGGTGCCTGTGCCCCCTCTTAATTTTCTATTAAAAAATATTTTTTTTTATTTTTTAATACTAAAAAAATGTGGGATTTGATTGTAGGCTTTAGCTATCATACTCTTTAAAATACTGGATTCTTTTTTTATAATTTATTTCGTACATTAATCTCAATTATGACTTGTTAATATATTACATGAGTATTTATAAATATTTTAAATTTGATGTTACAAATAATAACAGTGACATATAATCATTAAATTAAAAGTTTTGTAATTTTAATTTTTTATTTAATTAATTTTTAAGAATAATTAATTAATCTCTTCCGTAATGAAAATTTTAAGTAAATTTAAATATTTATAAAATCACAAACAAATTGATTTTTTAGAAGAATATACTATTATAAATAGAAATTTTGATATTTAATAATAAAATAATAAGATTTTGCTCATTATTGTATGTATTTCAAAATAAGTTCTCTCTAAACTCTATTCTTGAATTTAATTATAAGTTATTATTACGTTTATTATTTTTATTGTTAATTTAATTGTTTCTTCTCTTTTAATTATGAATAGCTAAATTTATTTTTCTAGGATTTAGATGTAATCTTTTGATTTGCATATAATTATTTATATTTAATTGATTGGATTTGATTGCTAGAATTAATCTTTTATTTTAGAACTTAATGCTTGTAATTAACTGGCCATTAATTGCATGATTTAAGATATTGTGTGAAGTAGCGAGAGTGAAAGCACAATATTAGTTCATTAGAATAATTGACCTAGGGAATGTATTGCTTAGAGATAAGAACACTCCTTTATGATTTTTAAAAGAGATTTCCATAAAACTTAATGGGTTTGTATTGATTGCTTATGATCACGAGAGTAGACGTAAGGTTGATATGAATACACATGTTGTATCTTGAGAGAGAACACCATATAATTTAGGAAATCTAATCATTAATTCCAGCAAAAATAATCCATCGAAAAAAAATTATAAAGAAATCATATGTAATCAATTGATAAATTCTAAATCCTAAACTTTTAATCTTATTTTCATATTTATCATAATTTATTTACTTGAATTTCACTTTAACTTAAAATATAAAATCTCATCATTGATTTTCTAAATAATAGAGTAATCTTAAAATTAGTACTTGACAAACCCTTTCTCGTGGGAACGATATTCACTCATCACTTTATTACTTGTAAACGATCTATGCACTTGTAGAAATCGCGCAACAATTACTAATGGTTAAAATAACTAATTTTAAAATTTGTAATGGGATAAATAATTTACAAAATAAAAGTCAAATTATAATTTCTTTAATTTGTTAATATTTGAATAATCAAAGTCAAAATAATTTTTTAACTTCTAAATATTTGGAAAAACGATTTTGCTTATTGTTGTTAAATGAACTCTCAATTAGTATATCTTTTTTTTTAGCTGCGACTTTTTATAAAATCAAAAGTTATTTTTCTAATTTACAAATTATTACTAATAGTTAAAACAACTAATTTTAAAATTTATGATGGGACAAAGTAATAATTTACAAAATGAAAGTCAAATTAGACATCTTTTTATAGAATCAAAAATAATTTTTTTAATTTATAAATTATTATTAATAGTTAAAATAATTAATTTTAAAATTTATAATGGGACAAAGTAAAAAATGAAAGTCAAATTAGAATTTCTGTAACTTGTTAGTATTCGAATAATTAAAGTCAAAATAATTTCTTTAACTTCTAAATATTTAAAAAAATTTAAAAATATAAATTATTCTAATTGAATTCTTTTTTATTTGAATTAAATATAATTAACTATATATTAAATAATAATTATTTTATTCTCTCCTTATTCTATTAAATTCATTTTTTATTTAAATTAAATTAAATAATTAAATTATAATAATTATACAATTATAAATTTGTAATATAATTAATTATATATTAAATAATAATTATTTTATTCTTTTCTTATTCTAATTGAATTCGCATTTCCTTATTTAAATTAATTATAATTATATATTAAATATAATTAATTATATATTAAATAATAATTATTTTATTATTTCCTTATTCTAATTAAATTCATCATTTATTACATAAATTAAATATAATTAAATAATTATATTATTTAATTAATAAATGACAATATTACCCGTTATAAATGCACAATTAAAAAAAACTTAGTTAGAGACTCTTATGTAAATGTGTTTTTCCTCATTCCGTATATTTATATATAGTATAGATGCTATTTCTTATAAAAGCAAAAGTAATTTTTCTAATCTATAAATTATTATTAATAGTTACAATAACTAATTTTAAAATTTATGATGGAAAGTAATAATTTATAAAATAAAAGTCAAATTAGATGTCTTCTTATAGAATCAAAAGTAATTTTTTATAATTTACAAATTATTACTAATAGTTAAAATAATTAATTTTAAAATTTATAATGGGACAAAATAATAATTTATAAAATGAAAGTCTAAAATTTCTCTAATTTGTTAATATTTTGCATAATCAAAGTCAAAAAAATTTCTTTAACTTCTAAATATTTAAAAAAATTAAAAATATAAATTATTCTAATTAAATTCTTTTTTATTTAAATTAAATATAATTAACTATATATTAAATAATAATTATTTTATTGTCTCCTTATTCTAATTAAATTTATTTTTTATTTAAATTAAATTAGTAAATTATAATAATTACATAATTATAAATTTGTAATATAATTAATTATATATTAAATAATATTATTTTCTTATTCTAATTGAATTCATTATTTATTATATAAATTAAATATAATTAGATAATTATATTATTTAATTAATAAATGACCATATTGTCCATCATAAATACATAATTAAAAAGACCTTAGTGAGAAGCTTTTACGTAAATGTGCTTCCCCCCTCCCTTCCGTGCATTTATATATAATATAGATAAAAATATAGATAATTTATTATAGCAAAGAGTATAATAAGAGAAAGGATAATTAAACAATAATATCATATATGTTATTGTACTCTGATAGCACAATTCATTGTGAATGCCCTTGTGTGAATTTCTTGAATTTTACCTCATAATGCATTATTATAAAATCTCTAAATATTAATTTAATTGCAATGATTGTCCTTGATTCAGTTTTCCAGCTATCATCTTGTTAAAAATCTCATTGGAGTCCTAGTCACTATTTTAATAATAAAATTTATCAATTTTTGTGGCACTCATCAAACAAAAATTGGAAAACAAGAAAAAAAGCAACTAATAATAATAAAAAAACGTAAAGAAAAAGGAATAATCATAAGAAAAAGAGGATAGAACAATAAACTAAATTTTTTCATTTAGACATATGTTCTTAGAACTCCAATTTTATCACTTTTTCCATTTCCATATCAAGTTTTTCTATTTCAACTTCTTTTTCTTATTATTAGTTTTAGTTTTTCTGCGACTTAAATATTGTTTCAGTTTGAGTTTTCTTTTCATTAGATATTCAATCCTTGAGTTTTCTTTTCACTGGATATTCAATCCTTGTCTTCAAAATCCATTTTTGAGATTCAAGAAATGATGGGTAATAATTTTCATGTAAAGATGAGAACTTGGAAGGCAAAAAGGACAGATCTAGGTAAAAATGGGCATTCTTTGTGAAATATAAAACCAAAAACCCAAATCTAGAATTTATGAAATGGACATTCTTTGTAGTAGTAATAGGAGGTGTATAATGACATGGATTACATAAAAAGCTATTAATTTTATCCTAGACTATTGATATTCCTCTTCTTCTTCTACATGGTCTGCATACACACCTTGCACTGCAACCAAAATAGCAAATCAATTTTAAAATTTCATACCCATTAAAATTCTTTTTGCCTATATACACACGCACGCGCGCACACACATTCTAAAGAAAGAGAGGGAAAGAGTTAAGCTAAGAACAGTATCTGGATCTTCATGGCTTTCTTGTTGGAATCAAGATGATCTGAACATTAAACCTAGAAGGTTTGAATCAATAAGTACAATGAAGAAATAGAATTTGAATTTAGCGAATTTGGAGAAATGATGGGCCTTTTGGGCTATAGAAAAGAGGTAGAAAAGGAAAGGAATAGTGAGAAGAGAGATAGAAAAGTTGTGGGTTTAAAATTTGATTGGGTTTTAAAGAATTGAGAATGGAGAAGAAAAGAAAGATGACAAGTACACACGAGGATGCTGCTGAGTATAGTAAGGTAAGAAGGAGGAGGCGAAAGCTCTGGGCTGAAGAGTTGAAGAATCCATGGAGTGAAGACAGAGACATTGATGGCTATGATGAGAGAGGCATCAGTGGAGAGAGAAATTAAGAGTTACAAAAGAATAAGAAGAGGATTCGACATGGCATCCTTAATTCGCGTAAAATAATATTAAGAATAATAACTAGATTCTACGTAGGACTTCAGGCAAGTTGATGGTCGAAAAATTGAATTAGGGATAATTATTGTTACTAAATTAATATTTAGAAATTTTAAAGCAATAAATCGAAATTGAAGGACAATAATGCATTATAAGGTAAAATTTAGGAACAATGGTTGTAATTTAGCCATTTCCTTCTTGGTGAGCCTTTTCCATTCAAAAGCAGTGAATCAATTCCCCAAAGTTAAACCCACCACAGGATGGGCTAGACCCTACCTTGGACAAGACCTTCTTCCCAATCCAAATGGCATTAACTTAAAGCTTTCCCCTTCTCCATTTTCAAAGCTCTCTGGTTTAAATTTTGTTGGATCATCCCACGGTAGGATTCCTACACACATATATATATATATAGCCCAAGCGTAAACAATAGCATAATACAACGTGGCATTTCGTATCCTCCAACAGTGCAATCATTAGATGACATGAGTAAGAGTGGAGTTGCTCGATATAGCCTAAGGGCGTCAGAGATAATTTTTGAAGGTATGACAATTATTGATCTTATTGTTGATTTGTAAAATTTAAAAATGAGGATCAAGATTCGGAAGAGAAAGGAACAGGTAAGGGACTGAATCTTCCATGCTTGATTTGTTTTTTGCTTTCCTTTGATTGAATTTGGCAGTAAATTTGTTTGTAAGCGTACGAAAAGCATGGTGGAATTAATGATAGAATTTGCGTTTCGCGGTCATTAAAATAACAGGATGAATCTCACAAGTTGTTTATATTATTGGAGTATTAAAATTTGACCAACTCAAAATTTCAGGAAATAGAGAAAATGAAATTAGTCACAGGAATTTACTTCTTGAAATATTGCATGTTTTCGTATACTCATTCCGTCTCATTTTATTTATCTTTTTAAAATGTCTAAAAAAATGTCTCATTTATATTTTTTAATACTTTTTTTATCTTTTATATCTATTTTGTTCTTTAATATTAATTCAACTTTTTCTCACAAAATTTCAAAAAAACAAAATTTGATTGTATTTAATAAAGGATATAAAAGAAAAAATAGCACACTATTTAATACACTCATAAGTTTTGTGAAAAAAATATATTCCAAATAAAATAGGCCAGAGAAAGTGTAAAATAGAGAGAAAAAAAATCATGTATCAAAGCTTTCTTGACCAATTTTAATTATAAATCAATTTCCAGCCTTGTATAGAACTTGTGAATAATTAATCAACTTGGACATTAATTGCCCATTTAATATGGTGACAAGTGATGTATGCCAAGTCCATTATTTTCATTGGAATTTTTTTTTTACCAAAGAGTAAATAAAAATACTGTCTTTTCCAATACAACAGATTATCCAACAAAATAAAAATTACTATCTTTTTCTTAAGCTGAATTGAAGGAGGAAAGTGGGTCGACGATAAATTTTACTTCACAGAATCTTGTTTAAGATTGGGCGCGCTTTGCACAAGGCCTCTAATGGGTAAGCCTTAGGCATAGGAATTCCCTTGCCTTCGATCATGTCAATTTCCTTCTCAGTTAGCCTTTTCCATTCAAAGCATTGAATCAATGTACCCAAAGTTAAACCCATCACACGATTGGCTAGTCCTTCCCCTGGACAAGACCTTCTTCCCAATCCAAATGGCAATAATTTAAAGCCCTCCCCTTCTCTATTTTCAAATCTCTCTGGTTTAAAACTTACAGGATCTTCCCACAGTGTAGGATCTCTATGTATACTCCATGCATTAGCCAATAGCATAGTGCCTTTCGGTACGTTGTATCCTCCAATAGTGCAATCATCAGATGACATGTGGGGAACTAATAGTGGAACTGCTGGGTATAGCCTAAGGGTCTCAGAAACAATATTCTGAAGGTATGGTAATTTGGCAAGATCATGTTCATCCATTATCCTTTCTTGACCTATTTGATTGTCTATTTCATCTCTAGCCTTCCTCAGTGTGTTTGGGTGATTAAGTAGGTTTGACATTGCCCACTCTAATGTTACTGCTGATGTGTCAGTTCCAGCAGACAGCAAGTCCTGAAATAAATTGTCATTGAAAATATAAATTTTAGAAACAAGAGTTGAACAAAAAAATATATAATCTAGTTGAACAAAAAAATAAATAATCTCTCGTCCCACATGATATAGTTCACTCTTATTTTAAGACAAAAATTAATAATTTATATTTATTTTATTATTTTTGTGATCATAAATTGTATTAATTATTATAAAATAATGTGATTGATTATAATATACTAAATGACATATTTAGAAATATAATAATAAATTTAACTTAAAAAATAAAATAAATTATTTATTTTAGACATCTCAAAAAGAAAATATAAACTATAATTTGTGAACAGAAAAACTATTTAAATTGAAGCCACTTTTTGCTTCTAAAAGTATAAATCTCAAGTTGAACCTTAAATTTTACATTTAATTCAGTGGAAAATGGCTTTTTAGTCCAATTAAAAATATGAACAAACCGCGCTTTGTTTTTAATCAGAACAAGCTTATCATATGGAATAAATATTTTTTAAAAAAAATTATAGGATTAAAAATTAAAACATGTTTTAAAATAAAAAATTAAATTGAATACTTGTTTAAAAAGTTTTTTACAATTTAAATATGGTTAGCATAAAAATAATAAAAATATTACTAATCATATATATATATGTGTGTATTAATTATAAAATTGTAGAAACTTATCAAAAAAATATAAGTTTAATTTTTATAAACAAGAAACCAAAAAATTTTATAAGAAATTGATTTTTTGTTCTTTTATCTTTTTAATGAACCAAACAAATTATTCTGTTTCCGTTTTCGATTTCCTTTTTTGGGTTAATATTTAGTGGCTATGTGGGGTTCTTTCTGCTCAAAAACTTCAAAGAAAGAATTTATTTCTTTATTTATTATTCCTTTCTTACTTTACAGATATGTCATTTTAATGGTTACTGTGCTTGCTTTTATTGTTTCGTATTTCAACATAAAAGGACAGATGGAAAATTTAGTTGAAGTTAAGGGAATTTTAATTTTGACTTAGGTAACTGGTGATGGATGGATTAATTTTAATTAAAATTTAAGAATTATTTAATTAGTTTGGAAAAAAAATAAAAAATCATTCATTAACTGGATCAAATTTTAAAAACGACGCAGTAATTTACCTCCCAGCAAAATAAATTTATGTTCGGACCCATTTTACTTGCAAAGAAAAAAGGAGTAGAAACCGAGCACTAACCAGCACAAGTGATTTGATAATCTAATCAGTGTAATACTCAGCCTCTGATTCTTGGGAAGAAAGCAGATGATCAATCATGGTATTCATACTCTCTAAATTCTTCTTCTTACATTTATGTTCATCAATCAAATCTTGCAAGAATTCATCAGTTCTTTTCCCAAGTCCTTTCAATTTCTTCACAAAGCTACCACCATTAACCCAATTCAAGAATGGCAAGAAATCCCTTGTATTCGATGCCCCTGCATAAGACAATATCTCACTTATTATCTCCACAAAGTGTCTCGCCTCTTCTTCATCGCTCACATCTTCTCCAAAATATCTCTTCCCTGCAATCATTCTCATCATTATATTTAACGTTAGCTCTTTAAACATTGATTTCAACTCTGCTTTGGCAAAATCTTGAATCGATTCATGGGATAGCTTTACGACAAGTCGTTTGATTTCATCTTGTCGAATGCTCAAAAACTTGCTTAAGCGATGGTTAGAGAAGATCTCAACAGACCCAATACGGCGGAGATTGCGCCAATGATCGCCGTAGGACGATTGACCCATACTCTTGTTGTTATAAGATATGTACTTGCCCAATAGAGATTGCGGCCGATCGGCTAAAATGATGTCGTTTTTCGTGAAGCATTCTTCGACAGCAGATGATGAGGAGACGAGAACTACGAGGCGGTCACCAAAGCAAAGGGAGATAATTGGGCCATATTTTTGAGCAAGTTGGTGGAGAGTACGGTGCAAAGGTGGCTTTAGTAGGTGGAGGTGGCCGATGATCGGAAGAGCAGGTGGACTTGGAGGGAGGTTTTTATGACATAGTCTTGATTGGTAAAATTTATGAACAAAGATAATAATGAGAACAGAAAGCAGCAACAGGTAAAGGACTGAGTCTTCCATGCTTATTGCTTAATTTCTTGCTTTGTTGGATCGACTCAAGCTTTGAATTTATTTCCAATGGTGATAAGCCCAATGATGATCTTCTTATTATTATTTTAAGGGTAATTTACGATTTACCCCAAAAAATTTGTTTAAATTAATAATTTAACCTCCACAGTTTAAGAAATGAATCATTTCTTTGAAATTTCATTCCGTTAATTAGATAGTCCTTTTGTAAATTTTACTATTAAAAATTTATAAAAAATCTAAAATGTCCTTTATTTATAATTAAATTTTCTCTTTCATGCCATTTATCTCATTACTCCCTCTCACCCTCTCCTCTCCTCTCTTCTCTCTCTCTCTCTCTCCCCCGAAACTCAATAAATCAATTATAATATCAAATAAACTCAAAAAACCAAATAACAAAACAAGATTGGAAATTAATTAATCATTTACAATCTCAAATAAATCAACTAAATTCCAAAAATCAATCAAGATGCAATATTTGGGTTGCCACCGAAAGAACAAACTTCTAAAATCAACAACAAATATCACCAACTTCTCAAATCAACAACAATTAAAATAAATCAGACTTAACATCATCAACACATGTCCAAGTCTGTTAGAATTAATTCAAATTATGGGATTATTGGTTAATTAAATCTTCATCAAAATAAAATCTAATTTGGTTAGTCAAATTTATTTTAAATTTTAGTTAGGATCTCTAGCTGATTTATGGGATCTTTTTTAATTTATTTATTACAATTTCATGCATAAATATCACTTCTATGTATGAAGCATTCAAGTTTAGTTAATCAATCAAAATGTTCAGCTTTCATGAAAATTATTTGAGTGTTTCTTTAGCTTAAAAAAACCCAACATTGGGAGTTAATTTCATCCATGGTCTTCTAACTTTTGGCTTACACACACTTTAGTCCTCCAACTCATTTTCGCTTTATAAAAATCATTGAACTATGTTGGATGTGCACATTAAAATACTTCTATTAATTTTTTCAACCAAAACTAACTGCTAAACACACTCAGCACGCCAAGTAAGCAATTTACATTTAAAAATTCCACCTCAGCTCTTCACCTCTCGTGCGCATGGTTCTTAAATGAAGTTTGCTTTCCCTTTCTATAAATTCCATAGCTCCTTTACAAATGTGACAAAAATCACAATAAAAAATTGAAAAAAAAATTTGCACTTACCTTTGTTAAATCTGGGTTGCCTAAGTGAGCTTGTTTAGTTTGCTGTGTATAAGCAACAATCTTTTTTTTTTTTTTTTTTTGCGCTAATGGTATAGGCAACATTTTAATGTGATTATTTTGCAATTGAAATAGATAAGAGCCAATGTGTTGAACTAAACCTAGTCAACACTAAGACCATCATTGAGTAACACCGCTGGAATATTGATATTCAAAGGTCTAGCAAAAACATATTGAATCGTTCTTTGAGATTGTTGAATTAATCATGTGATTATCCTTTCACCTACCATATGACACATGAATGAGTAAACAATATTAAATGGAAAACTTAATCCAGGATTAGATACTAATACAACCTCGTTAAAATTTTCATGGAAATAAGAATTTACACGTTAAAATTACTAATATTTAATTACAAAGCTCAGTTAAATAAAATAATTTCAAAATTCACAATCAAGAATTATTAAACCATTCAAAAAATCATACAAAAAGATGCAGAATTTATCCATTCAAATGACTATATCAAGAACACCCAAAACAAGACTTATTAAGCTCTTACTTGATTATGCAGTTGGGTTGAGCTATTTTGAGAAGAAAAGAAGACACACAAAAAGGGCAAAAGAGAGAAAGGGGACCTCTGAAGCTTGATTAAAGCACCTAAGATCTTTGAGAAGGTGAGTGAGGTATCGGAGTTCTAGTTTCTCAGTACTTAGTGACCCAGTATTAGAGCACTCGAATTATTGAGACTTTTGGATCTCTTATGCATTCAATCCGATTGTACAATACTGAGTACAAAGGACAAGAAGTGTGAGATTGGGTTTGGATCGTAGTGGAGAAGAGTGAAGCTGAAACTCTAGAACAAAAGTTAATTTGAGAATTTGGAAGCGATTTGGTAAATAATAATTTGGATGAGAGATGAAGTTTCATTTTTCTCTTTCATCTTCTATCTTCTTCAGCTTCCACGAATAGATTTAAGAAAGTAAGAGCGAATTTTTTCTAATTTTCTATTGTGATTTTTGTCACATTCATAAAGAGCCATGGAATTTATAAAAAGAGAAAGCAAATTAGTGTTGTGAACCACATTCATAAGAGAGATAAAGAGGCTGAGGTGGAATTTTTAAATATAAAATTGCTTATGTGGCATGCTAGGTATGTGTAGCCGTTAGTTTTAACTGAAAAAATTAACAGAAGTATTTTAATGTGCATATCCAATGAAGTTCAATGATTTTTATGAAGCAAAAATGAGTTGAAGGATCAAAGTGTGTGTAGGCTAAAAGTTGAAGGACTATGGATAAAATTAACTCCAACAGTGGTATCAAAGCTCTCCTTATTCTTTAAAGATATGTGAGATTGAGAGTGCCTTTTTAGCCAAGACATCAGCAATAAGAAAAGGAAAATTTCCTCCATGTGTAATTTGCAAGAAGAAAAATCATAAAGAAAGAAGGCTAAGAAAATTGAAAGCAAGATCAACTTTGTTTGCAAATATCTCACCCACTATCTTCAACAGGATCATGACAAAGAAAATAACTTATGAAATTTGGAATTTCTTAAAGCAAGAATGTGGAAGAACTGGCTGATATGGCCAAAGAAGAAGAAGAGCATCTTTTCAAAGAAAAAAAGAAGAAGAAAATTTTTTTTGGTAAGAGCTTAGAAGTGCACTTATATTGGAGAGAAGTGCTCCAAAGAAAATCAATTTGAAGGTGATGAGAAGTATATCAACAATGGTGAGAAGTGCACCATATTGAGAATTGGAGAGAAGTGCTCCAATACATGAACAAAAATAACCAAGAATTATTTTTAATTTGTTTATGTCAATCCCACGATTGAATTAAAGTGGAATGTTAGAATTAATTCAAATCATGGGATTATTGGTAAATTTTCATCAAAATAAAATATAATTTGATTAGTCAAATTTGTTTTAAATTTTAGTTAGGATCTCTAGCTAATTTATGGGATCTTTTTTTATTTATTTGTTACCATTTTATGTATGAATATCACTTCTATGTATGAAGCATTCAAGTTCAGTCAATCAATAAAAATGTTCAGTTTTCATGAAAATTATTTGAGTATTTCTTTATCTTAAAAAACCCAACTAGGTCAGCACCATTCCTAGTCGTTATCATCATCAGTGTTAGAAATTAGATGAAAAATCCTTGCTGTTGATTGCTCTGGAAGTTGATGGAGAAGATTGCTGGAGATGCTTATCAAGAGCATTGTTGATCCATTTCCGATCCATAGGTCCCACCTCCACCTTCTTCTCTAAGTCAACGACGAGGATGATAATGGTAGCTCTTTAGTGAAAAATCAGGGATGCATGGCTTGAAATGACTGAAAATCGAGGGTTTGGATTGTGAGTTTAAGCTACTTGATTTTTATTTTTTTTTCAATCAAAACCCAGATTTGGGTTTTCTTTAACAAGACAAGAAAATGATTTGCAAAAATATTTAGCCCAAATTACATTGGAGTCAAGAAATGAGGAAGGGAAACGATTACGTGGGAGAGAAGAAGGGGGTTCTGAAGTTATTTTGGAAAAACAATGGCGGCAAAGGAGAGGTGGTAGATGGTCAGGGCACTATACTATAAATAGTCTACAACAACATAAATGAAAATGTTGCTTTAAAAGTATTGCTTTAGATAGGATTGATTTTGGTTTAATGCAACATTATGTGTAAAGTGTTGCATTAGACCTTGTAAAAAGTGGAAAATCAAGAACTAATGCAACACTTTGTTAGAAGTGTTGCATCAGACTGGATCTAATACAACACTTTGATAGAATGTTGCATCATTCTAGTTAATGCTACACTTATAAAGTGTTACATTATACTGAAGTTGAAAAAAAAAAAAAACAAATGCAACATTTTTTAAGGTGTTGCACTATTGAAAATAAGAAAAAAAAATAATGCAATACTTTTATAATAAAAATAACACTTTAAAGTGTTGCATAATTAAAAGTAAATTAAAAATATAATAATTTTGCAATATTGAAACTACGTAAGTTTAAATAAAACTAAT
Organism: Reutealis trisperma; assembly: GCA_947687605.1. Taxonomy (NCBI): domain Eukaryota; kingdom Viridiplantae; phylum Streptophyta; class Magnoliopsida; order Malpighiales; family Euphorbiaceae; genus Reutealis; species Reutealis trisperma. Next base: position 84,984 of record CANTUT010000306.1, read on the forward strand.
CAAGTCTCAAAAAAATAATTAATATATATTGGAACTTTAAACTGCATAGTTTTACATAAATACGTAGTTATGAAATTTGACTAAAATATTGCAAAATCAAATAATAATAATAATAATAATAATAATAATAATTATTATTATTATTATTATTATGGGTACTGTATTTTGTCTAGCCCATTTTTATTATATTTTAAAAATATATAAAATTATCAAAAAAATTTGGATTTCTCAAATATTTTTATTTCTCAAGGAAAAAGTAAAAATTTCAAACAAACTAAATATGTTTTAATATAAATTTTAATTTTTATCAAATTTATGTTCATTCGTTAAAAAAATCTTGATTTTTAATTTTAATTTTAGTTTAATTTTTAGATGTTTCTAAAAGAAAATAAAGAAAATCACATAAAAATATTGATTTGCCATCACACAATTTAATCTTAGTCCTTAATCTTATTTTAATCTCAACCCTTAAATTGTTTGAGTAGCCTCCAAGGTATGATCCAAGCCCTCCATTTCGTTTTCTCATTTTGACCTTTTTACAAAGTATCAGAAGCCATACTTGATGGGGGCATATCCAACCTCTCTCTCTGAACCCATCCCTCTTTGATCGCCTCTACCAAAACCACCAAGGCCTCTTAGATTTTTGGAGACTCATCTCTCCTCTCTCTCTTTATTTGTAAGACCCATCTACCTTATTTTCCATCACAGATTGACTCAATCACACAACCCTCATCTCACCAGCATAGAAAACCCACACAAAATCCATCTTTTCCTTACAAACCAATTACCTCACTCCCTTTTCTCACGTATTTAGACTCTTCCTCTTTGATTCCCTCTCTAGTCCATAGTTACCTAATTCACTCCCACCCCCCTCGTACCGCGATCTGGTACTCATGATCCGAATCGCAGTTTTTTTACGCTCCAAATCGCCTTGGTACGCGATTTGGATCTCTAAAAATAGAGATCCATTATGCAGAAAATTTTAAAAGAGCAAAAAAGGAGGAAGAAGAAAAAGAAGAAGAAGAAGAAGAAGAAGACGAAAAGAATGGAAAGAGATGAAAGCCAACTGTATTTTTCTTTTAACGAGAAAATTAAAGAATCCAATTGAAAGCTAGCTGTATATTATTAAATAGCAGTAATAAATTAAATGTAACTAATTAAAATTACCACTATTTTCAAGAAAATATTATACTATTAATATCATAAAATTAAATAATTATGTGGAAATAAAATATAATTATTTATTTAAAATAGATATATAATTCTTTTTTTATTTAAAATAGACATTTAAGATAATATTAACTTCTAACAAAATCAAACTAAAGAAAAATTATTAAATTTTTTACTAAATGATCCGAATTTAAAATCTTAACGTACCACGTTCCAAAAAAATGAACCAACTAAGCCTACCACTAGAGTACCGTGTATATAGCCAAGGGGTGTACTAAGTACCCGTATCCGTACCACGATCCGTTACGTACCACGTACCAAGTAACTATGCTCTAGTCACACCTCACCGCCTCACTCATTCACAGACCTATGACAGCTCTGTACCTTTCTCCTCTTTCTCTCTGATTCTTATTCACAGAAATAAAACCTTTCACTTTCAGCCTCTCTCTGATTTTTGATTTCTCATTCTCACTCATTCACGCCTTAATCTGCTCAATCTGGTTATATGGGTTTTGAATCATTCAATTTGTTTCCATTGAAGCTTCTGTAAACATGAAAGAAGGGTCTAATAGACATGTTGAGTTTGAGATTCTCCGACATTCTTGGACAATAGATTAAGCTATCAATTTGGGTTTGGTTTTCTTTCAAGCTCCATTTGAAATTTTCGGTGATATTGGTAATGTTTCTGGTTTTCTTTTTAATTTTTCTGATAATAATTGCTAGTTTATTATGCTGCCTTTGGGGTTTTGCTTCCCTTTGATTTGAAAACTGGGTCTAGTTCTAGTTTCATGTGTTTTCAATCATTTTTATGGGTTTGAGCTTCATTACATCTCCTAAATCACCTTTGTTGGATTGATTCCAATTGCTATGATTAATTGCTGTTGATTCCATATTTTTTATTATTTGAAGAGGCTGGAATTCTTCCTCTATTCAGTGCTTGTTTGCCATTAATTTTTGGTATGCATTGTCAAAAATGAGTCTGGTTCTAGTATTGGGGTTTTTGTTACCATTATCTGATTATCATCTTGTAAAGTTTGAATATATAAACTAGAATGAGAATGAAAAGGGTTTGGTTATGCTTTGCTTAAAGCTATAATCAAATACATCTTAGGTTTGTTTTCATCTAGGTTTTGAGTGTTGAATTAGTTTGGGTTTTACATCATTGAAGCTATAGGTTATTTTGTTTGTAATTTTTACAATGATCTTTGTCTTATCTTCTATTTAAATTCTTAATGAGATTGATTAATCATGGTTTGGTACCTTTTTTCGGCGCTCTCAGTTGGTGTATAAGTCTGGGTCTGGTTGATTAATTTTAAATATTACTGATTGTGTTTGTTTTGAAAATTAGGTTTGGTTAAATTTTTATTTTTTGAGTTTGATCCTTGAGTTTGGGTTTGATTATATGTTTTAAGAAATTTGATTTTTGGATCTTTGAATAGGTTTTTATTTTGATTAATTATGGTTTCTAAGTTATGGATTTTGTGCTTATCTTTTTTTAATGAGGCTGATTGATTCATGGTTTGGTACTTCTTTTCGGTGCTCTCAGTTGCTATTTCTTGAAATCGATATCGATTTCTTGATATTGATATCTTGTTTTGATATTTATTTCAATTTCAATTTTAATTTTTTGATATCGATATCAATTTATTCTTTTCGATTTTGGTTTCATCATTTCAATTTTTTTATCAGATTCTTTATTTCAATTCTTGCTTACTATATATGAATGGCATTTAATTCCTTTGCCCCAAGTTTAATTCCCATGATTGTTTATTTGTGTTGGCTTTTAGTAGGCCACAAGCTTTTCTTGTGGCTGCAATTTCTTTTTCCAATTTTCTTGGCCCTAAGCATCCCCCATTAAATTTCCATATAATAAAACAATTAAACTCTATTGCTGCTCTACAGGTTAATTCTCTCTCTCTCTCTCTCTTTGTGCATTTCTTGCTTGAATTCACTCTCAATAATGTTCTGATAGATTTTACTATACTTCTAATTGTTTATCATCTTACGTGCTTAATCGAAGTGATGTTTTAGTACAAGGATGGGTTTCTGCTTAAGGGCTTGAATTTTAGTCTTAAAAGATAAGAAGGATACTTTAAAGAAGACCATAACACAATTGAATTATCTAAGCTAGTGAAAATTATCAGAGGTATGTGGTTGTTGATGCTATCAAGTTGGTATTATAAAAGGTATCAAGTAGGATGATAGTTTGTATGTTAGGTTGCCTACTGTTTTTATTGTAACAACTTGTTGTTTTTATTGTAACAACTACTTAACTTAAGAAGTCGTATCCTAATCATAGAAAGGAGATTGAAAATTTTATTCCAAATGTTACAGAGTTTATTCAAGATATAAAACAGCCTGATGGTTCATGGTATGTATTTTCTTTACCATATCTTTGAAGATAATTAATATGATATAATTTAAAATGCATTTTGAGTGCTCCTTAATGCAACACATGGAAATGTAACTAAACTAATGATAGCATTATTTTCTCTCTACCAAAATAAATTGCATTTCTTGAAGTATTTATTGGGGTTCTATCTTATCAAATGTCTTGAAGTATTTTTTTATTGGTTAAGATTTTAGAATTTGTGTTGTGCTTTTTATATTTATTGTCTTTAATTTATATTTGCAGGAATTTTAAGTAATATAGTTAATGCAAACTTCAGATTCTAAGAGAGAAAATATCAAAAGGAAGGATGAAGGAAAGATTGGAGGAAAGATTTTAGTTGTTACAAATATGCATAATTTGTAAATAATTATAAGACTATGATACTTTGATGATTATGATACTATTGTATTTTGATCCAATTTCATGAAAAAATATGCTTTGATCTAAAGTGTTTCAATTGTTTAAAATTAATATTACATTTGCTTCAAGAAAATGTTGCTTTATAGTAAAAAAAAAAAAAAAGTGTTGCAATTAGACTAAACAAATGTTGCATTTGGACTAAAAGGTGTTGCCAAATGTTACATTAAGCAATTAAAAAAATAGTTGCATTTAGACCAAAAAATGTTACTAGATGTATTACATTAAAAAGGGTTGCATTTGCTTTCCAAAAGTGTTGTTGAATTAATTTTTGGCCAAAAATGTTGCATTAGTTTTAGAGATAACAACACTTTGTTTTGGTGTTGCATTAGGTCAAGAAAAGTGTTGCCATAGTTAAAATGCCAACACTAAAAAATTTAACACTTCCAAAAAAGTGAAAAAAGTGTTGTTGTAGGCCTAATACAACATATTTAGAGCCTAATGCAACATTTTTTGTGTGTTGCTATAGGCCATTTATGGTGTAGTGGGGACTTGAAAAGGAAGTGGTGGCTTACCCTTTGTTTGGATGGGGTGTAGAGAAGAGTAATTAATGGAAGGGTAGGGAAGGGTAAGGATGGGAATTGAAGGGGAAAGAAGGGGAAGTGTATGTAGTAACTTTACCCTTGTTTGGAAAAAGAATGAGGGAAGAAGGATAATTAATGGAATGGTATGTTTTAAAATTATAAAAATAATCTTATAACTTGTATATTTAAAACAAAAGAATAACATTATTATACATTCAACATGTCAAAAATTTTACTAATATTCATTCACACTTATATAATTTAAATAATCCATGTATTTATATATTACTTATTTTTTTGTGTAAATTATTTTTTTTATAAGCATAAAATATGGGCAAATTTAGTACCAAAATAATCTTATAACTTAAAAATAATATAAAATAAATACATATACTTAAAAAATATGGTAGGTAAAAAAAAAATTATGGACATAAGTATAATTAAAACTTAATTACCCCTCTCTATTCTTCAAATTGGGGTATAGCAAAATTTTAACTTTGAAGTGTAGGGTAGGGTAAGGCTTATCCTCTCTTTCCATTACTTTCACCCCTAAAAAACTTGTTACATTATTTCCAAACAATGGTATAAAAGTACCCTTCTATTACTTACACCCTCTTTCCTTCCCTACGCTCCATCCAAACAAAGGGTTAGGGGATTGAAGAGTAGGAGCAGAGAGGTGGTAAAGGAAGAGAATTTAAGTAGCCACCATGACTAAGAGAAGCAAAAAGTTCAAGCCCATGGTGAAACCCATCTAGTAGCCAATGTCGTTGGTTCTTTGATTCTTGGATTTGGAGCTTTGTTTTGCTCTTGTTTCTTCCTACTTTATTTTTTTTAGCTCAGTGTTTACGGTGTTTAGTGATGATTATTGATTTACTATAATTGTTGAATTTCAGTTCTTTGATAAAAATTTCAAATAAAGTTTCGATTTTTAATACAATTTCTTCATTTATTGTTCAATTTCAGATTATACTCAATTTTCATATCATAATTGTTGAATTTGTACTTGTTATCAATTTTTGTTTTTAATTTTGCTTGTAGGTGGATTTGAAGTTGGTATTGAAGATGGTGAAGGGAGGGTATTTTAAGTATTATAAAATTATGCAATATATTTTTAATTTTTCACCAAAAAAAAACAAAAAAAAAAGAACAAAATGACAATATAACATAACATAATGAAATCTCATGAACTAAATAGTTTATTTGTTAAACTGAAAGGATCAAGATATTAATTTAGATAAACTTGAGGACTAAATTATAAATTATTCTTATTTTAATATCAACATTTTGAAATAAAATAATATTTTTTGTACTAGGAAGGAAGAATAGCCGTAAAACTAACTAAATTATAACTTATTGATAAATAAAATAATATTTAAAATTGATACTAAATCAATGATATTCTTATCTTTTCTCTACTCAACGCGTGTTTCTTTTTATTTAATTTTTTATTCTCCATGATAAATAAAATGATGGCAAATTAATATGATTTCAACTTCTAGAGCTACAATTTTTAAAACATGGTTAATGTCATGATTAACTCACTTTATATTTAAATTAATAAATGGTGAGGATGCAATTATATAGATCTAACGGTCAATAATTGTAATTATTTTCTAGTCAATAGACGTTTCTTTATATTTAATTATTTTTTATTTAACCAAACCGTTGACATACATTTCAAGCTCAACAGTGGGCATACATCAGCGTGCACTCATTGCTGATTATTCTACTCCGTCCTTATGGGCTTGTTGACTAACCACTCTTATTTTGTATATGAATGTCAACACTCCAAAATTAAGAGCAGCAATTAGTAAAAGCGACTTGAAATGACAATCATCATCATCCAGTTATAAATAATAAGTTAATAAATTTAAATTAACTTACCATCTTCCTAGCATAATAAATTTGTATATATATATATAGAACATAAATTAATAAGTTATAAATTTAAATTAACTTACTATCTTTCTAGCATGCTCGTCAAATGTACGGGGCTCTCCAAAGTGTTTCGAAAGCAGACGTCATTGCACTACAACTCTTGAAATTCAGTTTAGCCCATTTCTTTATCCAGTGCCCCTATGCCTCCTCTAAAATGTGAGTAGGCTGGCCGGTAGTGCTATGCCTCCATTTGTATATATTATCTGCATAAGAGATTTTGTTTTACTTTAAACTCATTCCCATAATACTCATTACAATAGTATGGGAGAGCTTTCCAATTGTATCATTCCTTGTACAAGTGATTCTTGAAACTCTCTGAGATCGTGTGAGCACATGAATTCAAGTAATAAAACCCTCACTTTTTATTTTAGCTCAATAAAGCCCTAATTTAATAGAAACCATTAGTGAGCTAACACAAACCCACACCTCAAAAAAAACAAGGGAAAATATACTAAAAAGCCTCTCATCTTTATCTAATGGATCTATTAAGTCCTTTTAAAATTTTATAGGCTCTTATAAGACTCTCACATTTTGTTGGATACAAATTGAATAGGAATCTTTTGTTTTATATAGCTCTCATAAGCCAAAAAAAAAAGAAAAAAAGAGAGAGAGAGAGAGAGAGAGAGAGAGAAAAGCTCTGTTTTTTTTTTTTCTTTTGTACTTGTCCTCTGCTTTCTGGGTTTAGAAATTAGAAGCAATTTATATTGGATACATATAGAAAATGGATTGGGAGAAAATTAGAAGAAAAAATAATGAAAAAAGAAATTGAATTTATTTTTAATTCCAAAAATAAAAAATAAAATAAAGAAATGGAATTTATTTTTAATTATTTTTTATTTTTGGAAGGCTAGTTGCTATATGACATCTCCCAATATGAATTGTTTCTAATTTCTAAACCCATAAAGCAGAGGACATGTACAAAAGAAAAAAAAAAAAAAAAAAAAAAAAAAAAAACAGAGCTTTTCTCTCTCTCTGACATCTTTTCCCTTTAATCTATCTTTTTTAAACTTAATGTAAGTATTTGATCACTACTTCTACAATCCAAAGCACTACAGGAAATTGCGAGAGTAAAAATATAATGATTATTTATAACGTTAATAGAAGATTTTACTTAATAAAGATATGGATTAGATGATAAGAATATTGTGAGTTTAATTTAAATATGAATAACTCATCTTAAAAGAAGATTTTATCTAATTAATTGAAAGTCATAAAATTCATCTTACTTGAATGAAAACATTAATATATATAAATCATAAGTATTGAAATCTAAATTCTAAGCTTTAGTTTTATTGATTTGTAATTTTAATGTTAGTTTTATTTTATTCATTTTTAATTAATTAAACCTATCTTGTCAATTTAATTATCTAAATAATAGAATAACTATTAATTTTAATACTTGATAAGGCTTTTATCGTGGGATGGATAACCCTTTGCTCCTTTAAAACCTGCCGGCTACATTCCATTGTGGACTTGCGGACATGAGTGAACACATATAGGCAGTAGGCCTATCAAAATTCTGACATGTTTATTGTGAACACATATTTTATTAATATAAATTATTGATAAGTTTTAGATAGTTCAATAAAAAAAGAAAATAGAGAATGAATCTCCCACTTTATTTGCATAAGCAATAAGAAAACTAAACTTATTTTTAACAAAGAAATGACAGGATATTTATAGGAAAAATAACTCCAGTGATGACTAAACTCGAACAATAGGAATTTAGTACAATCGACATTAAAAGACGAAATTCAGATTTGGGCTTTAGTTAAGCTAGAAAAGGCCCAAAACTGAAGATCACTAAATAATACAATGATATCTTTCAATTTTGGGCTTAAATGTATTAAAATAGACTGAATATAAGCATAAGAATCAATCTTCAATGGCATAGGCTTGAAAGATTTGAAACAGCCCATTAACATCAATTTGACCCATCTTCAAATGTTTTCTATTGGGCAGCCCCAATTTGGGCTCCAATCAATGATACCAACTCGATGCTTGACTCTTCCTAAAATACTGCTATTGCAGATAGTTTAGCCCATAATCCTTGAACAGGCCCATTGAGTGCAATGATCTCACCCAGAATTATATCAGTACTAGAAAATTGATTAGGAAACTGTTCGATGATAAAATTGCAAAAATTTGATAAATTAATATATGATCTGTCAAAGTTAAAAATTTATGCAAAAAATGTAAATTTATGAAAATTGTAAGAATTTTTTCTACAATTAATTATTTTTTATTTATATTTTATTAGATGTGGCTATAATAATATTAAAAAAATGTCAGGTCAGACCAACCATTTGAATTATGGCCAAAATTGTATTCAGTAATAAAATTGCTAACATTAGAAAGAATATGAATACATATATAATTATATATATAATTTTGAATATAAGTTGAAATCACTACAACAAAAATGCTAATAGGACAAATGATTAGTGTCATATATAATTTTGCATTTAAAACATTATTTTACTAACATATGATGTATAATATATGCCCCTAAATAGAATATTATTTGTTTATTTGATTAAAATATAATAGGCCTGGATCCCACAGGGTGTTTATTTTGTTCTTTCATTGCATCATTCACCTGGGCTTTCTAAACGCTGCAGCTGGTGGTTCTTCGTCGTTAGTGGCCTGTCCAGCCGAATTTTGGGGGTGTATTTTTATCGATTATTATATCATGAACTCATATCATGAATCGAGTCTATAACATATATGTAAAATATTTATTAAGTTAAACGACGCGCAAAGCTTGCAATTACTAAAGATTAATGCACGATTTTTTTTTTACAATCCCGTTAGCGGGTTTTTCTTCTTTTTTTTATACCATTTTTTTTTTTTTATTTTAAATGCTAATTATTTTTTGTTTTTCATTTATTTCAATACTTAAAATTAAATTATTATAATTAAATATATAAATTATTTTTATTTTTTCCATCTAATAATTATTATAATTCTAATGAATATATAATTTATAATTTATAATTGAATATCTAAATTGAATTATTATATATTTTTTTTTAAATTAATTGGTAGATTATTGCTCAAAATGTAGCCACATTGGTATTGAATTGCATATACGTTACTTTTAAACCATCAATTAATGATAAAATATATTTTCAATTACAATATTAATGATAAAAAAAATATTCTGATAACAATTAGTTTATGTACATTAATCTTGTACTATACATACATTATAATTTAACTACATGTACATGACTTTCCAATTACATGTACATTATTACTTAAAATGCATGCATTTTCGTGTTGAATTGTATATATATTACTTTTGAACTATTAGTTAATGATAAAATATATATTCAATTACAATATTAATAATAAAAATATTTTGATAATAATTAGTCTATACATTAATCTTGTATTAAAGATATATTGTAATTTAACTGCAAGTACATGACTCTTTAACTATAGGTACATTATTACTTAAAAGCATGTACATTAGTATTAAATTGTATGTACATTACTTTTGAAGTGCTAGTTAATGATAAAATATATTTTCAATTATAATATTAATGATAAAAATATTCTGATAGAAATTAGTTTATGTGCATTAATCTTGTACTAAAAATATCTTGGTTGTTTTGTATTCCATGTACATTAGTATTGAACTGCATGTACATTAATATTGAACTACATGTACATTAGTCATCTTTTTCAATGTCAATACATACAGAGTAAATAGCAAATGTGCATAATGTTTAATATCAATATTATTGTTGATTTGATAAAGAGTTAATAAATTATCTTGTTCCTTTTTGCCTTTTTCATTTTGTCAGCATTTTCTTCTTGTTTTTCTTGCTTTTCCTTTTTTTTTTTTTTATAATTTGATTTTTTTAAAGGTGCTACAACTTTTTCTTTCCCAAATTCTCATTTTTTAAGCTTGTCATTCACTCTAATTCTTACATCAATAGTAGTCCAAAAACTCAAGGTTTGATATTTTCTTTGAATGAATTGTTGTATTTTGAATTTTACTCTATCAAAGTATGAAAACTGTTTAATCAAATATAAAAAATAAAAAATTAGTGATTTAAATAGTTATAAATAATGTACATGACTCTCCAATTACTAGTACATTATTATTTAAAAGCATGTACATTGGTGTTAAATTGCATGTACATTACTTTTAAACTGTCAATTAATAATAAAATATATTTTCAATTATAATATTAATGATAAAAATATTCTAATAACAATTAGTCTATACACATTAGTTTTATACTAAAAATACATTGTAATTTAACTTTATGTACATGACTTTCAAATTACAGGTACATTATTACTTAAATGTATGTACATTAGTATTAAATTGCATGTACATTATTTTTAAACTGTTAGTTAATGATAAAATATATTTTCAATTAAATACCAATTTACTTAGAATATAATAGAAATATACCTCAAATTCAATATCAATGTATCAGAAAAAACAAATAAATAAAATTTAATATATCTGTTCCAATAATTTGAGTTATTAAATATTTTATAATTATTTAAATATATTTAATTAAAATTATAACAATTATTAGACGGAAAAATAAAATTAATTATTATATTTGTAATTTTAAGTATTGAAATAAATAAAAAAAATAATTAGCATTTAATTTAAAAAATTTTATGGCTATTTATAGTTTTTTAAAATATTAGATATTTTAAATAATTAAATAATAAAAAAAGTGAAAAAAAGGAGTAAAATACGCTATAGAAATCTTTATAAAAAATCACACATTTTTATTTTATAAATATCTTGTATATGTGTTTTGGACCTATGTCTATGGTATAACATGAATACAGATCCATAGTATAATTTGCGGTATTTTTATTTTATTAGCCTACGTGACAGTTTCACAAAGACATGGCAAATCAGAATTAAATTACTTGCTATTAACTGGTCATATCTTTTAAGTGAGAAATCGACCATTTAATTAATTCAGTCTGCATTATTGGAGTAATAAAAATTGACTAGCTTGAAAATTGATCAAAATTTGATGAAATAGAGAAAAAACTGAAATTAACCACAAGAATAGAACTATTGAAATACTACATGTTTCCATATATTAGAAATAAAAAGAAAAAAAGATTGAACACTAAAACATTTATTTTCATTATATATATAAGCAGATTTGGAGGACGAAAGTGGGTTTACTATCAATTTTATTTCACAGAATAATCTTGTTCAAGATTGGGCGTGCTTTGCACAAGGCCTCCAATGGGTGAGCCTTAGGCATACTAATTCCTCTGCCTTCAATCATATCAATTTCCTTCTCAGTTAGCCTCTTCCATTCAAAGCATTGAATCAATGTACCCAAAGTTAAACCCATCACACGGTGGGCTAGCCCTTCCCCTGGACAAGACCTTCTTCCCAATCCAAATGGCATTAATTTAAAGCCCTCTCCTTCTCCATTTTCAAATCTCTCTGGTTTAAAACTTGTAGGATCTTCCCACAGTGTAGGATCTCTATGTACACTCCATGCATTAACCAATAGTATAGTGCCATTCGGCACGTCGTATCCTCCAATAGTGCAATCATCAGATGACATGTGAGGAACTAATAGTGGAGTTGCTGGGTATAGCCTAAGGGTCTCAGAAATAATATTCTGAAGGTATGGTAATTTGGCAAGATCATGTTCATCTATCATCCTTTCTTGCCCAACTTGATTGTCTATTTCTTCTCTAGCCTTCCTTAATGTGTTCGGATGATTAAGTAGGTTTGACATTGCCCACTCTAATGTCACGGCTACTGTGTCCGTTCCAGCAGCTAGTATGTTCTGAAAGAAATGGTCGTTAAAAATACAGATCAGAATAAATTTTAGAAAACAAGATTTCAATGAGAAAAAAAAAAAAAAGAAATTTTAATTGAAGGCTCTCTTTTTTCTGAAAAAAACACCTAATCCTATTTCTTATCTTTTGGCTATTAATATAGAAAATTATTTACAAAGAAAATAAATAAGTGTTTTGGACTCCATTTTACTTGCAAAGAAAAACAAAGCACTCACCAGCATAAGCCCTTTGATGATCTCATCAGTGTAATACGCAGGCTCTGATTCTTGGAAAGAAAGAAGATGATCAATCATGGTATTCATGCTCTCCAAATTCTCCTTTTTATACTTATGTTCATCAATCAAATCTTGCAAGAATTTATCAATTCTTTTCCCAAGTCTTTTCAATTTATTCACAAAGCTACCACCATTAATCCAATTCAAGATTGGCAAGAAATCCCCTGGATTCGATGCCCCTGCATAGGACACTGTCTCACCCATTATCTCCCTAAATTGTCTCGCCTCTTCTTCATCACTCACATCTTCTCCATAATATCTCTTCCCTGCAACCATTCTCACTATTATATTAAATGTTAGCTCTTTAAACATCGATTTCAACTCTACCTTGGCAAAATCTTGGATCGATTTATGGGAACGCTTTATGATAAATCGTTTGATTTCGTCTTGTCGAATGCTTAAAAACTTGTTTAAGCGATGATTGGAGAAGATCTCAACAGTCCCAATACGTCTGAGATTGCGCCAGTGGTCGCCGTAGGACGACTGACCCATGGTCGTGTAGTCATAAGCTATGTACTTGCCCAATAGAAATTGCGGCCGATTGGCTAAAACAATGTCGTTTTTGGTGAAGCATTCTTCGACAGCAGATGATGAGGAGACTACAACTACGAGGCGGCGACCGAAGCGAAGGGAGATAATTAGGCCGATTTTTGAGCGAGTTGGTGGAGGGTGCGGTGCATAGGTGGCTTAAGTAGGCGGAGGTGGCCAATGATTGGAAGAGCAGGTGGGCTTGGAGGTAGGTTTTTATGGCATAGTCTTAACTGGTAAAATTTATGAACAAAGATAATAATAGGAACAGAAAGCAGCAGCAAGTAAAGTACTGAGTCTTCCATGCTCATTGCTTAATTTCTTGCTTTGTTTGATCGACTCAAGCTTTGAATTTATTTCCGATGGCAATGAGCCCGATGATAATCGTCTTATTATTTTAATATAAATAAAATAATATTTAAAATTTATGTTAAATCAATGATATTTTATCAATTGTTTTGTCGAACTGTGGTGTACCTGGTACACTATGGACGTGCTAATACTAGCCGATGTGTCAAAATTGTTAAATCCTTACTATTCATCGATTCTAAGTTTGTAACTATGATTTTTAACCATAGTTAATGTATTTGAATCTCATTCATTGATTGTAAGTTTGTAACTATGATTATTAACCGTAGTTAATGTATTTGAATCTCATGAAAATAAAATATTTGTGACATTATATTAATATTTGGACCTCTAAAAAATATAGACGAAACAGCCCATGCGTTACGTTATTTAATACCCTGAGTATGGGTATTAGTAATTGAAGACCATATGAAGGCTAAATGAGTGTGACAGAAAATAAAATTAGTAGACTCTCTTTATAAGAAACCGTTTTCTCTCTCAAAGTCTCTGCCAACCTCTTTTGGCTTTCTAGTGAGGAGAACCTTAGGTGGCTCCGGCCATTTGAGGGACAACCCAATTTTCATATTTTTTCAGTTATATTTCTTAGTTTTATGCCTAAATAAAGTAGCTCATATGTTTGATTCAAAAAAAAAAAAAAAAAAAGTAGCTCATATGTTTTTTGTTGCTAAAGTCTTAATATGGATTTGAGGTACGGTGGTCGCCTCCTCTATATCCGACCCTTTTACATTAGTTATCTTTTTCATCTTTGGCTTATGGATGATGTTTAGAAGGAGGGGGAAGAGAATGTTGAGGTCGGGTTAGGAGCTCACCTGGAAATGGTGACCTATCTCTTCATGTGCTCTAGACCGGCTAAAAATGGATCCAATCTAGTCTCTTTATGGCCGTTTAGGTCACAAATAAATGGTCCCTGTGGTTTAGTCTATCCATGGGCAAACATAAGGCTTTATCAATGCAAGAAGTTTTGGTTTGGTCTAACTTGGCCTCTACCTTCCAAGGTATTCCAAGAATTTCCTCAGCCATAATCGGTGGTGGCGGTGATGGATAATGAAAAAGAGCCCTTCTGGAAGGGAGAGGATAAAATGGTTGATTTATAATTTTACTCATTAAATAGGCCTTAGGGCTAGTTTAAAGACAAATCTTAGATTACATTTAGAATGCCATAATGAAATATAATATAATATAATCAAATGAATTTTTAATATAAATTTACATTAAAAATTCATTTGATTATATTATAATACATCCTATTACAGCTCACTAAACGTATCTTTAGAATACGTTTGGTAGGTCATAACGGGATATAATATAATATAATTAAATGAATTTTAAATGTAAATTTATATTAAAAATTTATTTGATTATATTACATTATATCTCATTATAACCTACTAAATACACCCTTAGTGTATGTGGTCTTTTGGGCTTGAAGCTCAAATGTTTTAGCCCACTAATAGGTAGTTCTAAGGGATTTTTACACAAATGGCCTAAAAACATAAAAGATTTATTTTTTTACCACCTCAAAATTGTTTTTGCAAAAAATAGCCTCTAAACCTAAAAAACATAACATTTATAACCTTCAATGTATGCGTTTCATCCACACTCCATCCTTTTTTTCAAATGTTTATTCTATGTTTACAAGTACAAAAATGAGAAACAAATTACAATTTTTTCTATTGTTATTACAACTATTTTGATATACTTTTTTTTGTATATATACTAAGTTTGTATACCACTCAATCTTTGATATCATCCCTACAATTGGTATGTATTTTTTGCTAGCTTATTCATTGTAGTAGGAAACAACATACATCGTATAAAATTCATAATGTAAAAAAGAAACAAATAACAACAAATAATATATATTACGATAAAATTTAGTATTCTTTTAGTATATAATCAATATCTAATACTGTATATATATGGTTTAAATTTACAAAAATAGCTTATGAATAAAAATAAATAATTTATAGCATACATTATAAATTATAAACGCTAATATCTTATATAAAAAATAAACAGGAATGAATAAGTAATATCAAACAGTATATATTACTATAAAATTCAATATTCTTTTAGTATATAATTAGTATCTAATACTGTTTATATATGGCTTGAATTTAAAAAAATAGCTCATGAATCAAAGCAAACAACTTATAGCATATGAAATAAATTAGAAATACTAATATATATATATATATATATATATATATATATATATATATATATATATATATATATATATATATATATATATATATATATATAGGAACAAATAGTAAACAATATATATTACTATAAATACCAGTATTTTTTAGTATATAATTAATATCTAATACAAATTTAGTATATTTTTATCATATAATTTGTATTTATTACTACTTATATAAGCCATAAATTTTTAACAAAATAAAAAATCACAGTAAACAATATATATTAAATAAAAAAATATTTTTTCTAATAAATAATTAGTATCTAATATTGTTCAATATTTAATTTTATTTTGTAAGAAAATTGAAAAAAAAAATTTAAATGATAAAATGTGGAAATTACTTGGTGGTTAGATAAAAAAAAATCCTTTAAAATTAAATTTCATTAAGAGGAAAAAACCAAAATAAACTGAAAAACAATAAAAATTATCCAACATAAAAATTGATAATAATAATTAATTTAATAAAAAATAAATTTAATACATTTGCTATACATTTGTTAATAAAAAATATAAAATTTCTTGAGATGTGTTATGTAAATTAACAATTTATATGTTATCATAAGTAAAAAAATAAAATTTTATGAATGAGCGTTTTATTAGTTTTCAAAGCTAAGAAAAATCGAATTTGAGTTCCAATCAAAACTAAATTTATATATAAAATAAAGACATTATTTTATATAGCATAAAAATTTAATTATATCATGAAAATTCTTAAAACAATTTTAATAATTTACCCAATAATATATTATATTTTAACTATGTATGGATAAATTAATGTACGGGTTATCTTAAATGAGATTCTAATTTTGTGTAGAGCATGGTAAAAGAAGAGAAGGAATTGAGAGTTTTGGAAAAGATATAGTTAGTATAAAAAGATATTGATGAGAGCTTTGATTATTTAATAATCTACGTACTTCCATTAATATGCCTTTTCTTTGTTCCCTAGAAGCAAAACAAAGCCCAATATCTTAAAAAAAAAGCACAAAACCTGAGAATTATAAAAAAAAGTAAATCCTAAAGGTTAAAAATAAACCAAAGGGTAAAAATGTTAAAACTTTGAAAAAATGGGACATTTTGCATAAATTCCTCTAGTTCTAACTTCTTTTTTTTCTAAGCCCAAAAAAATTTGTCATTCATTAATAAGAGCAGAAAGCCCATACAATACAATAATCCAAATTTAACAAATATTTCCAATAATAGGGGTAAATTATGGACTTATAGTTTAAGAAACTAACCCGAAATGGATTTACAACACTGGGTTTAAAGCCCAACTGATAACTGGCACACAGGCCTACAAAAATTAGCAAATTACTATAATACCCCTTGCACAAGGCATCCCCAGCAGAATCCTCAACCCTAGTAGAGGTTGCTGCCGTCACCACCCTCTGTGGTTAACCAAGCAGAAAGAGTCTTTTTGCTTTAAGAAAACTTGAGGTTGAAAATACCCACGAAAATAAGAATTGTTGCATGCTAGGACTAACCCACTATGGATCTACTAATCCTTGGGTGGAGCAAAAGAAAGGAACCAACATACACAGGCTCATCAACTCACTTTGGCTTGGGTAGATTCCTTTGAGACTAACAATTGGGCTCAACGAAAAATGGAGAAAGACAAACCATGGAGCCCCAATCTCATCGACAGCAGCTTCTTCCCTTCTCCACCATCTATCACCTTAAAGACAACAGAATGGTAGATGATAACTTTACATTCTTAGAGTTATTTTATTTGTTTAAACTAAAATTTTATCTCAATTCTTGATAATGCAATAATATTATTACTTATTTTTAAAAATAAATAGTTCTACAATTTATAAATAAATTATAATATGTTTTTAGTATTTTTATTTTATTTTTGCAAATTAAAAATGGTGTCACAATGATGCAATAATATCATAACTCAGGCGATGATGTCATAAAATAAATGATGCAGATGATAACGTCATGAAAATAGTGATGCAGTCAATGATGCAATATGGTTAAAAAAAAAGATAAAATTTGCCTATAAATAGGCATTATCTCCTTTCTTTAAAATCATAATTCAAAGTAGCAAAAAAAAGATGTAGAGAGATTTTCATATAATTTCTTAGTGTAAATTTTTTTTATTGTTATTTTAATCAAGAAAAAGAGCTTTTGGAGCTTGAGTTCATCAAAAATTATATCCCAAAACAAGTTTTTTCTAAACTCTATTCTTGAATTTAATTATAAGTTGTTATTATGTTAATTGTTAATTTAATTATTTCTTCATTTTCAAATATGAGTAGCTAAGCTTATCTTTTTAGAATTTAGATGTAATCTCTTGATTATTTTATGGTGTTCTATGTTTGATTTATTGAGTGTTTTGATTATTGGAATTAATCTTTTATCTTAAAACTTAATACTTGTGAATACTTGATCATTATTTACATGTTTAAAGATATTATATGAAGTAGCGAGAGTGGAAACATAATATTAGTTCATTAAGATATTAGACTTATGGTGCGTATGCTTAGATATAAGAACATTCATTTGTGATTGTTAAAAGGATTTCTATAAAACTTAATAGGTTTATGTTAAATGCTTGAGATTATAAGAGTAGACATAAGTTTGATATGAATACTTTGTGATTTATTTTGAGAGAGAACTTCACATAATTAAAGGAAATCTAATTATTAATTCTAATAAAATTAAACTAACCAAGAAAACATAAGAACAACATGAGTAATTATTTGATGAAATCAAAATCCTAAGATTTACATATATCGAATTAGTTTTTAAATTTGTCTAAAATAATTTTATAATTAATTTTTCTATCGTCGAGTATAGATTTAGTGAATTATTGTACTACTAAATTACTTATCTTGATAATATTCTGTCTAAAAAAGTGATTTTAAAATAGGACCGCTGTAACTCCACCACTTACCTGAAAATTTTATCTGGAAGTGATTTTTTTAGTTCAATCATTCACACTCTACTTACCTGTGCAATAGCACTAAATATTTAATTTAAATTAAATCACAAAACTTTTCATATGATAGTTTAAATAATAGAATATTCAATAATTTTAGTACTTGTCAACCTTTTCTCGTGGGATCGACTCTTATTTCACTATTATATTACTTGTTCACGACTTGTACACTTGCAGAAATTGTGCAACATTAGAAAGGCCGAACAAAGCTGGAGCTAAGGCCAAACAACCGTCAAGCATCCATAAACGAAGATAAAAAGATCCAAAAGCCAGAAAATCTAGTAGCCAACCCCACAGTAATATATTAGAGAAATAAACAAAATACAAAATGAAAATGAGTAGAGATGAAGCAAAGATGGGGCTCCCTCCTACAGCTAAAGCCATCGGAAGTTTCCCCCAAAAAAAGATCCCAGCCGCTAGTAGAAAGGAGCGAACCTTAGCAGATAAAAATGTTAGAAAAGATAAATGTTTAATGGGTAGTTCTAACTTTGACCTTTGGGTCTTTCACCCTTTAAATAGCTGGCCTAGCCTCTCGTGTATTGAATATGTTTGTATTGTTATGGGCTTTTTGCCTTATTAATATTAGCATTTTTTTTTTTGGGAAAAAAATGAAGGCCAAGGTATTACTGAAACAAAACACTAATCATTTTGGGACCACCTTCATCACTGCTAGCCATTGTCGCCGGCAAGACGTAATAGCATTAAAGATAAGTTTGAATGACGGCATGGACTAGGATTGTGGTTCTGATATGGGTTTTTGTTGATTTTAGTTGGTTTAATGGATTATTCATTAGATCTATGAATTAGGTATGTGTTTATGAATCTGCCATTAGTTATTAGGCTCTTCTTATATTGCTCATTTTATTTATGCCCAAATAGAGAGAAAATAGCAAACTCCTTCTCAACCCATCTCAGTTATTGAATTCTTTAATTTAATTTTGATGAAATTAGATATTTCTGAATTTAATGTCAATTTATATAATTAGCTAGCTTTGAATATGTTTTTTTTTTTTTTAATTCATCCTCTAATTGGGATATAATGATTTAAGATACTTGAACAATCATGTTTTTCGGAGATTATTTTACAACAGTTTTAATTATTTGTCATTTTAATTGTAAATGAGAGATACTTTAATCTTTATTTAGATTTTTAATGATTTTATTACTTTATTGATGAAATTAAATTTCTTAGCCTTTTAATTATTTTTTATAAAAAAAAATTATTTCATTAATTAAGTTAAATTTAAAAACTAAATAATAATTTATCTTTTTTAATATCAAAATAATATATTAAAATAAAATAATATTTAAAATTGATATATATTAAATCAATGACATCTTATAAATTATTTGGCCCTCTTTCTCCATAATAAATAAAATGATAACAAATGGAAGTTTGCTTAGATGTTGATTCCGTTTAAGTATTCTACTATATCCTTATGGACTTGCTGACCTACTACTATTATTTTATATATATATGTCCACCTCCGAGATTTAACAAATAGCAATCAGTGAAAAGCAACCTGAAATAGCAATCATCATCATCCTATTATTTTATTTGATACATGGGCTAATTTTCCAATTATAAGTAATTTAGCAATGTAAATGCCGTGTACATATATGTAATTTAGTTATTAAAATAGCAATAAAAAAAATATAACGAAATCGATAAGATGTAATCTAGTTAGTCTTCTCATTCTATTTAAAAGTATGATGAAAAATGAGAGATTTCAAGTTAAAATCTCTAAAATCACAAAAAGTTTATCAGTAATTTGAGAAAAGAGCTAGTTACCCCTATTATATAACCCATATCCCTATTACTATAAAGAAAGATTCCAATATGCTCCTAGTATTTGGTAAAAATATCAAATTAGTATTTTATATTTTTTGAAAAGCGAATATATTCTTGATGTTATATATATATCTCTCTCTTCCCCTCCTCCCTTCCTCCAATGATTCTTTACACTTGTCTTTTCTTTTTGTTAATTTTTTTTTCTTTTTGTCTTTCTTATATCTTTGTTTTTTTTTATATTTTATATTTACTCATGAAAATATTTGTGTGCGCACAAATGATTTGACTTTTTCTATTTATTTTTATTTATAATTTTATATAATGATAATTGTAATTATTAATAAAATTTTATTATATTATTATAATATAAGATAAAAATTTTAAAATAATTAATTATAATATTGAATAAGTACATTTTAAAATTTTTTTAAAAACTATTATAATGTGAAATAAATTGATCATATTACTAGTTTTTATCAAATTGAAATATAGTAAGAAAATTTCTAAATAATTTTTGAAAATCAATATTTATATATATTTACACACTAATTTTAAAAGTTATTTAGAAATTTACGTATCATATTTTCATTAATTCTTTTAATAAAAACTAATTATGTGGTTAATTTATTTTTATGTGATTATTTTTTAAAAAAAAAATTGAAACGTAGTTATCCAATATCATAATTAATTATTTTTAAAATTTTTATCTTTTATTCTAATAATATGATTAAATTTCAACTATCATTATATAAACTTATAAATAAAAAAGTCAAATTATATAATCACACAAAATTTTTTGTAGTAAATATAAAATATAAATTTAAAAAAAGACAAAGATATAGTAAAGATAAAAAAGAAAAAAAGAAAAAGTGTAAAGAACAAGTTGGAAGAGAGAGAGAGAGAAAAACAAGGGACTTCATAAATAAAAGAGAAGCGCTGTTCTATTTTTATAATATTAGAGGTATATTTGCTCCTCGAAAAATATAAAATACCAATATATTATTTTTGTCAAACCCTAGGAGTATATTTGAACATTATCTCCACTGTAAACCAATATATATTATATTTAAAGAGATCATATATTAAAAACAAAAAAATGAAATAAAGAATATTAGTAGATACATCATAATTAATCAGTTCAATTATATAATTTCTAATATTGTGCATTTAAACACTTCTTTAATATATATTTTTTTTTTATCAAAACCCAAATCCTAGAAATCAAAAAATATAAAATTATTCTCTAAAAGAAATTTTTGATAAATTTCTTAATCTTGAACTTAAAAATTTCCTAATCTTGATCAATGAAAAAACCAATAAAATATTTTTAAATCGCATCTTTTTCATTTAAAAGTTATAAGAGATTATTTGAAATGAATCTTAGTGTGTTTGGCATAAAGGAGCATTGTTATTTTTCTTATTCCTATAATCATTATTTATTAATATTTTATTAGGTAAAATAATATTTTTGGTGTCTCAACTTAGTAAAATTTGTCAATTGAGTATTTAAACTTGCAAAAGTTATAATTAAATATTGTAATCTGTAAAAAAATTTCAATCAAATATTATTAGCATGTTGCCAACCTTTAACCTTATGTAAATTACAAAAAGGTCCTTAAAAAATTACAAAATAATCTAAAATTTTCAAAATTCTTATAACTAAGCCATCTTTTTAAAATTTCAAAATTTCAAAATTCTTACTAAGATTATTGTATGTATGTTATAGATGAAGTCCCGCTCTACTTCTGATATAATTTCCTAGATATCAAGATTCAAAAATATCATTTCATAGTAAAAGTTTCAGATAAATTATAATTCTATCAAAATATCAAATCATCCTATGATGATGATATTTTAAATTAAAAGAATAAAACTATAAAATAATAATTTTGTAAAAACATTCTAATCTATATAATCACACATACCTTTTGCATAAGTAATGTGAAATTTTGAAGAGTCACTAATTAATTATTAATCATTTTCAAATATTGAAATCTTAATTTAGAGTTCACAAAAATGTTTTTCTCGTTTGCTAATTCTTAATTACTCTAAATTTAGATTGTTTATCTTTTTTTTTTTAATCCTACTCAAAAAATAATTTATTATAGTATATGACTTAAAAAAAATTAATTCTTAAAAAATTTAATATATTTTTTATTATTATTTTCTTTATAAATTAAGATTCCTTAATAATATAATATATAAAGCAATGAATTAATAATCATTTTATGTGTCATCATATTATCAATTTAATAATATCACAAATAGTTAAATATTTCAGCGGTAATTTCCACTTGAAAGGCCAAATACATACATATATATATATATATATATATATATATATATATATATATATATATATATATATATATATATATATATATATATATATATCTTTTTGCAACAAAATGGTAAATACAATTTCAAAGTTAAAATTTTGTATTACATCGTAAATTCAAAATTCAATTTTTTTTTTTTACTTTTTAAAGATTCTTGTATGAATAAAAAAAAATAATTGTATGATATAGATTTACTATTTTGAAATTTTAAGAAGATGGTTTAGTTGCAAGAATTTTAAAAATTTTAAATCATTTTGTAAGTTTCTAAAAACATTTTTTGTGATCTATATAAGGTTACCAATTGGTAACCTGCTAATAACATTTGATTAAAAATTTCTTATAGGTTGTAATACTTAATTGAAACTTTTGCAAGTTTAAACACTTAATTGACAAATTTTACTAAATAGAAATACTAAAAATGTCATTTTACTGTTTATACTTATTTTAAAAATCCTAATGAATAGATCATATACTATAATATCATAAGTTAGTCCTATCAATTCCAACCCAAATATTATTTATGTTGATTTGTGTATTTGTGTGTGTCTATTTATAATGGATAAATATGGATGGTTCGGATATGGATAAAATCCAATAGTTTGAATAGGGTATGAAAATGTATTATATCATCCGTACTCTGCTCAAATTTACTACTATTTTTTCGTATATAAGTTTACTCATATTCATTATCCAGTCAACTCAAGTATTACCTGTTTTGATTTATTATAATTCAAGTAAGTATCCATAGTAGAATACAAATTAACATCTCTACTGATAATATTATTTTGGCCTATTAGACCTCCTTAGTATAAAAAATTATATGTAATGAAAATAGGAATTCCTTATAAGCTAATAATCAAATTACTGTTAATCTGCATCCATTTTTTTAATTAAGAAACTGAAAAGAAGAAGAAGAAGAAGAAGAAGAAAAACTCATTAAATGATATTATATTTATCTTTTTTCACATTTTAAAAATAACACTATTAACTTTATTTTATCATTATATAATTTTATTTGATTTTTTTAAATTTTCTTACAAATGGACTATATCCCTTTATCATTCAAAAAAATTTTAAATGATTTACTTAAATTATCTATCCCTTTCAAAATTGATATACAATATAAAAAAAAATCATATATATATATATATTGTTACAGATAAATACAAATATAATTTTAAAGGTAAGTTGAAATCACTACGACAAAAATGCTAATAGGATAAACAATTAGTGTCATATATAATTTTGCCTTTAAAACCTTATTTCACTAATATGTATAATATATACCCCTAAATATGATATTATTTACTTCTAAAACATTGTTTTAGCAATAACTATGATTTATATTTCTAAATATAATATTATTTGCCTCCAATTTTTTTTTTTTAAGAAGTAAAAATAATAAAAAAATTTTAGAGTCTCGTTTTGTTTGTGTTAGTAAAAGTATTCTTTTTAAATTAAAAATCAAATATGCTAAATGATTTTTTTTTTATATATATATTAGAGATACCTAACCACGAAAATAACATTGTAAGCTATACAATATGTGGTAACCTCCTTCAATAATTTTTTATTAAATTGATGATAATTTTTTGTGGTTTGAAAGATTTAAATTTCCATTTCTTACTCTTTTAAAAAGGATGAAAAGGCCAATCAAACTGTACCTGCTAAATAAAAATTTTAAAATTTTTTTTTTGAAATAAAATTTTTATGAACAAACTTTTAGAGGCAAATTTCCTTATTTAGAGACGTGTATCATGTATTTATTTAATTTTATTTTAAGAAGTTGATAACATTAAAAACTTTTATCATATACATACTTTTTTTTTTTTTTTTGAGAAATCATATACTTACATTGATTACCAAATATTACCAATAATAGGCTTACGTATTTTGGTATGTATGCCCATTAGTTATTAGTATTAAATGCAATTATATCTATGATGTTAAAGGAGATTATTACTCTTGTTGTATAACCTATTTCGATTTATTGAATTTCTATTGTAAAATAAAAAAAGCAGTTATTATATGTTTGAGTAATATTGATTTAGAGAAAAGTAATTTATTTGTCACAAATATGCCCTTCGAGACAGTTGTATCCAAGATCAAATAATTTATTTTCCAGTGTTAGAGAGAAAAAAAAAAAAAAAAAAAGAAGCTTTTAGAGGCAAATATGTTTAATTAATTTATATAAATCAATTTTGTTTTTGTGATTTTTTCTTGCAGTTCTTAGTCAAGAGCTTATCAAAGTGAATTTATGTGCAAATGGAGGATATATTTTCTCCTTTTGTTTTCTAATATTGAAAATTATCTACAACCAAAATAACTACAAAATTTTACTTGCAAGCAGAAACAAAGCACTAACCAGTACAAGCCCTTTGATAATCTCATCTAGTGAAGGAATTGGAAAATTTTTTTTATTGAAGACTAAATTTCTTAGTCTATAATTTATATTAAGTTGATATTTATAATTAAACCAACTTTTAAATATTTAAAAAAAAAAATTCACCTAAAATAAGAAGCGTTAGATATAATATCTGACCCGTCGACCCTTTAGCTCCATCATTGATCTCATCAGTGCAATACTTAACCTCTGATTCTTAGAAGTAATACTTAAGCTCTGATTCTTGGAAGAAATATGATGGTCAATCATGGTATTCATACTTCCTAAATTCTCCTTCTTACTTTTATGTTCATCAATCAAATCTTGCAAGCATTTATTGATTCTTTTTTCAATTTCTTCTCAAATCAATCCAATTCAAGATTGGCGAGATTTCCCCTAGATTCGATGCCCCTGCATAAGACACTACATCACCCATTATCTCCCTAATTGTTTAAATATAATGTTCACAATATATATATATATATATATTTTATTTCTTGTTTGAAAATTACAATTATATTTAGCTTTGAAAATATATTATTACTTTTTAGATAAATAAGAAAAACGCTTAATTTGAATTTCTAATTTATTTAACTTTGATTTCATTTCAATATTCATTATTATCAAATTTTTGTAGAGATTTTAGTTAATTATTAATGTATTGCTTAAAATTAAGAATAATCCAAATAGTTGGTTGAATTATTAAAGTGATCAATTTGCTTACACTCACCCCTTGATTACATGCAAAAACCAAACTATAAAAAGCCAAAATTAAACCAAAACTTTTGGATGTTGTTTTTGTTTTTATTAACAACTACTACTGCTTAATTTTACAATCACACAATTTTAAACATAATTACAGTACTATTAATTAATTTAAACTTTATTGATTTTTAAATATTACTTAATATAAAGAGAAAATTTTGATACAAATCTCTCTTTCATTACATGATATATGAGATCATTCTCCTATGAGATCCAATTTATTATTTGAATCAATCATCAAATGAAAGAAAGAGACTCACATGCAGGAGTTTCTCAACTTGTGATGCTACACAAGTTGAGATAGCTTTTGGTTCAAGATTGGGCGTGCTTTGCATAAGGCCTCAAGTGGTTCAGCCTTTGGCATATTAAGCCCTTTGCTTTCTACCATGTCAATCTCCTTGTCAGTAATCCTTTTCCATTCAAAGCATTGAATCAAAGTCCCCAAAGCTAAACCCACTACACGATGGGCTAGTCCTTCCCCTGGACAAGACCTTCTCCCCAACCCAAATGGCATGAATTTAAAGCTCTCTTTTTCTTTGATATCAAATCTCTCTGGTTTATAACTTAATGGATCATCCCATAGAGTGGGGTCTCTTTGAATGGTCCATGCATTTACCAATAACATGGTGCCACGAGGCACATTGTATCCTCCAACCATGCAATCATCTGATGACATGTGGGGAAATAAGAGTGGAGCAGCTGGGTAGAGACGAAGGGTCTCTAAGATAATGTTTTGTAGATATGGTAATTTGGAAAGATGAGATTCATCTATTAAAAATTCTTTCCCAACTTTATTGTCTATTTCATCTTTAGCCTTCCTTAATATACTTGAATGGTTGAGTAGATTGGACATTGCCCATTCCAGTGTCACTGCTGATGTGTCGGTTCCCGCAAATATCATGTTCTGCATAAACAGTAATAATATAGAAAAAATAAAATTTAATTCAGAATTTTCAAATAAATCCTATTCTAAAAACACAAATTTTACTTTAAAAAAAAAATACTTATATTTATCTTTCCTTTTCCTTATGCTATTCATATTTTTTTTTTGAGTAATAACACTTTTAAATTGGCTTTCTTATTTATGGAGATTAAAGTTTTTGCATTTTTTTAGTAGGTTAGAAATTCATTAAGAAGCATTTAAATTTTTATCTTAGATAAATGCTCAATAAATTCTTGCATTTTTTATTTTAAACTATATTCTGTCAAAAAATGATTTATTTTATTTATTTATTAATTAATTAATTTAGAAAAAAGCTCAAATGAAAAATTCTTAACACTCATGTAGCTTCTTGGTAAATTTCACTTCACCTAAAACTCAAATTGGAAAACTTTTGATTTTGTAGAACACTCTAGTACTGTTCCACGAAGGAAAATGCTTAAAAATCAATACCTTTATTCTAACTTCTTAACTCAACTGGTATTACATCATTTTATTTGCTATTTTTTTAAAAAAAATATATTGTATAAAATATTTTTTGATATAATAATGTTATATCATTTGAGTTAATAAATTAGAATAAAAATTTTGAGCTGTCCAGTGTTGCTTTTGCATCAATGGCTGATAGGTAAAAAACAGCTAGAGATACGGGTCACCATCGCTAAAAGTCTAAAATGTTTCTAGAAAGACTATTCTTAGTCAATATGTCTATGTTTCTAAAATGATTCTTAGACTAAGTCTAAAGTGTTTCTAGAAAGTCAATATGTGGACAGTAAATCAACCCTTCCCAACTTTCCCAATTTCTAGCATTTTGTGATAGTAGACTAAGACCTTGGTTTAGTGGAAAAAAAAAAAAAAAAGATTGAAATCCAGATGGTAATTTGAATATGTATGCTATTGAGATAATCTTGGATTGAATAGAAGAAAAGGATTACCATTATATATACTGAAGGAAAATTAAATTTACTTAAAGAGGAAATAAACAAATAAATATTTTTGGACTAAATTTACTTGGAAAAAAAAAAAAAAAAGTGGAAACAGAGGACTCACCAGCATGAGCCCTTTGATAATTTCATCAGTGTAATACTCTGGCTCAGATTCTTGGGAAGAAAGAAGATGATCAATCATGGTGTTCATACTCTCTAAATTCTCCTGCTTACTCCTATGTTCATCAATCAAACCTTGCAAGAATTTATCAACTCTTTTCCCAAGTCTTATCACTTTCTTCACAAATTTACCTCCATCAATCCAATTTATGATTGGCAAGAAATCCCCTGGATTCGATGCTCCTCCAGTAGCCATTATCTCACCCATTATCTCCCTAAATTGTCTCCCCTCTTCTTCATCAGTCACATCATCTCCATAATATCTCTTACCGGCAACCATTCTCATAATAACATTAAATGTTAGCTCTTTAAACATTGATTTCAACTCTACTTTTGCAAAATCTTGAAACGATTCCTGAGCCAGTTTTACGACTAGTCGTTTGATTTCCTCTTTTCGAATGTTTGATAACATGTTTAACCGATTAGTGGAAAAGATCTCAATAGTCCCAATACGGCGAAGATTGCGCCAGTGGTCACCGTATGGAGACTGACCCATGGTGGAGTTGTTATAAGATATGTGCTTGCCTATTAGAAAAAATCCAGGACGGTTGGCGAAAACGATATCATTTTTGGAAAAGCATTCTTCGACGGCAGCTGATGATGAGACTACAACTACAGGGCGGCGACCGAACCGGAGGGAGATGATTGGGCCGTATTTTTGAGCGAGATGGTGGAGAGTACGATGCAAAGGTGGTTTTAGCAGGTGGAGGTGGCCGATAATTGGAAAGGCAGGCGGGCTTGGAGGGAGGTTTCTTGGGCATATTCTTGATCGGTAAAATTTATAAACAGTGATTACCGTAAGAAGAGAAATGAACAAGTAATAGGCTGAGTAGTCTTCCATGCTTTACTTATTTTCTTTCTTGCTTTGCTTCATTGAGTGCGGGTTGAAATTTATATACAAGCGAGAGCTTACGTTAAAGTATTTTCTAAGGATAGAGAGGGTGAGGGAAAATTCTACCCTATAACCTAAGCATTTTGATTTCTGGGTCATCCAAGTCTACTCAACCAAAGACAAATATTATAATGATAATAATAATAATAATAATAATAATAATAATAATAATAATAGACTAAATAGTGATTAGTTATTTTAGAGATGTTAAATTTTCTTTATTACAACATTTTAAGTTTATCTTGGAATTAATTTTTAAGAATGTTCTTTAATTAACTAATATTTTTAAAGTCAAATTTATTTGAAATAATTGATGTGGTTTTAAAATTTTTTTTGAAATAAATGAATTTTATAAAACAAAATTTTAAGATTTTATTTGAAATTTCAATTTTCATTCAAATAAAAATGATCATGTTTTCAAAAAATTTAATTTTATAGAATTTCAAGTGTAATTAAAATAAATTTTATTTTTTAAAAATGAATTGGATATGGCAAATTCATTTATATCAAATAGATATTAAGATGTGAAATGGTAGACAGATTTAGAGGAGCATTGTATGGGCCTGGACATAGTCAATGAATTCAGTTGTGAAGGAGCTGGGCTTGAGCGACTTACACCAACTCTTTGGCAAGTGAAACACAATTTTTTTTTATGGGTAAATTTTTTTAAAATGGAATTATTTTTAAATTCCATCAATTTAAGAATAAAACAGTCATTTAGTCACCTTTTCTCTCAATTTTTCTCTAATTTTTTTTTTAAATTTTATTATTTAAGCCACTCAACAATGTAATTTTTTTGTTATTTTACTTAGTTTTTATTTTCAATAAACACATATCTCTTTAAATTTGTTAATATGTATATTAAGTATAGTTCTAATTTTATTTGCATTGTTTTTGTTTCCCTTTACCAGTTTTGCTATTTTTTTTTATGCAATTTAGTGAGTTTTCTTTTATAAAAATATTTAATAAGTCTTTCTTCATAAAAATATTATCTTCTCTTATACTTTTGACAATCTCAAAATTAAAATTTTTGGTTTTAAAGTAAACTAAATTTGCATGAGGCAATTATTGAGGTAAGTCATTCGGTAGCTTTTGAACTTGTGTCAACCAACAGCAAGTTAGACAAAAGCTAATATTGATGCTGTACTTTTTTTTTCAATATGCAGATAAATTAAATTATTGTTGAAATTGATTCCCAATAGTTGATTTATGTACTAGCAGAAAGGCAAACAGGAGAATCGAGTCTTGATATTATTATTGATGATTATAAGAATATTTTCACATAATGTAATTGATATCAAAATTACTTATATTAATAGATTTGCGAATCAAATTGCTTGTAAGCTTGCTAGAGTAGTTGATTATATGTTAGATCCTATGTATGGGAGTCACTACCTCCCCCATTATATTTAATGAATAATTCTATTTCCTTTAAAAAAAAAAAAGAATGAAGGGGTTATTTTTATCTTTTATATTAAAATCATATTTTTAATGGATAATTCAGAAGTTTTATCTCTTAAAATATTTTTATCTATGTATAATGTATATAAATATATGAAGAGTTAGGGATAAACATGATAGATGAAAATACCATATACATATATATATATATAATTTGTTATCGATTAAATGTCTAAAAATCTATATTATTATTAATTATATAAATAATTTTTATGTTATTTTTTTCTATGTATTAGTAAACAGTATATATAATTTATTATAATATAAAAAATATATAAATTAAAATAAATACTACATATAATTCATGTGTTCCAAAAATTAGTATATATATAGTAAAGTAATAAAATAATAGTGTAGATAAAGATATTAGCAATTGTGTTTTTTTTGAAAGAATGAAAAAAATATTATAGAAATAAATTCAAAACAAAATGAATTGCTCAATTGGTTCAATTTCTATCATATTATGAGACATGAGATTGAAATCAATTTAATCATTCTTAAAAAAAAAAATTTCTTTATAAAATAATTTAATCACTCATACATTCGATCGATTTAAAAGTCAACAAAAACAAGTCAACTCTTCAAAAATAATCATACAATATGGAAATTTAATAATATGAAAATCACCACTTAATTACATGCATAAACCAAACTACGAAAATCCAAAATTAAACCAAACCTTTTGGATGATTGTTTTTGTTTTTAATTTCATAGTCTCACAATTTAGATAACTACATTACTATTAATTAAGTTAAACTTTATTAATTTTTCAATAGTACTTAACAGAAAAAGAGAAAATTTATATCTAAAATAGATAGATGTAAATATTTCTTGCATAAAATGAAATCCCATAATACAAGAGATCATTCTCATATGAGATGCAATTTATTATATGAATCAATCATGGAATGAAAGAGCACACAAAAATTAGTGTTTGGATAATAAATTTATACTCGATTCTCTCTGTGTTAAAAAAAAAATCCCATGAAAGAGATGTGGACCAGTTTTTTTGAAAACCAAATAGCAGTTGCATTAATTAGAAATATCAGTAGCTAATACATGGCATAAGAATTCAGGAGCGTTTGTTAATCATTCCTCTGAACCTGACATAAAACATGTAATTCTAGCAAGCATGTGGGCTGCCATAGTCGCAGATCGTTTAAAATGATTAAAATGCATTTGCCTAAAGTGTTTTGATAACTTTTGGACATCTTTGATAATAAGATGAAAACAAGACAAGCTCCTTTAACCTCTAATTGTAATAATCCGATTTTTCATAATTTATGAATTTCTATTTTAATAAGAAAAATGATTATTTTTTAATAAGTTAAGAAATAAAAAATATTTTAAGAAATAAAATAAAATATAATTTAAGAAAATATTTTTATGTAAATTTATTATTTTTAATTTTGAAAGTATTATAAAATGAAAATGTAATTTTGTTGGGTTTGTAATAATAATAATAATAATGATGATGATGATGATGATAATGATAATAATATTTGACAAGATTTTTTAAGAGTTATATATATAGAAAAATATATATGTATAAGTGTAAAAAACAAAAAAAAAAAAAAAAGAGAGCAGATCGGGAGAGAGAGCAAGAGAGAGACAGATCGGAGGAGAGAGAGAGAGAGCTGTGGGAGGAGCTCTAGCCGGCGGTGGGCTGCACCACCACTATTCAGCCACTCCTCGACCACCGACGACCACAAGGGAAGCAACCGCGATGGGAAAGGGCGACGAACGGCGGTGCACACGCAAGGAGAATCTTCGCCGACGTCGAAGGTTTGAGCTGCGATTTTCAGCGATTCCAACATCGGATGAGGGCGATTCTAGTGGCTATGGAAATCTAAATACTAACTGAATACTAATAGAATCCTGACGGAACAGTTTCTAGCGACGTTCATCTCTTTACTGACCATTTATTGATGAAAAATCAATATTCTTAATGGATTACGGACGGAATATACTTATGGATACCAATCAAATTTTACCAACAGTTTAATGATCAATTACAAACAGAAAAGAATACATGAGAATGTTTTGGCGGGAATTAAGACATTTAATAATGGAATCATATGCTGCAGTAAGTATTCCGTCAGTAATCCATCAGTAAATATGACCATTTATTGATAGAATATAGACCGTATTGGAAAAACAAGGGCAGAAGGTTTT
The DNA here is from genome assembly GCA_947687605.1 of Reutealis trisperma. Classification (NCBI taxonomy): domain Eukaryota; kingdom Viridiplantae; phylum Streptophyta; class Magnoliopsida; order Malpighiales; family Euphorbiaceae; genus Reutealis; species Reutealis trisperma. The sequence goes on from CANTUT010000306.1 coordinate 117,417, forward strand.
GGCAGGATCAAAGTATTTACTAACGGAATGCTATGCTTCAATAGGCTTTTTGTCAGTAATCTATTAGTAAATTCTAAATGATACTGATAGAATACCAACGAAAGAGAAAAATAGGCGCGCGTTTTACCGCCTGCAGCCATTTACTGATGGATTTTTTAATTTACATGGCATGGTCCGTCGATAATCTATCAATAATCATTAAATATAACATGTTCACCTTCTTTTTTCTCTCTTCTATTTCTTCTTCTTCTTCTTCTTCTTCTTCTCCGTTGCCGTTGCTCTCTGCCACTCTCCTGTGTGCCGGCTAGTGTTCATCCCTCACTAGAGATTTTGTTTTTCCATCGATATTTACATCATTACCTTATTATTGATTATGATTTTAATTGAATTTTTGTTTAGATTGTTAAGATTGATTTGGGATTTGATATATTGATTTGGGATATATATATATATATATATATATATATATATATATATATATATATATATATATATATATATATATATATATATATATATATATATATATATATATATATATATATATATATATATATATATATATATATATATATATTGATTTGTATATGTATATATATATAAATTTATATTGATATGTATATATATGCTAATAAATTTTTTAATTTAAGATATTTTATATTTTTAAGCTTAATAATTTTTTTATAAATTGATGATAGTATTAAATATGGTGAAATTATTTTATTAAATTATGTTAGTAATTATTTTAATTATCTTAGTTTTATTAATAGAATTTTAATTTTGTTTTAGATAATTGACGTGTGGGGTAATAATATAAGTCGAATTCTCGCTTCAAGAGTTCCATATTATAATTTAATTTATTTATACTAATATATAAATATAATAATTTGGAATGTAATGTTCTTTTAATTATTTTATGTATAATTTGTAATTTGCTATGTTTATTTGTAAATTTATATGAAAAAAAAAATATTGTGACGTGAATTTGTAATTTATAGTTGATTTGTGTATTGTATTGTAATTTTTAATTATGTTATTAAGTTTATATGAATTTATATATGTATATATATGGGACGTAATTTTGGTTTTATTTAAATAAATCCGTTAATAATACTAACAAAATGAACCATAAATTTATGTTTAATCACGCCATAAAAAGTGAAATTTATTTTTTATGAATTTTATAAAATAGCAAAAATTCTCTTCGCATTAAAAAATAAAAAAAATCCACAAATAAACTACCAAAAATTGAAATATAAATACATTTCATAAAATACAAAAAAATAAGAAATTGCAAATAGTTAAGAGTAAAAATATTTTGACGAAAAATAAAAAGAAAGTAATAAATTAAAAATTTGCCATTAAAAATGAAATTTTAAATATATTTTATAAGATTTAAAAAAAATGACAAATATCCTCTTAAAGGAAAAATAGTCTAAAAAATATGATAATGTATAATAGTTTAATTAATGCTAAAAAATAATTAAAATTTGAATATTTAAAATTAAAATGATTATGAAGAATTTTAATTAAAATTTTTCCTAAATGATATAAAAAATATCTAATATAATATAAATATCTTTATTATTAAATAATAATATATATATGTAAAATTATGATATGGTAAAAAAATGTAAAAAAGTATAATGCATTTATGAATTTGTATCATATTCAGCAACATTTTGCATTTATCTTGTTAATTTTGATTATATGTTCTTATGTTGTGATGTTACAATTGTTATTTGCACAACAAATCTATACCATGAATTTAAATGATTTTAATTTTATTTTTGGGCTTTTACAATCAAATGTCCAAAAATATTGTTAATTAAAATGATTAGCATATTTATGATTAGCTATAGATTCTGTTTGATGTCTTGCTCATCGGATGGTGAGAGGATATCAAATTGTCCAAATTGGATAGTTTAAAGATTTCGTTGTCTGTGTAACTGTCTTTGTATATTCTGATTTCATACAAATGTCTAAAATTTCGGTACTATCTTCCAACATGTTCTTTTAGTGCACATTGAAATAATATCCTGATTATAAGAATTTTTTCAAATGTGGTGCACTAGAAAAACTGTGGGGAGATGCTGCTAAAATTTTAGTAGATGTATGAGTGTAGAATGTACCAGTAACAGTTATGCAGTAATAAGTTTCTAAATGGGTTAGGTTATTACCTTATAGAGAGGGAGATATAAGGATGTAGAATTAGGTTGCGAACTTAATTAAAATTATAACCAAACATATAAGTTTAAATGTAATTTTATTTGCGTAATATAAAAAATAATTTAATACTGTTGAATGTACAGGGAATAATTATGAGGACCGATAGGAATTAGATATACTGTAGACTTATTGATGGGTATTTAAATTTGAAATTCTTGGAGGGTTTAGACCAATTCATGCAATTCGTGATATCTCGCCACAGTGCATGAGTGGGATTAGTATTCGATGTCCTTGTAACCATAAGAAATGTCAGAATCGAAATTTTCTTAAGCCAGATACTGTCAAGTTACACATTTTGAAGAAGGAAGACCGACAAACCTTTGTCGACGAACGCTCCCAGTGAATTCATATTAGTTTTAATTAGCAATTTTCCTATTAAAGTACATTAAAAATTTTAAATGCTAACTACTATTATATAAAAAACAGGAGAATCTCAAAAACCTCTATGAGCAGATGTCCCAACTAGCTCATGTGGATGAATTTGAGCCATACTTCAGAGCTGTTGGAGGCCAAGAGAAGGGATAAGTCTACAGGATGAGTTTGACGGCTCACTCATTCAGACATCCTGGAGCCAGTTTTTCCTCAACTCCATTGTCGCCTACAGCGGAGCATATGCAGTATAAGATCGATAGGTGAGTAGCTCAGATGTGGGAGAAGATGCAGCAGACAGTCTAGGAGCAAGTTTGCCAGCAGGTCAAGCTGCAGATGTAGCAGTTCTTCTCTAGGTACTTTGTTGGTGGTGCTGCTTCTCTACCTGTTCCACCACCGACTTCTACTATTTCAGATCAACACACTTCAGCTGGAGATACTTCTATTGTTGCTGCTGATGCGTATATAGTAGATTTAGAGCATAGCCAGCATTATGCTGAGGGCCACGAGGAGAATGATGCTCAGGAGTACTATTAGTTTTTTTTTAGTTTTTTTAGTTTAGTTATTTCTAATATTTATATGGTTTACAGTATATTACATTTTTTATAAATAATATTATGTTTTATGGAATGAAAAATTTTGATATTCAAATTATATATTGATTTATAATTTTTTAACTGATATATTTTTTATAAAATTAATTTATTAAATATAAAAAAATTTGTAAAAAATTATTTTCCAATTTACTGATGGATTACTAACCGAAATAGTTATTAAATTATTATTTTTTATATATTACCAATGGATTACCGACCGTTTGATATAAAATAATATTTTTTTATACTTATTTTACTGACGGATTACTGACCATAAAAATAAAATATTATTTTTAACAAAAAATTATAGACAGATTACCGACCGTTTTGTTATAAAATATTATTTTTTTATACTTATTTTACTGATGGATCACTGACCATAAAATTAAAATATTATTTTTGATTAAAAATTACTGACGGATTACTGACTAAATATATTATCTAATTATATTTTAATAACGAATTACTGACCGAATATATTATTTAATTATATTTTAATGACAAATTACTGACCAATTGCTGATGAATTTTTATTTTTACCGACGGATTACTGACGGAATATAAATATTTGTGATCTTTTTCGAACGAAATTACCGACAATTTTTCATAAAATACTGACCGAATTTCGTCGGTAAATTTACTAATGGAATATTTTATCTGTTGCTGATAATTTACTGACAATCATTTTAACGACGGATTTATTCTGTCTTTAATCTATCGATAAATTGATTTACTAACGGATTTTCAATTATTACTGACGGATTTTTTCATCGGTAAATTAGTGAATTTTTGTAGTGATTGTTACTTGAATCAACAATTTTTGTTTGGGATATTCTCGTGCTTCTGTTACTTTCTTTCTTCTTCAATTTTTCAAACTCTTCACTCAAATCATATGAAATTGTTTAATTTTTCATTGCGAATTCAAAGAATCTTGCTGTGGCAATGGGTGATGCAAAAAAGAGTTTCAATTTTGATGCCTAAAAACCCTAACAATTCTTTTTCATTCTTTTCGTAGCCAAAATCTTATCATTTGATTCAGTTTCTCTTTGCAAATTTGAAGTTCTTACATGTCTCTTGTTCTATTTCGATATCTATTGAGATTTGTTTCTTGTGCTATTTTGGTAGTTGTTGATAGATCTATGGTTAATCAAACCCAAAGGCTTGAATCCATTTCTTTTGTCCTTTGAATAATTTCTCAATATGGTAATAATTCATTCAGTATTTTTTGATTCAATATTGCAGCCTTTGAAATTTCTATCATTTTGTTCAGATTAATTATTGATTATCATTTCTATTTTATCTCTCTAAAATTCTTTTTTTTTTCCCGCTTCAAGGTTGATGAAGCTTATGTGTTAATCAATTTATTGCATTAATTTGTTGATTCCTTTGCAATTTTCCCCAATTAAACTCTTTTGGTGGACGATTGGCCAAAATAATGTCATTCTTAGTGAACACATCCTTCGACCGCAGATGATGATGAGACATCAACTAAGAGGCGGATTCCAAAGCGGAGGGAGATGATCGACCGTATTTTTTAGAGAGATTTTGAAGACTACGGGGCAAAGGTGGTTTTAGTAGATGGGGGTGGCCGATAATTGGAACGGCTGTAGGTAGGCTTGGAGGAAGGTTTCTTTGGCATGTTTTTGATTTGTAGAATTCAAAAGCAAAGATTATGATCAGAAGAGAAATGATAAGTAAGCGAGGGGGTCTTCCATGTTTAGTTTCTTTAATTTTGGGTCTGATTTTTTTTTTTTTTTTTTAAATGGCAAACTTTGCTCTAATATTTTTATTTTTATAATTTTGTGAAAAAATGTATCTTGTGTTTATGCATATTATTTGAAAAACGAGATAAATATTAAAACAAAATAATTAAGTTATTTAAAACAACACATAAAAAGGAAAGAAGAGAGAATATTTAAATTTAAACATACGTGAAATATTAGGATACTTCAATATCAGAATAACATCGCTTTAATACAATTCCCACCATACAATTTATCAATAATTTATTTTCAAATTATTATTACTCATTTCATAAAATTTTAAATTTTGATTTGAAAAATATATTAATTATTTATTTTAATTTTACTAGTGGAATTTGTAGTAATACGGCTAACCATATTCCTTTTGAATGCTTATTTCAAGATGAGAATAACTCAAATCCACGAGTGAATATAGATATGCATATATATTCTACTTAATTTTTTTTTTTTGAAAGACTAGAATAATTTTAACTAATAAATTTAAAAAAAAATTATATTTTGTAGACATCAAGTAATATATTAACTTTTCCTTTTCACTTAAATATATTATTGAAAGCACATACGTACTCTTACCAACATAAATGTGAAAACTCACCTCCTATATAATCAGATAAATTTAATGTCCTTATAAGTGTTGAGCACAGTGGGTATAATTAACAAAATAAATACAAATTAATAATCAATAAAAATGACACTAGCAATTTAACGTAGTTTACCTTTAAATTTGAATTACGTTCGTGGGACAAATTCCGAATAAAATTTTCACTATTAGAAATAGTAGATACAAGAGAGTCTTTTATAGAAAAATTCTAGAGGTACAACATAATTTAAAATGAGATCTTACCAAAATAGTAACACTCAAAGTGTTTTCTAAAATATCCCAAAATATTTTTTTCACTATTTTGTCACTCTCTTTTTAGAAATTATTTCCTAAAACCCTCAAAAACTCTCTCTGATAAGTACATATTTGACTATATTTTATCTCTTGTTCCTACATGATTTTATCATTAAATTGAGTTTAATTTGTTTGTTAAGTGGTCTATCAGGGCATTTTGAGTATTTTAGCTAATTTGGAGACCACGAATCAATTTGTCTGCGAATTGCAAAGCTAAGGAGCAAATTTGGTGAATTTTGGGGGAGGAGTTACAGACACAGTAGGCTATACACCCAGGAGTACAGGAGTATATTAGGGCGTATTGAGTCATTTTGCCCGTGTACCTGGGTGTGTTGTAGCCCATGTTGGGGAGCCAATTTTCGTAAAAAAGACAGTCGCTTACACACCCAGCAACACGAGCGTGTACCAGACCATGTACACGATAGGTGCATCCTTTAAAAGGCGTTTTGAAATAGACTTGTGGGGGGAAACTAATTCTTTGGAGAGAGTTTTACTTCAAGAGAACTTTCTAAGAAGAATGGAGGAGATTACAGCCAAAATCAATGGAGAAGAACAAGATTGGAGTGGATTCGAAGTGGGTGATTCAAGATCGAAGAGAAGATTTTTTAAGAACTTTTCTATGGATTGTTCGATAGATTATCCTCTTCTGTCTTTTTCATTATTCTTCCTATTTACCATGAACTAAAACTCTCTTTATCTAAATGGGATGAACCCTAGTTTTGATTGTATGGATTAAATGATTGGATTCTTAATCAAATCATCTTTGGATTAAGTTATATTCATGATTTATATTAATGAATTCTTATTGGCAATCGCTAGCTTGTTAATTTGATAACTAATTTCTTATTAAGGAGTAGAGATACCCTTGATTTGATTTGATCACTTATGAATATTAGGGATTGCTTGGGACTCTAGAGATAGGTTTAGAAAATCCTTTGGATTTTAAATCTGTGGTCTTAATGCTTTACCTAACCCATTGAATAAGAAAAGATTCTATTTAATTTGTTTAAAGATTCTATTTAATTTGTTTAAGGAAAAGGGGATTAATTCACTTGAGAAAGGTTTAATTCTGCTTTTAGGATTGCCAACTTGATTTATTGGTTGATTTGATTGATTCCGCATTTTATGAAATACATGAGGAGTTAGGGGGAGTTTCTATCTAGATAATCTATTCATTGATTCTTTTTCATTGATATTGGTTTATTCTCTACATTTAGTTAATTTAGTTTAATCGTTAAATTACTTTAATTCATTCTTTCTTGAAATTTGATTTGCTAAACAATAGTTAACATTTGAGCTAATACTTATATAGTTTCCTTATGGAATCGACCTCTTTTGTGCTATATTACTTGAATGATAGGTAAACTTGCTTGTAACTAGGATACAATAGACTTAGAGCTTATTTAATATGGTGGAAGTATAAATACGGTACATCACTCTCTTTCTTTTTCTTCTCTTACAATTTTATGCAAGTGTATTGTGCATTACTTATGAACCTTTGCATGCCCTTTTATAAGCATTCAAGGTATAATATTTTAACAATTGAGGCACCGAATTTTGATAATTTGGTGCCCCCCCTTTTTTTTTCTTCTTTTCAAATATGTGGGTCCCTCTATGTGAGAGGGACACCACAATAAATCTCCCCCTCCCGATCACATGGAGGGCTCCACCATTCCTGCAGTCAATCTACAATATTCAAATGACTCATTTGGTAAAAATTTTATCAACGTATTTGATCCATTCTCATCTGTATGGATCTTCTCAAGCCATAGTAGCTTCTTCTTCAGTACATCCCTATCCAATGATATCTCACATTAATATGCTTTGATCTTGAATGAAAGGAGGAATTCTTCCCAAAGTTAATAACGCTGGCTATCACAAAATAACTAATATCTATCTTACTGCACACCAAGTTCATTTAAGAAATTTTTCATCCACAGTAACTTCTTACATGCTTCCATTGTTATAGTAAACTCTACATCGGTAGTAGAAAGAGCAATGCATTTCTGTAACTTTGATTGCCATGACACAGCTTCCCCTACAAATGTAATCAGATAACCTGAAGTGAACTTTTTTGAGTATACATCGCCAACTATATATGCATCTTTGTAGCTAACTAATAAGCATACTTTGGAAGTGTCACAAAGATACATGAAAATCCATTTTACTACAGCTCAATGTTCTTTACTAGGATTTGAAAGGAACTGACTCACTGCTCTGACCGAGTGAGCGATATCTGGCTATGTACACACCATGGCATACATTAAACTTCTAATTGCTAAAGCATAAGGAATCTTATTCATCTCTTCCTTCTCCTCATCTGTGGAAGGGCTTTGTTTAGAACTTAGTCTATAATGATTAGTAAGAGGACAACTAATTGCCTTAGCCTTGTTCATATTAAACCTCTAAAGTACTTTTTTAATGTACTTCTCTTATGACAACCATATCTTTTTGGCTCCTTTGTGTCTGATAATCTGCATGCTAAGAATTTGCTTTGCTGGCCTAAGTCTTTCATGGAAAAAGACTTACTTAACTGCTTTTTCAAGCTATTAATTCTAGAGACATTCTGGCCAACAATTAATATATCATCCACATAGAGTAAAAGAATGATGAAATCATTATCAGAGAATTGCTTCACAAAAATACAATGGTTTGAAGTAGTATTTTTGTAGCCTTGCTCCCTCATAACTGACTTAAACTTTTTATACCATTGTCTCGGTGCCTGTTTCAATCCATAGAGGCTTTTCTTTAGTCTACAAACATAATCTTCTTTACCCTTACTTTGAAACCCTCTAGCTGCTCCATATGTATCTCTTCCTCCAAATCACCATGAAGAAAGGCAGTTTTTACATCCATTTACTCGATCTCCAAATCAAGACTTACTGTTAAACCTAGCACTGTATGAATGGATGTCATTTTCACAATTAGTGAAAATATTTCATCAAAATCAATGCCTTTTCATTGATTAAACCCTTTAACAACCAATTTGGCTTTGAATCTCGAATGGGAACTGTGTTTTTCATACTTGATTCTGAATATCCATTTATTTTTCAATGCTTTTTTGCCTTTAGGAAACTTCACTAACTCAAAAGTTTTATTCTCATATAAGGACTTCATCTCATTTTGCATGGCTTTAATCTGTTTCTACTTGTGTTCATCATTCATGGCTTATTCAAAATTCTCAGGTTCTCCCCTGTCAGTGATTAGTACATACTCATTTGCTGGATATCTAATAGAAGGTTGTCTTATTCTATCACTTCTTCTCAATGGAACTGGGGAAGCCATAGGTGCTGATGGTTGATAATGAGCATCATCATCATTGCCATCATTTGATTCATCTCAATAGGAGCATCATATATCTTAAGCTAAGCATCTTAAGCTTCGTCTTTAACTTCTCTTTGCACAGTTGTTGGAGGAACTAATTTCAAGTTTGTTGAGTCATCATTAGAGTTAGGAACATTCTTATCCATCTTATTAATATCTTTAATGGTCTAGTTTTCAATAAACACTGCATCACGGCTCCTGATAAGCTTCTTTTGGACCAAATCATAAAATCTTAGCCAAATTGATCTTGACCATAGCCAATAAATACATATTGTCATGTCTTAGTATAAAGCTTGGATCTCTCATCTTTAGGAAAATGCACAAAAGTTTTGCAGCCAAACACTCACAGATGATCATAGGAAACATCCTTTCCTAACCAAGCTTTCTCCGAGACATCATTCTTAAGAGGGACACATGGTGAGCGATTCAACACATACATAATTGTCTGTACAGCTCCACCCTAAAAGATTTTAGGTAGCTTTGTATGTGAGAGTAAACATATGACTCTCTCCATCAAAGTTTCGTTCATCCTCTCAGCTAAGCCATTCAACTGTGGTGTTTTCGGAGGTGTTGTCTGATGCTGAATACCATGCTCTTTGTAGTAACCATCAAATGGTCTAGTGTACTCTCCACCATTATCTATCTGAATGATTTCAACTTCTTCCCTATTTGTCTTTCAACTAAAGCATGAAACTGCTTAAAGACATCTAACACCTAAACTTTTGTCTTCAAAGTATATACTCATATCTTTCGAGAATGATCATCAATGAAAGTCACAAAGTACTGAGCACCATTAAGTGACTTTGGCATTGGTCTACACAGATCTGAATGTATCATATCCAATACATTCTTCATTCTAGAAGGAGCGAAGCTTTTGAAAGCAACTATATTTTGCTTTCTCTCCAAACAATCTGTGCATTTCTCTAAATGCACCTTCTTCATCTCAGACAACACATGCTTCTTGACTAGATCCCTTTCTCACTTATGTGATCAAGTCTTCTGTGCCATAACTCAATTGCACCATCTTTCTCCACGGCATTCACATTTTCTTCAAAGAGCTTTGCATTCATCACATATAGTGATTAGTACTTTCTACCTCTAGCCATAACTAAGGAACTTTTAGTGAGTTTCCATCGACCATTCATGAAGGTGTTGCAAAAACCATCATCATCAAGTCTACTTACTAAAATCAAATTCAGCCGTATATTTGGGATATGCCTCACATTTTTTAGGGATAGCTTTATGCCAATCTTTATCTCTAAGCAAACATCTCCTCTGCCAACAACTTTCAAAAAGTTGCCATTTTCCATTTTAATAGCACCAAAATCTTCTAGTATGTAAGATGAGAAGATTTCCTTTTGAGATGTAGCATGGATGGTAGTACCACTATCAATCACCCAACTAGTCTTGTGGGATGTCAGATTGATAAGTTCTTCATCTTGAACAATATGGAATTCATTGATGGTAATAGTTTGTTCATCATTACTGTTGTCATTTTGCTTTATCTCCTTGCCTTTGTTCTTCTTCTGCTCCTTTTTGAACTGATTGCAGAATCTCTTAATATGTCCCTTCCTTTTGTAGTGATGACACTCAATATTTGTATATTTGTTTGACTTTCCTTTACTTTTCTCTCTAGATTTTAGACTCCTAGATTGGCTTATTCCTTTGAATTCTGTAACCAAGACATCTGCTTGTGATCAAAAAGATAAATTTTGTGATTTCCTTCTCATTTCTTTATTCAGAATACCGCTTTTAACAGCCTCCATATTTACCACACCATTAGGTGCAGAATTGGTAATTGAGATCTTTAAAGTCTCCCATGACTTTGGTAAAGAGGCTAGCACCATAAGAACTAGTATTTCGTTATCAAACTTTATGCCCATTCTTGACAACTGGTCCATAATCTCTTGCATTTCATTAAGGTGATTTGCCACAAAAGTGTCTTCTCGATATTTTATTTGCATCAATTTTGTCAAGTAAAATAATTTATTGTTGCCAGTTTTAGAAACATACAACTCTTCAAGCTTATTCCATAATGTTCTCATATGAGTCTTATTGTAGATGGAACCGCAAAGGGTTGTGCGGTATTGCCGCAAAGAGCTCTGCGGTGCCGTAAAACCTTCTGCGGCAACTCCGACGAAAATATGATTTTTTGCAATCTCACATTGGAAATTTGTATTTTCTATGCTTCAAACCTCCTCCTATATATAGAGGGCCTCCCTACACTTCAAAATACCAATTTCTAGATCTTGAAAAGCAATAACTTCAAGCAAAATGTTTTACATTTGCTCCTTACTTTGCAAAGCGAGTTGGGGGGTTTCTCCTTGATTCCTACCCGACTAGTTTAAGGCTTTCCGTCCGCCTGTTCGAGGCAAGTCTCTTTCTGCCTGCCTGCCATCCAAGGCTAGCCGTCACCCACCGCCCAAAGCCAGCTGCCGCTCGTCATCCAATACCAACTGCTGCCCACCGTCCGAGGCCAATCACCGCCCGCCATCCAATGCTAGCCATTGCTCGCCATTTGAGGCCAATCGCCGCCTGCCATCTGAGGTAAGCTTCTTTTCCTTTAAATTTCTTTTGTCTAAATTTTCTTCCTTCTTTTAGTTAGTTAATTAAATTGATTCATCTAGGTTGCTAGCTAATCAACTCGGTAATCAATTAAATTAATTAATTAACCCAATACTCTTTTAATCAATCAATCAAAACATGATAAAGTGGCTAAGCTAAACTAACCCCTTCATAAGAAGGGAGAACTGTGTGGGTTCTGATTCCCATTCAAAAGGATACGTAGGCATACTTGGTTCAGACATTGAATCCAATTAAAGCTAACCATCTTTCCCCCTATTACCTTCTTCACTTACTATTATTTTGTTTTCTTTTACTTTGTTATTAGGTTTAGTTTGGGGACTCTGTGACTTCCCTAGATCCCATAAGAGTTAGAGGAGGTGTCCCCTAAGTTTGGATTTCATTATAATATTAACTCTCTTTTATTTCGAATTCTAATTGTGTATAAACTTTATAGATTGAATGATCATGCATATTATAAATTTTCCATGCATTTTAATTGTCCATGAAATATATTTAAGTCACTCTTATATTAATTGACCAAACTTATTTTGTTAAATTAAACTGAAAATCTAGTCCCCGAATTCTCTTTGATTTCAAGACTAGTGATTTTTTCCTTTGGGTAATAATTAGAGTCAAATGAGTTTTTTTCTTATATTTTCCCAAATAAAAATAAATTAAAGTGGCGACTTCAAGAAATAATTTTTAAACCAATCAAAGATAAACCTGAAAGTTTCTGCGTGAGTTCTTTCCCAAATGAACATTTCGATTCTCTTTAGCGAATCAGACGGTACTCGGCGAGGCATCACATAGCTCTGATATCACTTATTAGGCACAGCGGATATAATCAACAAAATAAATGCGGAATAATAATAATCAACAAAAATGACAACAACAATTTAATGTGGTTCACTTTTAATTTTGGATTACGTCTACGAGACAAATTCTAAATAAAACTTGCACTATTAAAAATAGCAGGTATAAGAGAGTTTTCTCTATAAAAATTTAAAATGTTTTCTAAAATACCCCAAAGTATTTTTCTCACTATTTTGTCATTCTCCTTTTAGGAATTCTAAAATACCCCAAAATATTTTTCACTATTTTGTCATTCCCCTTTTAGGAATTATTTTCTACAACCCTTAAAAACTCTCTCTTTTTTTTTTTTTTTTTTCTTTTCTTGCAATTTTATGCAAGTGTATTGTGCATCTCTTATGAACCTTTGTATGCCCTTTTATAGGCATATAAAATATAATATTTCAATAATTGAGATACCAAATTTTGATAATTTAATGTCCTTTTTTTTTCTTCTTTTTAAATATATGGATCCCTCTAAATGAGAGTGACACCTGAACAATAATTACATAGGATGTACTATTTCTTTATATAGCTGGTGCACTCAATAATTTCTTCCATAATACATATCCTTTTTTCAATTGACTGGCCTCCAAATTATTTGTGAGGAAATGATAAGGATGGTGCAATTGTTAGCCGCAAGTTGAGGGAAAAATCCAACCCTACATGATGGATATTTTGTGGATTACGTTGCATCTTCCGTCTAGAATCTAGAAAATCAAATGATTTTTTATTTTATTGAGCAAAAAGGTCATTTTATTATACAATATGTGATGCACTGATTGTTGTAACAAATTCCTAATTAAGGAAAAAGGGCATCCAATACAATTTTAAAGCGTGTAAAATATATATATATATATATATATATATATATATATCCAATACAATTTTAAAGAGTGTAAAATATGCCTCGTTTATAAATGAGATAGAAATGAGCACTAGTAAATCTATTTTAAAATCAGTTATTGTTTGATATACTTTTTGAGAGGTATATTTTTTTAGAATTAGATTTTTTGAAAAATTATTTTGTATGAATTAAAATTTTTTGATAAATAATTATGTGTTTGGTTTATATATAATTTTTTGAGAAATAAATTTTTTTATTTGACCTAATAATAAAAAAAAATAATACATTATCCTATTTATTCAATCTTATTTAATGAAAAATAGATATATCAATTTATATCTATTTTAAATAAAGAAGTATAATTTTTTTAACCCCTCCTAAGAAAATGTATTTTTTTAAAACTTAAAAAGTAAATATCCTACTTTCAAGTAACTTTTTTAAATAATGGCTATCAAACAAGTCAAAATTTTTCATTTCTTATGAAGTTATACTTTCTTAATTTATTTATCCAATACCAAATAATACCTCAGTATATTCATTAATATATTTTACATTATATAATATATTATTTTAATATGTATTAATATTGTATTTTTAAAAATTTATTTTGACATATATATTTATTTCTACCATAATTATATTTTTTTTAGTTAAAATAAACACGAGGACGCATTTTATATAAGCATATTGTACATTTTTTATAAAATTAAATATAATATTTATATAGATATATATGCTTTTTTATTCTTGAAAACAAGTAGGTATACGTGATCCAGCCCGTCCATCCTCTCACCCCAATCTACCCGCCACAAGATATGACAAATAGAGAATAGGTATACCAAAACTCACCCCATCAAGGTGAATAATTTTAACCAAACTAATCATATTGGTTTGTAAATGATGATTTAAACTACATCCAAATTTAGTGAGACTAAAAATTATCCAAATCATTACTCTTAAGTTTTAGTTTGGATAATCGATTGGCCGATTTGAGCTATCAGATAAAAATATTTTAAAAAATAAAAAACAAGCACTATATAAATTAAAATATTTTTATAACATTTAAATGCATATATGAAAGACTAAAAGAAGAGTAATTATATTTTATATAGACGAAAATTTTATATTATGTAATAAAAATCAACATAAAAGAATAAAAAAAAAAAGTCTCAAATTTAATATAAATAAAAAATTAAAAAAATCTATAAAATTAGAATTTAGGTACATGTAGTTTGATTTTTATTTGAACCCTACCCATCGTGATTAGGAAATAGAAGTAAGTACGGAGTAAGGATCTCTTGAACCATGCCACATAATTGGTCCAAATTATTTTGAAAAATTGAAAAATCCAAAGGATCCCTTAAAGACCGAATCATTCCAAACGGATGATATTAATGGAACGAATCTGAATTTTTATGTTAATCCAAATTGAGATTCGTCTTGAATTGTCCAATTCAAATATCTAAATCTATTTATTAATTAATATATAATTTTTTTTTATTTTTCTCATATGTTTTTATATATTTTATATGTGTAACAATAATAATATATAGGTAAATATATTTTTTTGGTACAATAATAATATATATAATTTATTAATTATTTAATAAATGAAAAGTTATAAATTATTGAATATTAATAAATATATTATATCTAAATTGGTAAGTTATTATAGTATATATAACTGCTAATTGATAAAAGAATAATGTTAATTTATAAAATATGGAAGTTACATTTATTAACTATATAGTATATAAAAATTATATTTATTAAGTATTTAATTATATAGTATATATTATAAACTATATTTATAACGTTTAAGAGGTATACATATTTAATTAGTAATTTATTATTATTGCTTACTCTTTCTGTTTAAAAAAAAAAAAACTTACTTTCCTCTTTTAAAGAATAATTAATTTGTTATCAGTATAATCTTTTTTTAATATATTTCACCATTAATGTATTATATTTTTATTAATAAACTATTAATTAATTTTATTAAACTATTAACCAAAATATACATGCTTCTTTTCACATTTTTCATTAAATAAAAAGATTGAGTTAATGGTATGTTAGTAAATAATGAAATTTTAATTCTTTTTATTAAAATAATAGAATTTTATGGGTTTTGAAATTTAATATTAAAAATTAAACGATAATTATTTCCAAAAAAATAAATAAAGTGATATTTATGAAAAATATTAAATAAAAATAATTATTTTAACTAAATTAATCATTTTTTTTAATCTTTATGAAAATAGCAGTAGGCATATCTTTCACGAACGAATGAAATATTATCTAGTATTAGTAATAACTAATTAGTAGTATAGTGACTAGTAGCTATTAGTATATATAATTTTAAATAAATCTAATAAGATGTTCACTATATTTGTGGTTTCATAATAACATTAATAATCCGGTAGAATACTAATACTTTAAAAATATTTTATATTAATTCAACTTTTACTAATTCGTAAATTTGGAACAATTCAAAACAAATCTTTTCTTTTTTTTTTGTTTTTTGAAATCGGACCAACCTAAAATTAAAAAAATCCAAATTTTAGATCGATAAGAATATTTTTTTAATATTTGAACCGTACCCGTTCTCGTCGGTGCTCATCCTTGCCAGGGAAGGTGCGATGGAGAGAGAGAGAGGAATTGGATTGTCCCATTGAAAGAACCGTAAGTACGAGGATTTCTAATAGGGAAAGACGCGTGTGCTGCGAACGGAAAAGATATTGACGCCAGGAGGCGTGTTGGGCTATGCATCGTGAGGATAGCCCGACAGTGGAGTGTCCTTTAGAGTAGGCCAATTGTATGATATAACAGCAAATGACTCTGTACCCGATTTAATAAAAACTCATTTATATTCTATTTATTTTATAGATAAATTAAATTTGCGTTTGAATTCAACAGTCAATTAATAAAAAAGTTAAATTTAAAAAAAATTAAGCTTGATTCAACTAAATTTGTGAACCACTCGATTAATATGATCGCGAACAAACTCATTTATAA
Organism: Reutealis trisperma; assembly: GCA_947687605.1. Classification (NCBI taxonomy): domain Eukaryota; kingdom Viridiplantae; phylum Streptophyta; class Magnoliopsida; order Malpighiales; family Euphorbiaceae; genus Reutealis; species Reutealis trisperma. Next base: position 133,869 of record CANTUT010000306.1, read on the forward strand.
GCTCATGTATAATGTTAATATATACATTTATGATTTATGTTTTATATATGTGAAATTAATAATAATACATGCATGTCATTAGTTTCACTAATATTATATTTTATAATTTTATCAAATAATTGATAAGTTTAGTTTTTCAAAAAAAGAGTTTTTGTTATATAATAATAATAATAATAATAATAATTATTATTATTATTAGCATAATAAATTTGGCACTTTAAAAAATATATTTTAACATTTCTATAATCTTTTTGGTAATTCAATTTGACTAAAATATATATACATTTAATTTTTTGAAACTATAATACTCAATTTTATAATTAGATTTTTTTTACTAATTGGATGCTTTTATTTTTTTATATTAATTTGAACACGATTTTCAAACTCAATTCAAATTTGATTTAGACTTGAGCTCTATCAGCCGAGTTTGAATACGATTTTTAAATTTGGATTCAAGCTCGAGTTCGAGCTTGAACTCAAAAAAAATAACTGAGCCGAGTCCGTAATATAATATAATATAATATAAGCAAATGTATTTTTAATAAATATTATACTAAAAATACATTTTATTACATTACGTTACCTTGTATTACGGAGTATCAAACATACCTGTTGCGAAAATTGATATCGGATTATAGCAAAACTGAAGCTAATAATTTGAGAAGATAATTTTGACACACAAATTTTATGTAGAAAATTCCAAATAAATTAGAATAAAAATCACGGATAAGAATAGAAAAATTTCACTATGAGAAATAATAGGAGTTACAATATTCTCTCTAAATCACAATAAGATAACAATAATAATCTCTCTTGAAAATAGGAGAAACACTCACTAAATAATCTAACTCCCTAATTTTCTCTTTAAATACTTGAGATTTGGGATACGAAATGAGTTTCAACCTCCTACTATTTATAGGCAAAAGAAAAAAAGCAAAAACTAATTTTACTACTACTATTGACAGCATAATTATATATTCAATTGTCAAATATCAATAATTACTGTATCAACAATTATGGACACCGCCATTAATTATGAGCACCGCCATTAATTATTCAACAATACCCTTAATGTTAATGTTATTCTATTCAAGAATTTAGAACATGATCAACAGTGATATTTTATTTAGTAAAAATGAGATTAGCTTTTCTTGTACTCAAATCTGTAATCCCACATTGCATTTCTACTCGTACATAGCGTTTGTAGTAATGTGGTGTGACTCATACATAGGAGTAGACAGTGTTTCTCAAAAAGGATAAACCAGAGCCAAAATTAAACAAAAAAAAAAATTCAATATGAATTTTCTTTTTTACATCATAATTTAAATGATAAGTTTTTACACAATAGAGATTTCATTTTTTCCGATAAAACATTTTTTTACACAATACATAATTAGAATTCAAGACTTCTTTATGAAGTCATAAGTCTTTATTATATTAGGTGTTACTTTAGATACATTTCTAACGTGATTTTCTATATATATAGCATAACAGAAATATATTTCTGATACTAAATTAACAGGAATTGAGGCAAAATTTTATTCAAAATTGGGCGTGGTTTGCATATGGCCTCTAGTGGTTCAGCCTTAGGCATAGTAATCCCTCTACCTTCTGCCATGTCTACTTCTTTTTCACTAACTCTTTCCCATTCAAAGCATTGGATGAGTGACCCTAAAGCCAATCCAACAACACGTTGAGCTAAGCCAGAACCAGGACAAGATCTTCTTCCCAATCCAAATGGCATAAGCTTTTGAGCCACCCCTTCTTTATCAAATCTCTCTGGTTTAAAACTTGTTGGATCATCCCACAGCGTAGGATCTCTATGTATAGCCCATGCATTGACTAGTAGCATAGTGCCACGTGGCACGTCGTACCCTCCAACCGTGCAATCATCAGATGACATGTGGGGAACTAATAGTGGAGCTGCTGGATATAGCCTAAGGGTTTCATTGATAATGTTTTGAAGGTATGGTAATTTTGCAACATCATGTTCATCTATCATCCTCTCTTGCCCAACTTTACTGTCTATTTCATTTCTAGCCTTACTTAATATGTTTGGATGGTTAAGTAGGTTGGACATTGCCCACTCTATTGTCACTGACGATGTATCTGTTCCAGCAAATAGCATGATCTGAACCAAGTACAATTGAAAAATAAGGATAAAAAAAATTAATAAATATAAAAAATAATAATCATATTTAATAAATGAAAGTAATATGTATGTTATTCTAAATTGAAAGTAGTAAATATAAAGTGTTATTATAAATTAAAAATAATAAACATAAAGTGTTATTAGTTGCAAAATTAGAAAGTCATAAAATTATATAATTTCTATTACGGTTGTGTTTGAGATTGCTGTTACGGGTTAAAAAAGTATTTTTATAAATTTTTTTATTTTATTAATTGATCTTTATTATTTTTTTATAAACTGCTTTTTCAAATCTACTTCTTATAAAAGTATTAATTTACTTCTTTCTGCTTAAAAACAATTTTTAAAACAATATGAAACTTTTTGTTGAAAAACGGTTTTTCCAAAGGCAGTACCAATCGGATCCTATGTCTTTTAATATTAATAAATGAACATGTATGTTTAACTTATATATCTATCAAATAATATTATGCTTCTTTTTTTATATATATTATTTATTACATTCGGTGATTTTTTAGCATTTTTTATTTGGAATACTAAAAAAAAATTTAATGGAGTTAATATATATATAAATTTTAATGGGTCAAAATAAAAATATATTAAATCTACATGTATATTTTGAAATTTTTAGAAGTTGAGTGGGGTTATTGACTACTGTAGTCATCTTGGAGTCGGTAAGCCACCAACCACATGTCATAAAGTAACAAAAATATAATTTTAATATTGAGTAATTATTATCTAAATCGAAATTCAATCCAAGCAAAATAAATAAATAAAAGAAGGATTATTCGTTTGGCAAAACAAAGCATAATCATAAATAACAGAGGAGATCAATGCATGAACTAACCTGTATAAGACCTTTGATAATTTGATCAGTGTAATACTCTGGTTCTGATTCTTGTAAAGAAAGAAGATGATCTATCATAGTATTCAAGTTCTCTGAATTCGCCTTCTTATTTCTATGTTCATCAATCAATCCTTGAAAGAATTTGTCAAATCTTTCAGCAAGTCTTGTAATCCTTTTCTTGAAATCACCACCATCAATCCAATTCAAGATTGGCAAAAAATCTCCTGGATTTGATACCCCAGCATAACTCACAGCCTCTTTCAATATCTCCCTAAATTGTATTGCCTCTTCGTCATTACTCACTTCTTCACCATAATATCTCTTCCCTGCAACCATTCTCATCATAATATTATATGTTAGTTCTTGAAATCTAGATTTTAGCTCTACTTTACCAAGATCTTTAGATAACTTAATAATTAGTCTCTTAGTTTCAACTTTTCTAATGTTTGAAAGCATATTAAGCCTATGAGTGGAAAAAATTTCGATGGTGCCAATACGGCGAAGGTTGCGCCAGTGGTCGCCGTATGGTGCTTGAACTAATGTGGTGTAATTATAAGCTATGAGCTTGCCCATGAGTAGTTTTGGACGGTTAGCAAAAACTATATCATTTTTGGTGAAGCATTCTTCGGCGAGAGATAACGAAGAGACGATTATTACAGGGCGAAAACCGAATCGGAGGAAGATTATGGAGCCGTATTTTTGAGATAGAGTGTGCAAAATTCGTTGCATTGGTGGTTTTAGGAGGTGGAGGTGGCCGATTATTGGAAAGGAAGGTGGGGTTGGTGGGAGATTTTTGTGGTGAACTTTTGATTGGTAAAATTTTAAAGTTATGTGGAGAAGAAGAAAGAAAAAGAAGAAGTAGAGGATTGTGTTGTAATCCATGGTTAAGCTTTGCTTTAAATTTGGAATTTTTTTCCAGTGAAATTGTTTTATAAGAGATGGATTTTTGTTTTATGGGAGATGGATTTATATAGACATCTTATGATGAGAATAGGGTAAAGTGCAAAAACAAGTATCATCCGATTTCATCTTTTTTACTATTTAAGGTCTGCAAAATATTTTTTTAATAGAAATATATATGTGATTTGTAACATTAACAATTTAAAATTCAAAGTGCTAAGAGCATTAATTAGTATTGATTTGATGCTTATTTAACATAAATATCACTATTACTACGGGTAAAATGTAATTATACTCACAAAACTTTTATTTAATTTCTATTTTGCCCACTAACCATTAATTTGTTGCTTAAGTGTCACTAATATTTAATTTTTTTTCACTAGAGTGTTACTGGACACCAAAATCATCAGAATAGTGACGTGACATGTCCACGTCAGCAGCTAACCTGACCAGATGGCCATGTGGATGCCACGTGGGTGCCACGTCAATTAAAAATTACACGTCAACAGCCACGTGGCCATCTGGTCATTTGACCAACAACAAAGTAAAAAAAGTTCCTCTCCTTTTGCATGCTTGACATGTAGAGAGAGGAAATGAAATCAAAATTTTACCGTTCCTCTCTCATAATCTCTCTCTCTCTCTCTGTCAAAGCCATCTCTTCTCTCTCCTCGAAAATTCTCTTAGTCAAGAACTCTTTCATACTCCTCAACTCATACTGACAGCGATTGATTTAGGGTTTTTATATGAGTGATTGTGTGGGAAAGATTGACGGTAAGAAATTGGTGTTTTAGTGTAGGATTAGTGTTAGAGTGAGAAAGAAAAGAGAGATTGTTTGGGTTGAAAGAGAACGAAAAAGAAAACAGGATGAGTCAAAGAAGAAGAAAGAAGAAACTGAAAAAAGATATAGGCATCTATCTCTTTATAGTATAATGGATTGGAGAAAGAGAAAGGCAGATGAGGTGGTCCCAAGCTACTGTAAGTGCATTTGTCTTTTAATTTGTTTTTAATCATTTGCCAACTGATTGTGGGGTTAGGGGTTGTGGTTTATGTGGGTTTCTTGGTTTTTGGTAAATAAATCATGGATTAAATATTATATATGAATTTTTTATTTTCACACTTCTCACTGTTTCAAAACAATTTTAAATTAGGGTTTCAATTTTTTAATTAAGGTTTTAATATGTAATTAGTTAGGGGTTTTAATGTTTAATTAGGTTAAATTTCGTAATTAGGGTTCTAATTTCGAATTAGGGGTTTTAAATTTTAATTAGGATACAAATGTTTGGGCTTCTGTAAACATGGTTTTTTTTACTTCTCTGTTTAAGAAATACTAATAATATGTATTTGTTTATTATTTTCTATGTGCAGCTGCTGTATCTGATTATTTTACTATCAAATTACATTATAGTGGGGTTTTGGGGGAAGATGGGTATAGCAGTGGGTCTGTGGAATATTTTGATTATTGTTCCATAGACAGGCTGTCTTTTATAGAAATTAAAAAAATGGGGGAGGAGTGTGGGTTAACTAGTGACATTGAGTTTTACTGGCACACACCAAGCACGATTTATAGTGATGGGCTTAGTAAAATAGGTGCTGACAATGATGTACTTGAAATGGGACATAGTTTAGATTCATTAAAATTAATTAACATATATGTTAAACATTGTGAACAGCCTAAGACATATAATGTAGTGGATGTTTGTGCGAGGGTAGAGGACAGTAATGAGCTATTGTTAGGGTCAAGGAGAGAACAGTTTAAGGGTAAAGGAAAACTACTTGAGAATAAGAGATGTAGGGCTTCCAAAAAAAGGGGGTTAGCATTAGAGACAGAATTAGGGAAGAAGATAATGGTGAAGATAGTGAGGATAGTGAGGGCGAATCTAATGAGAGTGATGTAGATTATGAGGATGCTTCAACCAAATTTAAGGATACTGACAATGAGGTGGAGGATGATGATGACCTGTTTGAGGTCAATGTAGATGTTGGGATTGAGAGAGATGTAGGCAGGGGAAGGGGCATAAGAAATGAGCCTGCAGTTGATCCTTTGGTAGGAAATATTGAGTTTGATGATGAGAATTCAGATATGGCCAATTCTGATGACCTCCAAACTGAGTTTGAAATAGATAGTGATGGGGAAGTGAGGCCTAAGGCTAGATATCTAAAATTTGTAGCTAAGAGAGACATGGGGCAGCCTTTAGTTACAGGGATGAAATTTAGGAGTTTAGTAGAAATTTAAAGAGGCTTGTAGGGCCTGGGCAATAAAAAATAGGTGGCAAATTAAGTTTAGGCCCAATGATCCCTTAAAATGTAAGGCTAAGTGTAGCCAAGGCTGTCCATTTTATATTTTTTGCAATCCTAGTGTCACTGACCCTAAAACCATGCAAATTAAGTCTGGTATCTTTGAACACACATGTAGGAAAGAGAACAACATTAGGATGTGCACTTCTAAATGGTTAGCAGTCAAATATCTAGAAAGATTTAGAGCTAATCGTGGGTGGAGTATTCCTGGATTCATTAAAACTGTCCAAGAAGAACAAGAAATTCATGTAACTATCACTAAAGCTTGGAGGGCTAGGAACATAGCACTTAAGATGATAGATGGGGATGAGCAGGAACAGTTCAAGAAACTTCAAAATTATAGGCTAGAAATCCTTAGAACTAATCTTAGTGGCACAGTTAGTTTCATGGAAGATGACGATAATCCAGGTAGCTTTGGGGGTGTTTATATTTGCCAAGGACCATTGAAGGATGCCTTTTTGGCTGGTTGTAGGAAACTTATTGGGGTTGATGGGTGTTTCTTAAAGGGCATGTATGGTGGTCAACTATTGTGTGCAATTAGTATTGATGCAAATGACTACATCTTCCTGCTTGCTTGGGCAATAGTTAGAAAAGAAAACAAAGTCAATTGGATGTGATTTTTATGCTTGCTTGGGAAGGATTTCAACATTCAGCAGGAACCATGGAAGTGGACATTTATGAGTGACAGGCAAAAGGTAAATAATTTATGTTGCTTTTTTTTTGTCCAAATTCAGTGAATGATCCCAATTGACTGAATTGTTTTTGTGAAAATGCAAGGATTGATACCAGCACTGGATGAGTTATATCCAGTATGTGAGAAGAGATGGTGTGTCAGACACATTTACACAAATTTCGGGAAATACTATAGACGCAAGGAGCTCAAAGATGCCTTGTGGGCATGTGCAAGAGCCAGCTATGTGAAGAGGTTTGGAAAATGCATAGAGGCTCTAGATGAAATCAATCATGAAGCTCATCAATAGATGAGTAGAATAGATGCCCATCACTGGAGCAGGTCACATTTCTCTACTCATGTTAAGTGTGATTTATTATTGAATAATATCTGTGAATGCCTTAATGCATTTATATTAGATGCTAGGGATAAAGGGATAATTAGTTGCTTTGAGATTATTAGACATAAATTAATGAAGAGGTTATGGGTTAAAAGGGACATAATGAAGAAGGTAGCTGGTCCTTTATGTCCTAAAATTCAAAAAAAAAATAAACAAAATTAAGCCGTGGTCTTTCAAATACAATTGTAGGTGGGCTGGGAAAGAGTCATTTGAAGTATTTGGTCTTGGATGTCAGTTTATTGTAAACAAGATAGAGAGAACTTGTAGTTGTAGGAAGTGGGATCTCACTGGTATCCCCTATGAACATGCATGTTGTGCATTGATGGTAAATAGGGAGGAACCAGAGGCATATGTGGATGAGTGTTACACAATTGAGACATATTTGAGAGTGTATGGCCACTGTATCAATCCATTGAATGGATCTGAACTTTGGCCAATTAGTAGAGAGTCTTCTTTGGCATCTCCCCCAAAACCTAAACCCAAAAAAGGTAGGAGACAAAAAATGAGAAGGTTAAAGGCTAAAGAATTAAAACATTTAGCTACCACAGGTAAAGTGTCTAGGAAAGGCACAAAAATGGCATGTACCATTTGTAGGGGAAAGGGACACAACAAGAGATTCCATGGAAAGGAGCCAGGCCATTTAGGCAACAGACAAAAAATGTAAGCAACATGCCATTTACATTTAGTTTTTTGCTTTGTTATATGGGTTCCTATTTAACTTTTTCATGTTTTATGTTAATTGTAGCTTTAGAAAATGAAGAAAACTAAAAAAAAACAAACAACAAGGTCCTGCAACTAATGTTCAATCTACACAAATGCCAATTCAATATCCTTATACTGTTCAGTGGTTTCAAGATGTAAGTTAAAAGGCTATATGACAAGTTGAATTTTTTGCTATATGTGTCTTTTTTTCCAAAATAAGTTGGAGTAGTGGATTTGATGATTTGTTTATGTGCATTGTGGATTTGCTGAAACTTATAGCAGGGATCCAGTAGGGTAATAAATGATATGATATTCAACTCCAATACTGGCACACAAGATGCCACTGGAGAAAGTGAGATGCAATCAGACAGTCAATATCATGAAATGCATGAAGAGGTAATAAAATGATCATTTTTATTATTGTGAATGCTATATTAAGGATGCTTTTACCTTTAATGTATTCAAATGTGTACTTGTAGGATGCTATAAATGTTGACAACGAGGATGATGTTAACCTGCTGTCACAGCAACCAGTTTCACAAGTAATTTTGTTTCTTTGATTATTAAAATTGTTTTTTGTTTATGTTATATGATATTATTAATTGTTATTTTTCTTATGTTCATGTTTCATTTTTTTTCCAAAGTAGGTATTTAATCCAACACAAACTGTCACATATGAAAACCCAAATAGAGAGAGACCTGGTGACATAGAAAGGCTAATAGCAGAACTCATTGATCCAGATGCAAGTGATAGTGAAGAACCTAAAACAGAAATGCATGAGGATCCAATTCATGTTACTAAGGTAAATAAGTACTGAGATCAATTACTTAATCTTTTTCCTGCTTTCTTAATAAACACATAGTGTTTGTATAATAATAGCAAATTTTTTCTTTTGGATAGATGAATGTGCAACATAGTGTTAGTTTGGCAAGGCAGAAAAGAGTGGAATAACAAAGTCATTTTAGGAGGCCTTGACAAGGAACATGGGTTTATCTGCAACTCCAAGAACACAGGGGCCAAGAACCAATATCAAATATACTCATACAAGTGGAAGTCCCAGCAGGAAGTTTGAGCATCCTAAGTTGTGTAGCCCATCAAAGACTACAAATGAGGGTATTACTATCATACTTGATACTGATGAAGGTTTGCCACTACCACATCACTCAAGCATAGGGAAGAATACTGCCAACATCAATGAAGGAGGGCTAACTGACCTCATTGGTTACAAAAGAGTGAAGAATTAAAATGACAATTTTTGCTTTTTGGTTTATGTTTGAAATCTTCTATGTAATTTTGTACATGTCTTAAGAGAACATGTTTTGGGTTTTGGGATTGAACACTTTTTTGGTATTAGATAGTACTATAATATAGGTGCCATTAAAATATGACACAAATGGTCAAGTGTTGGGAGAATGACAATTGAGGAACATGTCTCATATGTCAATTGTCCAACACTTTCTTTTGATTTTTTGGATAGATTGTAATTATTTTATTGATATAAAAATGGTCATTAAAAAATTTCCTCAATTTTATGTGTTACTTTACCATCAATTTCTTTTAATATTATTTAATACTTTCCTTTCTTAATTTTAAAATACTACAATAATTTTAACATTATTGTCATTATCATTTCCATACGCTAACATGTAAAATAATTTTCTTTCATTAACTATAATTTACAATAATTAATCATAAAGTTAATACAACCAAACCCAAAACACTGCAACTAATACAATTTTGATTCCAATATTTCATATATTCATGGTTCCAATATAATCATGGTTTCATTCATAAAAAATGGCATTTGTTCCATATATACCAATACAATTTTGATTGTCACCCTATAGCCAACAATACCAAAATCTATGCCTAACTATTCCATTCGCCTCCATCTTCCTTAACCAACATCCCAATAATCAAATCCAAAACTCTGCAACTACACTACTCTATCATCCTACACCAACAGCCCCACAACTAACCCCATAACAAATACCATACAACATGTCACAAATACCACACAAAAAATGCAGCAACAATTATTATCATAATTTGGTTCCTTCCGTGGGACTACTTGTGCATTTGAACATGCTTCTTTCTCAACCATGTGACTTCTTATTTCTTGGCTTCTCAATTGATGATTACCTTTAACCATTCTTGATCCCCTTGATCTTGAGTGCCTCTCTACTCTTGGGTCGACCCAAGAAAATGAGTCACAGTATCCAATAATCTCCTACATCAAATACACACTTTACCCATAAATATAAACCTTGAAGTAAACTGACAAAATTAAAATAAACCCTTCACAATCCTATGAACTCCCTACAGATTCAGATTAAAAATAAGGAGACTTATGTTCTTGTAATTCCTACAGCCATAGAAGCGACTCCTTAGGTTTTTCTCCGTCCATCAAGTCTTAAGCACACAAGGGAGACCACACCTAGAACATGGCACAGGAACGTGAGCCATTAAAACCAGGTGTTTCCTATTAGATGTTGATTAGAAGTCAAATTAGGGTTTTTAAGATTTGTAAAAGAACATGAGACTCTTTGAGAAATTTATAAGATTTCAAACAAATTCCTTTGACATTGAAGCAATGAATAGAAAAAAAGAAAGAAAGAAAGATGATAATTGTAGATCAACAATGGAGGATGAAAGAGAGAACAACCAGAAATGAGAGAGAAGAGAAAGGAAGGGATGGGTTCTGTGGAATGGTAAAATTTTGATTTGATTTCCTCTCTCTACGTGTCAAGCATGCAAAGAGAGAGGGAAATTTTTTACATTATTGCTGGTCAAATGACCAGATGGCCACATGGCTGCTGACGTGTAATTTTTAATTGACGTGGCACCTACGTGGCATCCACGTGGCCATCTAGTCAGGTTAGCTGCTGACATGGACATGCCACGTCACTATTCTAATGATTTTGCTGTCCAGTGACACTCCGGTGAAAAAAAAATTAAATATTAGTGACACTTAAGCAACAAATTAATGGTTAGTGGGCAAAATAGAAATTAAATAAAAGTTTTGTGAGCACAGTTACATTTTACCCCTATTACTACATAAATATTAAATCAAAAAACACTAAAAGAATTATGTAAACGTGGTCTTTTTTTAAATAAAATTACACTAGACATATATTAATTTCATATAAACTAAAATTGATATTTTACACAATGAGATTGGTTTTCAAATGAAAATTTCTTATTTCACCCCCATTCATTCTTTATTTATATTTGGTCTAATGCATATTTTGTCCCCTAATCTTGTCACCATTAGTTATTTTGCCCCCTAAATTATAAAAATAACCAATTTAGCTCTCCAACTTGGTAAATTAGCTATATCGACTCCTTAAATATCCAAATAGCACCAAGCGTTATTACATACGCATATAAGGAGAGTGAAAGTTTAAAATGGTCTGATGTGGATTCAAACAAATTTAATTAACCCATTTATTTTTCTCTCTCTTATCTATCTCCTTCTCTATATCTTTCTCCATCTGTGTCTTCTTTCACTGCATCCACCAACCTTATAGTCGCTCCGCTCTATTCTTGTTCTCTACCCTCCTTCAAATTCCATCTTCCCTCTTTCTCCTCTTCTTCTTCCTTACAAAATCCTAAACTCCATCACACTAAATCACCTAATTCCATCCCTAAATCCCTCTTCCTCATAGGTGTGCTTCTACCACCACTCTACTCCTCTGCCTCACTCCATTTAATAATGTCACTAGAAAAAGCAAAGGAAAACTCTAAATTCACAAAAAAAAAAAAAAAATGATGTTTCTGATGATTTGAGAATCAATTCAAGTAGAAATGATGAGATTAATCATGTTAAAGATACAAATTTTGTTGAGAATGCTACAAATTTTGTTGACATTGACTCTATTGATCCTGGTGGGCTTCGACAAGATGATTTTGCAAACTCAAAGCGAAGTAGAAACTAGTGATCAACATTAACCTCCTTTTACAATTAAAGCTCAAACAAATCTTAATGTTCAGTAATGTAATGTGGAAACCAGATCTTGGGCATCTTTATTTGCTAAGAGCCGATCGAGAGATGATAATGGTGTTTTGTGATTTGTCTTGCCTTTGATCTCTAATAGGAAATGAATCACGAAATATTACTATGAGGAAAAACAGAGAGATGGAAAACAGTGGTGATAGGTTTTGTGTTTGCCTTCCACTTAAAGAGAGTTCTAAGGGATTCTAAACTCCAAAGTCCCAATTTCACAATCACCATATAGTGATCATAGAAAGTTTGAGAACTTCTGCAACTCCTGTAGCTAGTCGATCATCTTGCTTTTCTAGAAATCTTCTTCTTTGATTAGCAAAGATGGGCCATTGTAGGCACTGAAGATTTGTTCTTTGAGATGGTTTCTCTTCATCCCGATAAAATTTACAGAGAACAAAATGAGAACAAAGAACTGAGATCGAGCGATCAGATCATTTTGGAAAGGAGAGAGGGAGAGAAAGAGATAGAGCATATTGATAGCAATAAGAGAAGAAACAGGTTGTGGTTAAGAGAAAAAATTAATATTAAAAAGAGAAATTTGTTTTAATTTAGTTAGGGTTATTATAGTGACTGCATATCTTTTAATGGTTCACATCAGTTAAAAAATTGAGATTATCTGGCTTTTGGTCCATCTCAATTGTGTAAAACATATGCACATCATTAGCACTTATTTATGAGGGTTGATGATATCAATTTACCATGTTAGAGAGTTAAATTGATTATTTTTATAGTCAAGATGGCAAAATGACCTATAATAATAAGTTTGAGAGAAAATATGCATTAGCCCTTCATATTTTGAGGTTTAATTCACTCTTTTATTGATTAGCGTTAAGTAGTTGTAAATTCAATAATGGAGGAAAGACTTAGACTCCATGCATTTATTAAAAATTTAAATGTGATTGATTTGTTAGCTACATTATTATGCCGTATTTGAAGGGTTTTCTTTTTTCAATTTATTTAAAGTACAAGGACACGTGATATGTCAATTCATGATATGTCATAATCATTGCGTAGAGTGTATTTTTTGTGAGAAAAATTTTATTATTATATTAATTTGACTAGGAAATATTAGTTGGGGAGATTAATCACTTGCTCTAATTATTTGTATATAAAATGTACTTTTTAATCCATGGATACAGTAATATTTTTCTTGAACAACAACTCTAAATTCTAATTTTTTTAATTAAATTTTAGGAATTTTTTTTAAATAATATATATAAACACGATGTATTTCTTCACAAAATTAAAATTTTTAAAACTTAAAGGTAATTGTATTACTATTTGACAATGCTAATAGTTTTTAATAAAAAGAATAATTTCAAATTTTATACAAAATTTTGTATATGATAATCTATAAGCTAGTTTATATTACTATTTGGCAAATAATAATTATATAAGATAATATCCATTTTTTCAACAATCCAATGATTTACTTGGTTATGTTCTAGATTGTGAAATTTATCCAATCGCAATAAGAACTTAAGACTTATCCACTCCTCTCCTAAATCATAGCAAATCCATCGCATATAAGGTAAGTGAACCTTTTTTTTTTTTCCCAAATAGGCAAGTGAACCTCGTTAACCATCTTAACCCCAATCATAACTAATTTGTCATTTAATACAAAAACTCAATTCACAAAAATAAATACCTGAAAATTATAGTTAATTTTGATTTAGTTTTAATTGAATTAAATGATAAAATCATTAATTTACAGTTTCATTAAAAAAAAAAACCATATTTGGGAGAGAAATACAAGAAAAAATAATACTATTTGTTTTAGCATTGGAAAATCAAACTTGAATTTATAAAAGATAGATAAAGGTATATGCACTTGTCCCTATGATATGCTTAAATATTCAAATAAAAAAAAATATTTGAATGATGAGTTAACCATTGAATTTGAATTATGTGTAATTTTAAAATATTTAATGAAATTTATTTATAATTCATTTTAATAAACATAAAGAATTATTTAGAATTTTACAAAGTTCTAAATAATTAATTCATAAAATGAGTTATAGTTAAAATCTGATCAAAATTAGTAAAATTTATAAATAAATTCTACATTAATAATATACCTATAAACTTAAAATGAATTTCATAATCAATAAATAAGATATCAAGTAAAAAATAGCACATAAAATAATTAATTTTAAAAATTTTATTTAATAAATTAATAAATCCTACATTTATTTTTTTCCAAACACGACATAAAGCAATTAATTTTCTCCTAGTAAATAATCTAAGAGTTCAATTGACAACTCCCAGTTGATGATGATCATTAATAAAAGATAAAATTAATCAAGTTCTAATTGAGCTTAATAATGACTGCACCCTTTTGATGGACTAATACTGTTGAGCCTATGGTAAACTCCTAATTAGTGAATCAGCCCACTAAAAATTTGGTAACGCCACTGATCAATACGAGATCGAGATGAAGTAATGGGCTGGATTTTCGATATTGGGCCTTGCTAAAGTATATCTGCAAAGAAAGAAGAAAGTCAAGAGAGGGCCAGGCCTATTGCCTGGCGAAAACTCTCCAACAACCAAGTCAATATGAGTATCGTCTTAATGGCTAGAGAGGTGATTCCCTTTGATTTTCAGAGTATTTGTGAGTAATAGAAAGGAGATGAGAGAGTGTAGAGTTCCATCTATCTGAATTTCATGTCGATCTCTCCCTTTTGTATGACTCCGTATGAAATAAATCTGATAGGGATGGCAAAATCCGATCCGTCCCAACGAGGAACCCGCCCCCGCCCCGAATTCGACGGGAAATCTCCGCCCTGCCTATGATAACAGGGGGGGAGGGGGGATGGGGGATGGGATTGTGTCTCTCCGCCCTGCCCCACCTCGATTACATAAAATTAATATATATATGTGTTTGTGTGTGTGTGTATATGTGTATATATATATATATATATATATATATATATATATATATATATATATATATATATATATATATATATATATATATATATATATATATATATATATATATATATATATATATATATATATATATATATATATATATATATATATATATATATATATATATATATATATATATATAAACACACACACACACACACATATATATATATATATAATTTCATATTTCATATATAAAAAAATTTATTAGTTTTCTTTAAAATTATATCATTAAGTATTTAATTATATTATTATTTTTAAATATTAATTAATAATATATAAAACTTAATAAAAATATGTATAATATTTTGCTAAAATATATAAATTATGAAGTTTTAACATTAATAAAATTATAAAAAATTATAAATGGGGATCCCCGTCCCCGCCCCGAATCCGATTTACCCTGCCCCACCTTTGCCCTAACCATTCATGGGACGGGGATGGAAATCTCAAAAACCTCCCCGCCCCGCCTCATTGCCACTCCTAAAAGCTGACACTTCTCCATGAAGAGGAGTGTTCTCCGTCGTTCAATCCCTTCGACTGGCATGGTAGGTGCAGAGGTAGTGGGTGCATGTCCCTTATCCTATCCTCAGAAATGTTTAGCGAGTATTGTGTCAGGGCATGGAGCGAGCCGTCTAAGGGGTGCCTCTTTCCCAGTTGATGTGATATCTAGACCAGGAACTTTGAACCACTCATGGAATAACTTATTCAGCAAGTTACTTATGGATGAAGTAAGGTTGGTTCTCAGAGAGCTTCTCGGCCTTGGGCATATGTGGGTTAGGAGGCCATTGGGATTCGACCAGTGGGCTTCAACCTTTCTTTTAGGGTTTTTGGAGGCCTGAAGTAATTATGGGCCTTTAGTCTTAGGAGCCCATGTGTAATGGGAGAACCACTTTTGCCCCTCATCAAGGCCCCTCCTGTTTTACTAAGGCGAGGACGAAGGGTCGAGTCTTCAGCAAAATTGATAACCACAGTAGTAGTATTTGTTCGAAGGACCATAAGTCAAAGGGATCATCTTTATAATGGATGGTGAATGAGTCCTTTCATTCTTTGGGCTTCGATAAACAGTTCTTTGAGAAGCTTAAGCTTCACAAGTTTAGAGGGCTTCATTGAATATGTATCGTTCAAGCATATGATTCGTCTCATCAAAGGGTGGCCTTTATTTAAATGAAGAAACCTAATTGGTTGGGACTACTTTTCGTTTAAGTGAGCCACGTGGGGTAGGTGGAAGATCACAAAGTCATTCAATGCATGAACGGCTGACAAGAACGTGCATTTAATGTGTGTCTCTTCCTTTTCCCCACTTTGCCATATGTCCTTATAAAAGATTGAGTTTTCAATGAGTTTTAAATTTTAAACTGCCATTTAATGCTCCTAATTATTGGGATGACGGTTGCCGAGGAGGCTCTCCTATATATACCCCTTTGGCTTTTCACTTTAGAGCTCCTATTTGCTTTCTTTAACCTTATGATTTTTTGCTCTCTCTATGCCTTAGTTTCTTTTCTTCCTTTCAAATTTTGAACTTTTTCTTCCTTTTAAATTTTGAACTTTCTTCAACAAATCATTAATTGTAATGGCACCAGGGAAAGAAAACATTCCCAGGAGGGATCAAGTTAGCTCTGCTCAATACTAAAAAATCTTAGAAGAGGAGTAGGGAGAAATTGCTCCTTTTGGCAAGACCTCTGATTTTCTGGCCTTCATCCAAAATTTGAAGGGCAGCAACCGATTTTTATGTCATCATGCCGAAGCTTATGAAAGGGTCTATTCCAGTAACCCTAAGGCTACTCTCCCTAAAGATAATCACCACTACGTCATTTTTTATCATTAACTAGAGGCCGGTCTTCTTTTCCCTTTGACCAACTTTAAAGTTGAGTGTTTTAACTACTTCAGAGTGAATCCCATAATGTTGACTCCTAATTCAATAAAGGACATACACCTCTTCGAGGTTTTGAGCTTTGCCTATAACATTCTACTCATCACTCTCTTATTCTAATGTTTCTTCAGAATCCAGAGTATGCAGAGGTCACCTAGTGTCTATATGACTTATACGAGGCCTTATTGAAGTCTTTTTTTTAGAAAGAGAATAAGGTGAAGGACTAGAAAGGCAAATTTGGGTTGATAGAGGTCATTGATGGCCTTGGTGACGAGTATAACCAGGATATTTTAAAAGAAACAGAAGGGGTTCCTCCAAGACCTTTCAATAAGGAATCTGAGCCCCCTTTTCTTGATCTTCATACAAGGAGGCTTCGAATGCATACCTCTTCTGGTTTCAAGTCTAAGCCGGTGAAGATTCACAAAGAAAAGCCAATGAAACGTACCCCTACTGGGCAGGATTCCGCTGCTCAAATAGAAGGGACTCAGGTGAGTGTAACGAACATGAAGTCAATCCATATTGTTCGGAGACAACTTGTTAAGGCTTTTGATAGCCCTATTCCTATTGTGTAGAGAATGATCTCTTCTTCTCAAGCTATGACCACTACCACCAAGTCCACTACCTAAAGAGGGATTTTAATCTCTAGGTCCGCTAGAGTTTCTCCTCCTCTGCCTCCACCTCCTTCTGTTAATGATAAAGGGAAGGGAAAACTTCCATCTCTTCCTCTGAAGTAAAAGGCGAAGGGACCTCCAGTACCCAGTATCCTTGATGCTGTTGCTCACACTTCTTAAGAGGCAGAGCGATTAGTGAATTTGGAGAAGGCTTTGACAAATGTCCCTAACACACAGTTTGAAGCACGCTTGGAGAAGATGGTGGAGGACTTCAATGCCCCAAAGATCAAAGTAGGGATAGGTAACTTTCGCCTTCCTTCTATCCCCTGTCCTTTGTCTCTTATAGATCCTCGAGTCATTAAATGGAGTAGCTTGAGGTGGTCCAAAAGCGTCGTGCCTAGGAAGCCTCTTAGCTTCGAGGAGGTGGAGGCCTGGGAGAAGTTTCTTGAGGAGCAAAAGATCTCATTTCCTGATCTGGCAGTCCTCAAGAAGCTTTTCCCTCCACTTATTAAAATGGTGGTCGAAGAAAGACCTTCATCTTCAAAGGCAAATTCTTTGTCTTTTCTTCATTATTTTTGTTTGTATCATTTGTTCACTTATATTTGTTGATGTCTTTGTTCTTTTTCCTTTAGTGTCTGTTGGTGAGATAGACGCCATGGTTTCTAAGTCTCATTTCGAGGCTCTAATAGCAACTGTTACTTCTATAGCAGCTGTTACTTTTGTAACACCTGAGGTAACTGTGGAGCTTCCTGTCACTCCAAAGGAACCTTCAGCTGCTACTTCAGCAGGGGGTTCGATGGAGGCTAAAGCCTTTACAAGGATTTCTCCCCTTCACCCACTAAAGAAGAAGTTGACTATAGGAGACTTTCTTAGTCGAAAGAGGCCTACCCCTGCTACTTCAACCTCTGCTGCCATGATGGAGGCCATTATTATCTCAGAGGCTCCTCAACAGGCGATAGTGCTAGATGTTTCTTTGCTCACTAGGAGATGAATGGTTGAGGAGCCAACTGAGGCTATCACAGTTAGCATTAGCCCAGCCGAAGGAGCTGATACTCTAACTAATGTTCGCTCAGCTCCTATCCCTTCTCCTGTTATAATGGCCCTTCTCCCTTTTTTGTGTCTGGCACCCACACCTCTTTTTGGGTCAATGGCCGACACTCTTGCCAGATAAGAAGCTTTGTTAGAGAAGGTATTCTTACTTTACTCTTTAATTATAATCGTATGTTTTGACATTCCTATTTTTTAACTTTTGTTGCTGGTTTTTTGTAGGCTGTTCTTGATTCTAAGATCCTAAAGACTGACTTGGTATGTTGAGAGATCATTATGAAGATGCTCGACGAGTAACAAAAGAGAGGCAAGAGCTATACTTAAGGTTGGAGGAGGAGTTACATTCTACCAAGGTGAAGGCAGAGGAGGCTAAAACGCAGGCAAAGGCCCATAAGGAGGTTCGCCTAAGGGCCGAAAGGGAGGCTAAGACCTTAGCCGAGGCAGTGACCATTAAGGACAAAGCCATTGCGAATCTGAATATGTAGCTGGACAAGCTGAAGAGAGCTAATGAAAAGCTTATGAAGGAGACTGAGAAGATCCCTACACTTTGAGAAAATCTAAAGAAGACTCAATAGGATCTATGGGTTATTGAATTTTGATACAAGCAAGCATTTGATAGGGCCAAAGCTGCATTAGATAAAGCTAAACAGGCTAAGAAGGGGCGTCGAAAGGCTACGAGGAACTTCATGCAGTCCAAGAGCTTTGATGATATCATCACCTACCACACTTATAAAGTGGCCGCCGAATATTATAATAATGTCCTTCGTGATGCAGCAGAGCATTTTCCAGGTGTGCTACAAATAGTAGCTGAATTGGATGCTATTAAAGAACCTCTAGCTCCTGATCTTTCCGGATTACAAGAGTCTACCCCAGAGGGGGATGAAGGCATTCCTAGGCTTGAGGATTTTCCTGCTTGGGAGAAAGATGTTCCAGCTTCATCTCTCTAAAACATCCAGCGAAGGCGAAGGGGATGTGGACGAAAGACTCCTTGTTGGAATGGAGCCTCAATAAGTCAAGTCCCCTCTACCATTCAGCCAGATTCTACAAATGATCCACCTCCGCCTCCTACTATTGTAGAATCTTCCCCTACCATTCAAGATAGCTCTTCTGCTTTGAAGTCTTAACTCTTTTTTTCAATTCTTTATTCATTTATTATTTTGTATACATATTCTCACATATACAGATGTAGATGCATTCGTTTCGAAATAAAATAATATAATTTTTTGTACCTCCAATGTGTATTGTTTGTGCACTTTACTTATTCTTCATGATCTAGCAATTTCCTTGAAGAGCTTTGAAAGTCGCCTCTATGCATGTGTCATCTTTCTTCCCCCTTTGAAGAAGAAATGCTTTCATATAAGAAAGAATTCCTCACTTAATGAGTTAATCTCATTTTTTATTAGGCATCTTGTTTGGACTCATTAGGGCTTTTAAGATTGTTACTTTGACTTGTATTGCCATTCGAGTCGAAGCTTGAGAGTGTTCACCATCAATATTCATTTCCTTCATGATAAGCCTAGGTTTACTAGGGCTTTAGGCTTCCTCTCAGAGAAGTTCATCTCATTCTTGGTGAGGAATCATGCTTAGATTTACTAGGGCTTAAGACTTCCCCTTAGAGAAGTTCATCTCACTTTTGGTAATGAATTGTTCCTAGATTTACTAGGGCTTTTGGAATTGCTACTTAAAGTTACACTGTCATTTGAGGCAGAGACTCGGCGTTCGCCTTAAGTGCAGTTATAATAGCATTCACTAAAGATTTTCTTGATGTAGACGTCTCGCATCATTAAATTTAAAGGTTGAGGATGATTTAAATATCTGTTATTATTGTCATTGGTAGTGCATCTTGAGGTGTTGAATGTTCCAAGTGTAAGGAACTTCAACACCTTCCATGGTTACAAGTTTATATGTACTAAGACCTATGACTTTCTGTACTTGTAAGGGTCCTTCCCATATGGGTGCGAGCTTCCTTATGCCTTTACATTTTCTTGTGGCTTCTAAGAATCTCATCACTAGATCCCCTTTGCCAAATACTTTGTGCTTGACCTTTTTATTAAAATGGTTGGCAGCTTATTGCTTGTAATTAGCTATTTGGATGCTGGCAAAGTCTTTGAGCTCTTCTAGGAGATCCAAATCAATTCTTTTAGCTTGGTCATTGTCTTCGTCCCTACAATAATTGACTCTTCCACTAGAAAGACCTATGTCCACAAGAATTATTGCTTCTGTGCCATAAGTTAGACTAAATGGAGTCTCCCCTATAGGTTGCCTTAGAGTAGTCTTATATGCCCACAACACATGGTGTAGTTCGTCTGCCTAGCTTCGACTATATCCATCTAGTCTTCATTTGATCCATTGCAATATAGTTCAATTTGTTACTTTTGTTTGACCGTTTATTTGAGGATGGGCCATAGATGAAAAATGTTGCTTGATCTGGAGCCCTAAACAAAAGGACCTGACTTTAGCATTATCAAACTATTTCCTATTGTCACTAATGAGCTGGTATGGAATGCCGAATTTGCACACAATATTCCTCCATGAGAAGTTGACCACTTTTTCAACTATAATGGTGGCCAAAGCTTCAGCTTTAACCTATTTGGTGAAGTATTTAACCACTACCAAGAGGAATTTTCTTTGTCCCGATGCTACAGGGAAAGGTCCTATTATATCCATCCCCTATTTGGCGAATGGCTGAGAGTTAGAAATAAGAACTTGTTCAGATGTTGGGATGTGTCTTACCCTGCCGAACTTCTAACAAGAGGGACATTTTTTGACAAAGGCAATGGCTTCGTCTTTCATTCTTGGCCAATAATATCCATGTATGATTGCTTTTGTTGCCAACATCTTTCCACCAGTATGCATTCTACAAGATCCTTTGTGTATTTCCCAGAGGGCATACTTGGTTGTGCTCGGTCTTAGGCACCTTAATCAAGGTAAGGAGTAGGCTCTCTTGTACAGGATTCCATTGTGGAGAGAAAAGTAAGCGCTTCTTCACTTGATCCTTCTATCCTCCTTATCATCTTCAGGGAACTCTCCCTTCTCCAGGTAAAGTTTAATAGGATCTATCCAATATGACTCTTCTTTGACTTCCATAACTTCTTTCCCCTCTCTGATGCTAAAGGAGGTTAAAGTGCCTAGATATATTTTTTGAGGAACCTCGATAGGGTAAGAAGCAACCAACTTGCTAAGACTTTTCGCTCTGCAATTCTTTTCCCTGGGGATCTTTTGGAAGCATAGCTTGACTCCTCTATCCTTCATTCTCTATATGATCTCTCTCATCTTCTGCAGATACTTAGCCATATTTGTCTCCTTAGCCTCAAATTCTCCCTCTATCTATCCGATCACTAACTGGGAATCACAGTACACCGTCATTTGCTCTAGATGGAGGCAGTTGCCGAAGAGTAACCCTTAAATCATGGCTTCATACTCTGTAGTGTTG
This sequence comes from Reutealis trisperma, assembly GCA_947687605.1. Taxonomy (NCBI): domain Eukaryota; kingdom Viridiplantae; phylum Streptophyta; class Magnoliopsida; order Malpighiales; family Euphorbiaceae; genus Reutealis; species Reutealis trisperma. The sequence goes on from CANTUT010000306.1 coordinate 155,737, forward strand.
TTGGTGTCCTGAAAGTCTAATCCCAGTGCATATTCTAGTGAAAACCCTTGAGTGCTTCTAAGTACAATTCCCACACCATTTCCTTCCTTGCTGCTTGCACCATCTATAAAGAGTTCCCACTAAAGATCTGGGGGGATCGTTGATAGTTTTACTTGCTTTACTTTTTCTATACTCTAATTTTTCACTACATCCTTAAGGCTGAAGGAGCATTCAAAGATAAAATCTGCCAATGCTTGGGCTTTAATTGTTGAGCTCGCTTTGTATTACAATCTATGCTATTCCAACTCTATAGACCAACACATCATCCTTCCTGAGGTTTTAGGCCTGTGGAGCACCCGCTGCAGTGGCTGATCTGTAACCACTACTCCTTGGTGTGCTTGCAGGTATATTTTGTATTTTCATGTAGAGAGTACTAGGGCATAGGCTAATTTCTTGATTAAAGAGTAGTTTAACTCTGCTCCCTGGAGGAGTTTGCTGAAAGAGTAAATCGATCTCTAAACCATGCCTTCCTCTCTGATCAGTACAGAACTAATCACTTAGTCTGAAGCAGATAAGTAGATTAACACTTCTTCCCCTGGCAAGGGTCTGCTCAAAATTTGCTCTATACTCAAGAAGACTTGCAGGTCTTCAAATGCTACCTAGCATTCTTCTGTCCATTTGAACGTTTGCGATTTCCTCAATTTCTTGAAGAAAGGGAGATACTTCCTTCAGTGCTGCTTTTTGCCTTGTCAGCCTTTATACTTCCTTCACATTCTTAGGAGCTGTCATTTCCAGAATAGATTTTACTTTATCTGGATTTGGCTCAATTCCCTTTTTACTCACCATGCACCCAAGAAACTTACCTCCCTTAATGAAGAAGGCACAGTTCTCCATTTTAAGCTTCATCCTATACTCATTCATTTCTCCCAATACTTCAACTAAATCACGGATGTGATCTTTGAAACTTCTACTTTTCACTATCATAACATTCACATATGCTTTTGAATTTCTGCCCAGTTGTTCCTTAAATATCCTATTAACCAACCATTGATAGATGGCTCCGATATTCTTCAGACTGAAAGGCATTAACACGTAGTAGTAAATACATATCTCTATTATGAAAGAGGTCTTCTCCTCACCGTCTAGGCGCATTTTGATATGGTGGTATCCTTGCTTCACATCCAAGGATGACAAGTATCCATATCTTGCTATTGAATCCACTAGTTTATCAATCATAGGCAGGGGAAAGTAATCTTTTGGACCAGCTTCATTTAGATTTGTGAAATTTACACACATTCGAAAGGTCCCATTTGCCTTCTTGACTAACATCACGTTCGCTAGCCACATTGAGAATTGTACCTCTCTGATAAACCCTGCTTTTATGAGCTTGTTCACCTCTTGATCGATCACCGATTATCGTTCTAAGCCAAAACATCTCTTCTTCTGTTTGACTGGTCAAGTAGGGTCAATATTCAGTTGATGTACTATTATCTCAGGGCTTACTCCCCCTATCTCTGTCGAAGACCAGGCAAAGCTATAAGCATGTCCCTTTAAGAACTGATGGGCAAAGAGCTTCTGCTCACTCTCCAAAGTGGAGTTAACTATTAGGAACTTCTCATATTCTTCTTCGATTTTGAGTTTTTCTAGTCTGTCAATTGGTTTGGTTCAATTTTCAGGGATGGCGGCTTCGACTATAGCCACTTCTTCAGCCGCTTCCTTCTTTATTTTCTTACTTCACTGCCTCTCTTTCTGCTCATCCTGAGTGCCGTAAATGTAGAATACTCCCCTTTCTAGTGTTGAAACAGTCATTCTCAAATGTCTAATATTTGTTAAAGCATCTAGGTCGTACAACAATGGCCGGCAAAGCAAGGCGTTGTAAGCCAAAGGCATTCTGACAACAACAAAAGTTGCCATGATTGTCACACTTTTGGGGGCTATGCCGATGGTGAATAGAAGTCTGGCTGCTCCTATTGATGGGACCTCTATTCCGTCTAAGGTGTGAATAGGGCGGTTTACTTCTTCTAAGCTCTCCTTTTTGAGACCCATCTTCAAATACACCTCTCCTATAAATAGATTGATTAAACTTCCTCCATCTACTAGGATTTTCTTGACCATATAATTAGTTATGATTACTTGAATCACTAATAGGTTAGCATGGGAGGCGCAAAGGATACTTCCATTTGGTCTTTCTGCTCTACTCCTTGCCCCTTCGCAGTAGATGTACTCAGGCCTTTCTTTTTGCCTCATCAAAGCTTTTGCATTGTTGTTATTTTTACAGGTCTCGTCTGGTCCTCCAGTGATACAATGAACATTTCTGCCAAACCATCATTGACCCTCTCAGGGTGCTTCCCCCTGTCTCCACTAGGACCGGCCTTGTTTGGTTCATCTCTTCTTACAAATTTTCCCAGATAGTCTTGTTTAATCAGCCTCTCAATTTCCTCCATTAACTACCTACAGTCATTAGTATTATGACCATGAGTATTATGAAAGAGATAGTACCTACCCTGATCTCTTTTTTCTGGAGGAGCTACCATGGGCTTGGGACGAGCCCATATACTTTGGTCTTTGAAAGTTGTAAAGACTTCTGCGGGACTGACATTGAGAGGGGTGAACTTGCTTGGGTCAAAGTTGGAGCGTGGCTTATTGCTTCGCCCTCTCCCTCCCCTTCTTCTATTAGAGGGCTTTTCCTCCTGTTTTTCTTCGACCTTCTTTTCTCACTTCGCTTTTGACTCTTCCTTAGGAGTAATATCCATTCTTCTTCGCTTTGCCATCTTATTGAAAACCAAAGTATCATTTTGTCATATATACTTCTGAGCTAGTGCCATTACATCATCCAGGGTATGAGGAGCATGGCGACAAAGAGCCTTATGGAAATCTGTGTGGGAGGTCCCATTTTGCAAGGCTTTCACCGCTCGAGTCTAATCTATATGAGTAACCTTTAAGGCTTCTTAGTTTAAACGAGCCATATAATCCCTTAGGGATTTATTCTCTTTTTGCATCACCATCTCCAAATATTGGGTTTTCCGCTCTATTGGGATGTTAGAGACGAATCGATGCATAAAGGACTTAGCAAGTTCTATGAAAGAGTTGATACTTCCCTCCTTCAAGCTATTGAACCATCTAGTGGCAGCTCCTTCCAAGGACCCTCTGAACACTTTGCATAGAGTCTCATCATCTGTAGTCTAAAGTTCAACCATATGTTTATAGTCCATGACGTGGACTCTAAGATCAGCCTCCCCATTGTACTTTTTTAGCACAGGCGGTTTGAACTTGCTAGGCATAAGATAATCCTTGATGGCTTTGGTAAAAGGAGATTTCAAGAAAAGCTTCAAGGTTTTGTCCATGGCCTTTCCACCAAAGCCTTGATTCATTTCTTCTAGGAATTTATTCATAACATCTCTCACTTCCTCTTCCTTCCTTCGACAATTATTGCTAACGTCGGGTAATCTCCCGTTCTGAATTTATAAAGGGTGACTAGCAATAGAACGTTCTCCTTTAATCTGTTCTCTCTCTTTCGAGTGCTTCTCAAAGCTTTCTCATTCTCTATGTTTTCTTTCCTTGTGTTCACTCCTTCCTCTACTTTGCCCTATACTTCGCTCTCCATCATTTGCATAGGAAAAATTCCTATGCAAATGCTCATGTTCATTCCTTGGGAGTGAGGCTTCAATGTTCCTTTCTTCCTCCATTAAACTTTCCTCATCTCCATGTCTTCCTTTAGACCTTACCTCAAGGTTAGTTCTTGGGTTCATCAACTGTTCCTCACTAACTTCTGTGACCCCTTGAGGTTGTCTCTCATACTCTAAGGTTTGAGCTACATTTCTCCTAGGAGTAGTTTCAGGGACAGTGTGAAAGTCTGTCCTAGGGGAGTTTACTACTAAGAAGCTCTGACGAACGCGGTTACGATGTTGATGAATTGCAGAGCAAGAGCTAGGTCAGGATTAACAAGATTCAAAGGGGTATGGCTTGGTCTAGCTGTATTATGTTGGGAAATGAGGAGTTGGAGTGAAGGGTTTAGGTCAATAGAGGTTGCTATAGGAGGTTCAATATATGAAGGAGGGGAGTGTCTAGGATTTGAGGGACTTGAAGATTGATGGTTATTTGAATTAGCCATGATGGTGAGTTTTCTTTGCAGATTTGAATAAAGTATGGTGATAATAGAAGATCAGCCAATGTTTTCTACAGACAGCACCAATTTGATCAGGACGAGATCAAGATAAAGTAATGGGCTAGATCTTCAATAGTGGGCCTTGCTAAAGTGTATCTGCAAAGAAAGAAGAAAGTCAAGAGAGGACCAGGCCTTTCGCTTGGCAAAGACTCTTCAATGACCAAGTCAATATGAGTATCATCTTAATGGCTAGAGAGGTGATTCCCTCTGGGTTTCAGAGGATTTGTGAGTAATAGAAAAAAGGTAAGAGAGTATAAAGTTTCATCTACTTGAGGTCCATGTCGATCCCTCCCTTTTGTATGACTCCGTATGAGATAAAGTTGACACTTATCCATGAGGAGGAGTGTTCTCTGTCATTCAGTCCTTTCAACTGGCATAATAGGTGCAAAGGTAGTGGGCTCATGTCCCTTGTCCTACCTCAGAAATGTTTGGTGAGTATCGTGTCAGGGCATGGAGCGAGTCGTCTGAGGGGTGTCTCTTTCCCAGTTGATGTGATATCTGGACCAAAAACTCTCAACCACTCATGGAATAACTTGTTTAGCAAGTTACTTGTGGATGAAGTAAGGTAAGTTCTTAGAGAGCTTCTCGGCCTAGGGTATATGTGGGCTAGGAGGCCATTGGGATTCAACCAGTAGGCTTCAACCTTTCTTCTAGGATCTTTGAAGGCCTGAAGCAATTATGGGCCTTTAGCCTGAGGAGCCCATGTGTAATAGGAGAACCACTTTTGTCCCTCATCAGCCACAAATCGTCCTAATCTTCATCACTGAAAGCCAAGATTCATCTCAATGAGGCACTGGCCTCATTCTTGGGAACTCACCTTCATCTCTAAGGGTCATCCTCATACAGACAAAATAGTAATTAATTCGCCCATTCTTATATAAGAGTAAAGATACATTTTTTTTAAACTGACTCGACTCGTTTGTAAGCCACTGAATAAAACATTATAGTAGCTATCAATATCTATTGAATGCATAAGGTAAAGCGTGTTAGGATAAGGCATTACCTAATGTAGTGTTCCTTGTCCTGCAGTAAATAATGTCATCACCGTGACAGTGGCTAAGTGCATGCATGGTGCTAAAATAGTCATTATTGGAACATGTACATATTCCCTCAAGTAGTATCAATGCATCATTACTTCTAAGATATCATCACACGCAATCCTAAAATAATGACCTTAAATGAGCATTATCTTTTATACTCTCGTATCTCTTTCGTCTCACTCATATACTTTTGAGTTATAAGAAAATTCCTCTTCTTCCTTACAACTTTTAATACTCCGTGAGCTAATTTAAATATCGAAGGATCTTTGCTAAACACAAAATTTGGCCTCCTAATACTTTTTATTGGTATTGTTGAACCAACAGATCAAGTCCTAAGAAAATCCAACCCATTAATCTCCTTCATCTAGTTGTAATCAATTATTAGTGTAATTCACCACTCCTTGTTGGTCCTGCGTATGCAAAAGATCAAGTCTAATAAAAGTCCAGCTCGTCTATCACCGATCAATCATTATAGTTCACTCCAACCAAGTGAAAGCGATAAGGTTGTGGATATCCACTCAAATCTTACTCTTACGTGCAAATCAATAAAACGACAATACGAACTACAGTTTTTTGAACCTACTTTAACTTTGAATATTATTTATATATTCGTTTTGGTGTATTACGTCACTGAGTACGCAAACAATTAAACATGTCATATACCATCAACGGTTTGTCGTTTTGTGTTGCAGCGAAAGCAATACAAAAAAACATTCAGCTGAAGTAGGCCAGATATGCATAGAAAGAAATTGATACCTTCAAAGTTTCCACTAACGTATTGCCATACCATCATTGTGAGAGAACTTTTAATTTTTAGATTTGCTGAAAAATATAATCATTTAATAAAATTTTATTAATTATTATTATTATTATTATTATTAAAATATTAAATGATGATCAAGAATATCATTTATTTTTGACGTAATTTTTTTGAACGTGTTACATAAATACAAGAATAATGAAATTAATAGTTGAAAATGTTACAAATTGATTATTTTATTTTTTTTCTTTATAAACTAATAATTTTTACAAAATTACTTATAATATTTTGATAATAATAATAATAATTATTATTATTATTACATAAAAATGAATTTAAAAAATATTTTATTAGTAAAAAAATTTTATAAGATAATATATTTTATAATATAAAATTTGTTATATAGTTTATAATATAGTTTATTATAAAATTTTATATCAATTGGTGAGAAAAAAATCTAAATGATATTTTTATTTTAAAATAAACAATTATTTAAACTTTCAACAATTTTCGATTACTATGTTATTTTTTTTTATTATCAAATAATCGAGTTCATTTAATTATTATCCATTAGCTCCCAACAATTAAATCTAATAATCTTAGGATTACTTATTTTAAATCTTATTCGGTATAAAAAATTTAATTTATAGTATTAAGTAATTCTATTTCTGTAATCTTATATTTAGTAAAATAGATAAATAAATGAAATAAAAAATAAGACCATTTTAAAAAATAAAATATCATAAATAATGTGATTAGACTAGGCTTTAGAAAACGCTTATTATACGTGCTAGTTAAATTTTTGAAATTATTAAACTTAATTTAAATCATATATACTAAACATAATATTCTTTATTAATACTACAGTTTAGTTAAGTAATCATGTATACTAAATGGACTGTTATAGTAGTATAAATTGCCCTATAACTCAAATTTAGAAAAAAAATGAAAAATAATTTTACAACATTAATCATTCATATGAGTGCGCATATTATATTCTATACATATTATACTCATTAAAATGAATCTATACATATTATATTCTCACATACGAGGGAGTTCCCCATGTGAATAAGTTCATGAATCGCATAAAAGATAAATAATATGCAAATATTATATCTAGTCATCATGTGTGCGTTAAAAATATTGAAAATGTTTAAAAATCTTCCTTTAGTATATTTTTGTTCCCTCATCATTCATCGAGCATTAAAAATATATAATAAGGACGAAATTATCATTCATTGAGCAAAATATATATATATATATATATATATATATATATATATATATATATATATATATATATATATATATATTTTGCTCAATGAATAATAATTTCGTCCTTATTATATATTTTTATTGCTCGATGATATATACATTAGAAATTTTTGAATTAGCAACTAAATTTAGAAATTAATACTATTTAGTCTTTAATTAGCGACTAAGCATAAGATATTGCTAAAGTAACTATCAAAAAGAAGCGAGACATTAAGACCTTGTTTAGTTGTGGAAATATTTTCTGTTTTTATTTTCTATTTTTCTCTTCATTTTCTCAATTTTCCAAATTTTCATTTTCTAAATTAGAATTTACAATTGAAAGATATGTTCATTTTAATTTTGTAATTCTCTATTTTTTATTTCTGACTTTTTATTTTGTAATATATTTTATTATGCTTTTTTATTAAATAACTTTTATTGTACTAAAAATATTAAAAAATATATATTGATAATATTAAATTATGATCACTTAAATATTTTTTAAAGACACATTGCAAAAATAAAATTTAAAAAAATGGTTAAAATTATTTAGTAACATTTTAAAATTATCAAAAACGTATATATAAATAACCAATTACTGAAAAAAAAAAAGAAAGATAATATATTTCTTGTTATTATTTCTTTTGTCCTACTATATATATATATATATATATATATATAGTAGGACAAAAGAAATAATAACAAGAAATAATAGATATGTGATTACCATCTATCAATATTTTAACTCAAAAAATTCCTATCAAAAAAAAATATTTTAACTCAAAAAATAATATATAATGTGAAAAAAGAAAAAAGGAATGATGCCGTTGGGTCTCGAACCCAACAATAAGGCGTCGTAATTGGAAGACATGGACGGAGGTCTGTGTTTGCCAAATGGTATCAAAAGAATATTATTAAAGTAAAATTGGAAAACTACTTTAATTAGTTTTCGAAGGTATAACTGTAAATTGGAAAATTTGGAAAATTTATTTCTAATTTTCTATTTGGAAAATTTTCATAACTAAACAATAAATTCTATTTTGTAGTTTTTCAAGAATTATTTTCTAAAAAACAGGTCTAATTTTCCATAACTAAATAATCTCTAAGCTACTAACTTTTAGTCATTAGTTAATCGCTAACAACAACTAACAATCATCTAATCACTAATAATACAAAACTTAAAAATGGAGGGAGAAATAAATTTGATGGCGAAAAAAGGCTCAACAGCTATATATAATTGCTAATTAGTGACTTACATTAGTCGCTAAACATCACTTAAATAAACGGCAATCAATTTGGTCGTTTTAAGTTTAGCAATTAGTTTAGCAACTACCTTATTTAGTCGTTAAAGTTTTAAGGTTAAAAGTCCAATCTTCCTCATTTCCCTTTCGTTTTTTTCTCTTTGTACACTTCTCTCTCTCTGCAGTGTCACTGCTTCCCTCCCCTCCGAAAAAAAAAAAAAATTCCCCAGCACGTTCGTCCATCGCCATAAGGAGGGTGCCTTCATCACTAACGATCAGGCATCAATTTGGTTCTTCGCTGCTATCAATTTTAATTCTCCGTTAGATTTCTGTTCTGCTCTCTTTATTCAATCTCCGTTCATCTGCTTAGGTAAGTTTTAATTATACATTTTATTTTTTCTTTTTAGTTATTTTTATTGCATAAATTTTTATTGTATATTTTTGTTTTAGATTGTTGTATTTTGTTTTATTAGATTATATTAGGTGATTTTTTTATATAAATTGTATATTAAAAAAATAATAAACAGTAATATATTAGGTAATGTTTTAGTTTTAGGGTTTAAATTAATTATTTTATTAGAAATGAATTTTACGTACAAACATTTTAGTGAAAATGATAAATATAAAAAATTGTAAATTTTTGGTAAATTTTAGTTTTACTATAATAAAATGAATATATAACCATTTAAAATTAATTATATTAATTAATATAAATTAATAAAATCATATAAGATAGTAAATAATATAAAAACTTAAATTATTAGATAAATTTATGTTCTAATGATTGTAGAATTTTATTATTGTTTATGAGATTGTTAAATTTGTTGTGACTTAAATTTGCCTAGTAATTATGAAGTTCATGTTATAATTGGTGAATATATTGGAAGTATTATTTTATTTGCAGACTATGTAAATTATTGGGGTATTTTGTAGGTATAGTCCGCACTCTACCAGATTTTAATTATAATATGTTGTTAGGGTTAATAAAAGAGAATATTTTAATATTTTTAACATATTGATATATGGGTAGTTAGGTATGACATGACTCAAAGAATTAGATCTACTTCAAATCTATCTCGAGGTGGTTCTTAGGACACAACGATTCTAGATATCGCAATTGTAGACATATTCAAGGATTAACCAACAGCACCTCATCTGCCTCCTCATCCCCCTCTACCAGTCAATCATCTATATGTTAAACGGCCCCTCCTTTTCCCCCGCATTTCCTCCTACAGCTGATCCTTCAATTCCTCTGTAGATATGGTGGGTCCATCATTGTCCATGCATTCTACCTTGGCTGTGCTATTTGTATTTGCAAGCGTGACTGCTAACGACAAATTCCCTTATGGGTTGATGAGAAGGCAAGTAAGTAAACAATTATATATGTATTATTACATTAGATTGATATTGTTATATAAATTGTTAATAAATTATATAAGGGTTGATGAGAAGGCAAGTAAGTAAACAATTATATATGTATTATTACATTAGATTGATATTGTTATATAAATTGTTAATAAATTATATATATTGATATTATATAATTAATTATTATAACTTGCAGGCTTTCAAATCAGAACGCTTGCTCCCAAATGATCTTGGAAAGTTTCAAGAACAAATTATATAAGGAAGGGTACAAGTGCACCGCTCTCCCGAACTATTATAAGGAGCATTACTAGAACAAATTTAAAGCAAAACAAAATCCAAAATCTATTATTATTATTATTATAAATTAATTAACTTTATATGTAGTAAATTAATTTTTATTTTTTCTTCAAATAAAGCTTATTGGTGGAAGGTGGCCCTTAAGGATGTCGTAAAAATGGCATGGACAGTCCTTGCCAAAATCTGGTACACAAACAATTTGTATAAGTGGCAGCATAATAGTATCGATCGACCCAAGTACATTTTAGATGAGGTGTGGGGTATTGGATACAGAATAGGTTGAACTAAATTTTAGGAATCGCAGTTTAACGATGCCTACTAATTAAAAGTCCGAGAAGGGTGGACCAAGAACGGACTTTCAAAACACTATGCAGGTCCTGTGTATTTGACAAGCATGCAAGGAAGTTAATAAGTTGTATATTTTAACTTTATAACTTATTAATTTAAATATTCAATTTTTTTTTTGCCAAAACTCAAGTACTATATATATATATATATATATATATATATATATATATAAATATAGGTCAAGGGTTGAATTAGAGTTGAATGAAAATTTTAGATAATATCATATACTTATTATTTATATGCTAATATAGAAGGAAATACACATTATATGTTATAAATGAACATTATAATCAATTAAACACTTATTACAAATTGCTGCTAAGTATTTACTCATTACTAATTATGGAGGTAAGCACATTGCATGTTTAGAATGAACATTAATAAATGAAATGCTCATTATGCATTGTAAACTCTCGTTATGAAGAAAACAATTAATTATTATAAGTGACCTGTCTAATCTGTAAAATGGGTTTCAATTTTTTTTTTATTGAAGTGACTGGATCGATCCGAATTAAAAAAAATATATATAGGATATAACTATAGCTCAAAATCCATTTAATCTCTTAGCCAAAAATTCATTTAATCCCTTAGCCACTAGAGAAAATAAGAAAAAATACAAGTAGTGATTGATCAAGTGTGTTTAATAAAGTTTAAAAAAGTATGAGGCTGGATCAATGTAATATCTGATAAAATTTTATTTTTTCTATTAGATTTTTAAAATGTTTATTTATTTAAATTTAACAAATATTTTGATTAGAAAAATTTCAAGCAATATTTAATTGTTGCTAATTGATAAATATTATTTATTGGTATTGTTTTGTTAATTTCAAATTAGTTTAAGAAATTAACACCTAGTTATTATTTATTTATTAAAAAATATTGTGATTTTATTATTATTAAAAATTATTATTTTTAATAATTATTGATTAAGTTAATTTAAATTTTGGTATTAATAATTACTAATTATTTTAGTGATATATTATCATTATTAATTTTTGGAAATTATTATTTTAAATTTATGAAAATTATTATTATTATTTTATTATAATTATTATTTAAAAAAATGAAAATGATGATAAAAAAAAAAAAAAGAAGAAGAAGAACAAAGAGACATAATCATTATGTCTCCAACGAAAAAAAGAAAAAAAGAGGATATAGCAATGATGTTGTCTCCAACATCATCATTATTGTTATTGTTATTATTATTATTATTATATTTTATTATAAAAAAAATTTCTTTATAAGGGGGAGAGGGTTGTTGTCTGTACCAACAAAGAGAGAGAGAGAAAAAAATTTGTCAGACAGAGAGCAATGGGCAGCCGACTTTCGACCACTAGACTGCTATCTTCCGGCCATAGTTACTATTCACACACCATACCATCATAAAGAAGAAATTGAGATCTTTCCAACGCCATTAACAACGTTGCCATCCACCATCGAAAGCTGCCTCACTCGCTGCCAAAACAGTCGCCGGCCAGCAGTTTTTGAGCTAAATTCCATCGACTTTCCAACTTATGTTTTTGACAATTTTAGTACCATTGGACTCCTTATTTTTTTAGCTTTCGTTTGGTACATCATTTATAATTTTTGGACTAATTTGAAATTTTGGTTAAAATCTAACGACAGATGACAGACTGAAATAGTTTTTCCAGCGAACCTCTGATGAGCAAAAAATAGCTAGAAAATCTGAATCCTCACTTCAAAATAAGATTTTTGATACTATTTTCGTCGAAATCTAGCATTAAATAGTTTTTTAGCGAATCTCCTGTAAGCGATGACCAAAATTTCGAATATGTTTCTAGTAATTTTTCTGATCTTAGAATGTAATAAAATTATTTGATTAAGTAATAGAATAGATTGATATTGATTTTAAATTAAGATTATTAAGTTAATTAGTTTAGATATGTAGTACAGAGATCGATAATAATTAAATTGGAAGTTTTATTATAGTTTGTGAATTTGAGATTTGTTACATCTCAATTGAAGAGATATGAGGTGAATTATCCTACTCATGATCTAGAAATGGCAGCGGTGGTCTTTGCTTTAAAAATATGGAGACATTATTTATATGGGGAGAAGTGTGAGATTTATACTGATCATAAGAGCCTTCAATATATTTTAAAGCAAAGGGATTTAAATTTGAGACAGCAGCGATGGGTAGAGTTACTTAAGAATTATGATTGTCAGATCTTTTATCACCTTGGTAAAGCCAACATTGTTGCAGATGCTCTTAGTAGAAAATCTATGGGTAGTCTTTCTCACATAGAAGGACAAAGGAGGCTGATGGTGAGGGAAATAAAGCAGATGTTTGATGAAGGCTTGCGATTGGAGGTAAGTGATTCACAAGTATTGTTAGCTTACTTCCAAGTGAAGCCGAAGCTTATCGATGAAATCAAGACCTTTCAAAGTCGAGATCCTCATTTGGTGAAGATTAAGGAAGATTTAGAAAAGGGACAAGCTCCAGAGTACAGGGTGGAAGAAGACGTTCTAAAATGTGGCAATCAGCTTTGTGTGCCGAATGTAGAATGTCTAAGAGAGAAAATTCTACAGGAAGCACACCAGTCTCCTTATAGTGTACATCCAAGTGCCACCAAAATGTACCATGATGTAAAAGGTTCGTATTGGTGGCTGGGATTAAAAAAGGACATGGCGAATTTTGTTGTCTCTTGCCTTACTTGTCAGCTGGTGAAATTTGAACATCAACGACCTTCTGGATTACTTCAGGAGATAAAATTGCCAGAGTGGAAGTGGGAACGTGTTACTATGGATTTTGTAGTAGGACTACCTAACACAATGAAGGGTTATGACTCTATCTGGGTCATTGTGGATCGATTGACAAAATCGGCACACTTTATTAAAGTGAAGACCACATATACAGCGATTGATTATGCTTGTATTTATGTTGATAACATTGTAAGATTGTATGGAGTTCCACTTTCAATTATTTTGGATCGGGGTACCCAATTTACTTCGAGATTTTGGCAAAGATTATAAGAGGCATTAAGAACATAACTCGACTTCAACACTACTTTCCATCGGCAGATAGATGGACAGTCTGAAAGAACAATTCAGACACTTGAGGATATGCTTCGTATGTGTGTTATGGACTTTAGAGGTGGCTGGGATAAGCACCTTCCGCTCATTGAATTTGCATACAACAATAGTTATCATTCTTCGATAGGAATGGCACCTTACGAAGCATTGTACGGTAGAAAGTGTCGATCTTCGATCTGTTGGATGGAGGTTGGTGATAAATATCTTGAAGCTCCTAACATGGTAAGAGAAGCCACAAAAAAGGTGAAGGTTGTCCAGGAGAGACTGAAAACTACTTTTAGTCGTCATAAGAGCTATGCTAATCTTCAGAGAAAGGATATTTAGTTTGCTGTGGGGGACCATATATTCTTGAAAGTTTCACCGATGAAGGGAGTAATAAGATTTGGCAAGAAGGGAAAGTTATCTCCTCGATTTGTCGGACCTTTCGAGATTCTCGATAGGGTCGAAGAGTTTTCGTATAAATTAGCACTACCACCTACACTGGAACATGTACATCTAGTTTTTCATGTGTCAATGTTAAGGAAGTATGTATCTGATCCATCGCGCATATTGCAACCCCAACATATTGAGATTGATAGAGACCTTTCTTATGAATAAATTCCAATTGCCATTTTGGATCAACAAGTAAAGAAGCTGAGAAACAAAGAGGTACCAATGGTGAAGGTACAATGGCGTAACCACAATGTGGAGTAATGCACATGGGAAAGCGAGGACGATATGCTACAATGATAATCGCATTTATTCCAAATAACGAGTAAGTTTTAAAAATTCGTGGATGAATTTTTTTAAGGGGGGTAGAATGTAATACCCAAGATTTCATAGCTTATCAGAGTTATAATAATACCATAAAATATAAATTTTATGAGTATAGTATCAATGATATAGTGATAGGATGAAAGAAACTCTTTTTTATGCTAAGTGCATGATTGTATATTTTTATAAAGTATGAATGTTTATTGTATATTTTATTAAATTAATTTAAGGCAATATGTCTTAGTTTAAGTTTATTATGATATGGGAAGGTAAGATTTAATATGCCCAGTGAAAGGGAAGGGAAAGAGTTACGAAAAAATTTTAAGTTCGGAAAACATGTTTGGGTGGGCTTGTTAATGGGCTTTTGGACTCAAAACCCAAGCCCATGGAATGGCTGGCCCATTAAGGCCTCTAAATTGATGGAGCTTGATTAAAATAGGGTTAGAAAAAATTAACCAAGGGTTAGGGTAAGGTCAAGTTAGATTAGTCACCTTTGATGACTTATGTCAACTTTAACACCTAAGCTTTTCACTTTCCCATCACTATGTCCATATTCATTTTGGTGATTATGGAATTCATCATTGTGATGCCAAGTCACCATATACCTAAGGGCCATTTCAACCATCCATCTTGATCAATCTTAGCCATCCATCTTAAGCAAAAATGTAACCATTGATCTTGTAGGATTAAATCACCACCATTGATTTCATTTATATATAAAGTGAAAATATGTTAATCCATTTCATTTGTAACCTACACCAAAATCACACTCTCACCAAAGACTAAAAACCTCTCAACTTATTCTTCAACTTAGAACTAAATTTGGAACATTTCAAGGTGAGATTTTATGCTTAAGTGATTCCTTCCTTATTTTAGCCTAAGGGTGATAGATTGCTAGCAATTACTTCTTTTCTTTTAATTTCTATCGTTAGATTTTGGTGGGATGATTTAAAGAAGAGTTAGTTTGGCATGTTAATTGATGAAATATGAGGATGGGGGTTAAGGATTTGGGGTTTAATAAGTGAATAATAACAAAGGAAGCATGAAAAATCAATGATGAAGAAATTCAAAGGGGGTTCGGCCAAAGGGGGACTTTTAGGGGAAGTGTCCAAAATTTTTTTTAATACTATCAAAGGTTATTTGGGATGTTGAAAAGTGGTTTTAAAATGTAAAATTTAAATTTAGAAATTTTATTCAAAAATTGAAATCTTTGAAGGTATGATCCATAGTATAAGGGAAGTGTATAATGTGATGTGTGTTTTTGATGTTTGATTATTGTTATAGGTTTTGCATGATATCAATTTCATTTTTGAAAGATCAATTTAAGATTTGATTAAGAAATTTTGGGTTTGCCCCAAATCATCTCATTTTGGTAAAGGTAGGGTTTATGGGAATTGAAAGAGATTAATTTCAATTGGTGGATGAATGTTGATTTTTTGAGTGTTAATTTGATAAATCCATGTTCAATTTAAAGTTTGAAAATGAAGTTGATAATTATTCCCAAATTTTAGAGTTTTGAGTCACATTAGGAATTCCAAGATTTGAACTTGAATTTTAAGATTAATTGGTTAAATAAGCTTGTAATTGATTCAATTTGATGTTTATAAAGTCAATTTGAAATTTGGTTGATGAAAATGATTTTTTTTCAAAATCTAATTAGAATATACCAAATTAGGGATTTTAATTTTTAAATTGTGTTAGTTCCACCAAATGCTAGAAAATTAATTGCATTAATTCTAATTGATAAATATAGGATTTAATTAAGGAATTAGAAAAGAAAAGGAACTTAATTGTTTTGGTGAAAGGATTTGGACAACATGGGATTTTGGAATAAAGCGATTAAATAGTTAATGTGCTTAAATATGCTATTGTTTCATGTATTGGAATGTGTTTTGGTGATTAATAGTAGGAAGTTGATATTAAGTTTGAGTTTAGAATTAGGTTAGAAAGTTAAAGGAATAGTGATTGATGTACATTTGTTTAGGTGTATTTGTAGAATCGAAAGGCAAAGGCATTGCTCGAGATACCAAGGAGCCTCGTTATAATCTACATCAGGACTATTGATATAGGAGCTAAGGAGCAAGAGATGAGTACTTAATAATATTATGTCACTTGTGCTTTAAATATAAGCACAAATATTGAATCATTCTCCTAATTGGAATGCATTGCAATTCTTTGGCATGCATTATCTGCTTTACCGATTATTGAGTCACATTGAACTAAATATTCTTTTATGGCACTTGGCCAAATGAGCCACATTGCTTTATTTCATAATGTGATCTATGATGGGAACGTAATTGTTTATTGATATATTATCTATTGAATCATTTCATGGATAGAAAAAGTAAAATGTTATAATGATACCATGATAAGCGGAATACCCCTCTGATGTGGGGTAATACATCAAATTTTGTGCACAATGGTAATGGACCCACGGATAGGGTAAAGATTATTTGAACCTTAGCTAGGAAGGGTTTAAGGTCCCCAATACGTATGGTCTGATCAGTTGTACGTGTGACTAGGAATATGGGAGTGAGCAAGGCGTATGCCGCCACTCGATTGATTATGGGGGAAACACACCGTTTCCAAGAAAGGAAATTTTCTACTAAAGATACAATTTTATTATATGTGGGGAAAATTATTTCACAAGAATAATTCTTAATCCATTTTACTTTATTGTTATAAGGAATCATCGTTAAATCATACATCATTTGTTTAATCTATATAATATTATTTTGTACTCACTGAGTTTTGTCTCACCGCATAGTTATTATTTATTTTTCAGGACCAGTTGATAGATCAGCAAGGTAAATTCCAAGTTCTACGTCTTCACTTGGAAATTGCATTGCTAATTTTGGTATCATGATGTACATATTATGTTGTATTTTGGAGGTTTCACTTCAGAGCTCCATTGATTGTTAAAGTCTATAATAATGGTATAACTTAGAATATTATTAGTTATGTGTGGTTGGATACTACATTATCACAGTTCAGACACATAAATAATATACAGTTGAGTTGCAATTAAAATACTGAAAAATGGAGTTCAAAAGCAATAAGCCTGAAAATGAATTTAAACGATAAATAACTATCACATAGGTAGTTAATATGGTAATCGGTAATAAGGAATAGAAATGATGGTTTCGATCTTGGGTTAAAGATAATGTGATATTATCGGTACTTGTATGTTATAAATTGTTCTACGGATTTAGGTGACCTTATGTCTCTCTGTACCCTAGGACAGTCATGGCTCAAGGATGGGTCGTGACAGCAAGATTAAGATAATAACGGTAATTTTTTTCTCAAACCAATTGTTTATATATAAATATTAATTTTTTTAAGTTAATGTCACTACATATATGTGTTATTAATTCACATTTAATATTATTGGTTGCAGGATGTTGTGCAACTGGCAGTGACTGATGAGTATAATTTAATACATATTAATAACTCTTAAATTTATTTTTTGTTGTTCATTTATTAAATAAATATTTTTATTTAATGATATTTTTATGAAATAGGAAATAAAATGGTGAAAACTTGAAAATTAAGTAAAATTATAATCTTTTACTTGCATGAATAATAATAATAATAATAAATTTTGTGAAAGAAATAATTTTTCAATAAAATCAACTAAGCCATTTTCTTTTCTTTTGAAAAATGACACCATTTTCAAGTGTGCAATGGAGACTAAAGAGCTCACTAACCATCCTTATGCAAGCCAACTAAGGAAAACAAAGGATTCAAAGATCAAAATCATATATTTGATGCTAAAGAAGAAAATTTCCAAAAATTCAAGTCATCACTAACTATCCTTATGCAAGCCAACTAAGGAAAACCAAGAATTCAAAAATCAAAATCATATATTTGATGCTAAAGAAGAAAAATTATTTGAAAATTGGTTTTTTCATCAACTTACCATCTAGCCATTCATGCTTATAAATAGAAGGGAAATGGGTTAGCAAAAAGAGCTTGTGAAGAAAAGAATTGAGAAAATAAGGAAGAAGTTGAGATTTCAAGATTAAGGATCCAAATTGCGAAAATGGGTTCTTTTGTTTATTTTGTTATTTTAATTATGTCTTTCTAAATTTTAATTTTACTAAGGTGGATGATGAAACCATGTTAGATTATTAATTTCAATTATGTATTGATTCTAACTATTCTGCAATTTAATGTTTATGATTTTGGTTTTATTTGATAATATCTTTTCATCAATTCTATCATGTATTTTTTATTGTTAGGAAAATTATCTATACTTGGTTTTTATTGAAAGATAAGTAATTTTCTTTAATTATATGTTTTCTATTAAATTGTATGCATATAATGCCTAGAAATTACACTTTGAAGTGAAGCAAAATCTATTTGAGAATTTAATAAAATTGAGCTTAGTGATAAAATCAATAGAAGATAAAAAGATTGATTTCTAAACTATCTTCTGAAAATTAGAATCAATATATTATAAAAATTATTAATTAAACATTGGTGAATTCTGAAACCTTAGTAATATTTTATCTGAATTTTATTTCACAAATTTAATTACCTTTAATTGTATTATTTTGATATTTTTACTTTACATCTCTTTATCATAATCTAAAAAAAAATTATTTGGAACTAGGTTAGAATTAAATTAATGTGATTTAATTAAATTTTTTTATAATTATTTTCATAGCTCTCTCCGTGGGAACAATCTCGTTACCACTTATCTGTAGAATTAGTGATTCTTACACTTGCGAGTATAAATAAAATTTCACAATAGTGGCCAAGAAGGTGGCAACTACAACACAAGCCTTTAACTAGTGGGGGAGGGTGAAGAAAGGTAGGAGGTGCAACCACCTCTTGTGAATGAGGATGTATTACCTTACGTATATCCTTATCTACCCTTACTTTATAGCATATTTTGTTCTATTAATTACTCATCTCTACTCTATATATACAAAAGAGTAAAAATTTCCTATAGTTGTAGGGTCAAGGGCGTTTTATCTATTTGCATATTGTAATTGTAGATATGAAGAGACAATGTCTCATTTACAGGATTAGGAGTCAGTCTATTGAATATAAAGGCTAGAAGCTCCTTCTAACCACTGTGTCAAGACCTGATGACTGAACAACGCATTCAAAAATTGATCCAGGAGGAGATTCGATACGAGCTTTAGCTGCTGCACAACAATTTCGCATATACATTCAATGCAGAACTGCAAGAGTTTTGGGATATGGTGGAGCTATCCCCCATCGCCGTACATCAATAGTGCCTCCTGTTCATCCCATAGATGCTCCCACATATGAGCATTTAACTATAGACCCTGATGCCATCGACAACAACAACGCTATTGATGATCCATCTATAGAGTGGCTATGAACTATATTTTTTTTTTGTATTTTTTTTGTATATATTTACATTTAATTATTCTTTTATTAAATTAATTGTACATTTTATTAATAAATAGGCAAAGATTTTAAAATCTAATTTTAAATTTTTTGTGAAACAAATTTATTTTATATATATTATAGTTTTTAAAGATAAGTGATACACTCGAACTGAAGCCCGATCTCGAGTATGTAAATCGGCGATCCGAGAAGCTTGTAAGACAGAAGGTTAGAGAGGTCCAGACAATGTGTCTAAGAGACCACTCTTATACTTAAGTCAGTAAAATGTGATTAATTTAGAGAATGGGAATCTCTAAAGAGAGAAAGAATTGTGTTACCTCAATAATGAAGAAAAACAAGCTATATATAGAGGTATCGAGCAATTCAATTCTAGTTAAAGATATATTCTATATAATGGTGTCAGAGTCAGAGTCAGACTTAGGTGATAGTTGTTGAGAAGCATGTAGATTCTAAAGTGTATTAGGAGATGAAAGTAGAATCCCTATTGGATTGGGTATCTGAACGCAGATGTGATCTTTTTAAGCGATGCACACTAGTGATGTGATATTTCACCTTGGCGAGCATAAGAATACATTTCACATAGAAGTGTAACAAAAAGAATACATTTTCCAATGAATTTTGTCATTTTTTATGTATTCAAAATGAAATTAGACTAAATCGATGAATAATTTGAATTCTTTCATATAATATCTTTCCATTCTAACAATATCTATTAAAAATTTTATAATTTCTTTAATTTTTTTAATTGTGCTAGTGATTCAATTTCAAATTATTTTAACTATTATATATTATCACAATAACATGAGATATAATCTTTTCGAAAAGCAAAAGAGATATAATCTATGTTTTTAAATTCGGCCGATCTTTAAACTAGTGACGATAGAGAGTCATAGGTCAATGGTTGAATCAAGGTTAAATCAAAATTTTAGATAACATCATATGCTCATTATTTATATGCTGATATATAAGGGTAACGCGTTACATGTTATAAACAAATATTATAATCGATTGAACACTCGTTGCATATTGTTGCTAAGTGTTTACTCATTACTGATATGCAAAGGTAACGCACATTGCATGTTTATAATGAACGTCAATAAATTAAATGCTCATTATACATTGTAAACTCTCGTTATGAAGAAAACAATTATTATAAGTGACCGGCCTAATCTGTAAACCAGTTTCCAATTTTTCTGATTGAACTGACTGGACCAATCCGAATTAAAAAATATAAGATATAACTATAGCTCAAAAATCATTTAATCTCTTAGCCACTAAAAATAAAAACAAGTAGTGATCAAGTGTGCTTAATAAAGTTTAAAAAAGTATGAGGCTGATCAAATCCTTGCCGCCATCCAATATTATTTTGAAGTCAGATACTTAAAATATAATATTTAATGCCAAAAGTTCACAAAAGTTAAAGTCTAATTTTAACTTGATTATTGAGAATTACTAAAAATTAAAAAAAAATATTAAATTTATAAAGAGAACTGCGAATTCAAGTAGACAATGTCTTAATAAGAGCAATTAATTTTATGTCATTGGGGGCTATACTTTTCGTATATTATCAAGGGATCAATGTTATAATATCTGATATCCATAAATAATATTATATTTTAAAAAAAAAAAATCAAATCTTGTACTATCAAATACAATTGATCAAAACTTAACTAATAATGTGATTTAAATAATTAGATTTATATGGTGGGAGTTATTCAATAATTAAAATGTGAGAAAATATCCAATTCATGATTAGGTTACATTAAACTCTCATTTACATTCAAAGAGAATTTTTTTTTATATATATATAATCTATTAGAGCATCTCAAAGGATATTTTTTATTTCAAAGAATATATTTTGTCTAATAAAGAGTGTCTCAACTAATATTTAAATAAAGAATAAAAAATTTTACTCAAATCCAATGAACTATTTATATATAATTTGCTTTTCATTTTATTTTATCTCATAAGTATGAATGTCTTGACATCAAATAACTCATAGGAAAGAGAGAGAAAAATATTTTTAAAGAAACAAACAAATAAATAAAAAGAGATAAACATTAATTATAATTAGAATAAAAAGTAAATTTTGACTCTCTAAATGTAGAGAGTTCAATTAAGTTTTTAATTTATATTTTAAAAATAAAGAGGTTATTGGAATTTTTTGTTGGACGATTCTTTATTATAAATAGCTTACTCTAAGTAGATAGTTTCTTGGAGATGTTCTTATATATTAAAGTTGGAACATAGAGAGAGTTTCAAATGCTCACCATTTTGTCTTTCAACAAGAATGATGAAAATATTATTAATCCAAAGGATAGCACAGTATCCATCAAAGATTAAAATATATAAAAACATATGAATTAAGCAGTAACTATCATTGACTACTAATTTAGAGCTCCCATAAGATCCTCTTTCTCGTGACCATAAAAATTGATGATGATTATTAAGGAACCAGACTTGCAATAAATGCCCAACTAACTACGTCCTGTAGAACGCTATACTAATAACTAAAGCTCATATATGTATTTGAGAAATAACAGATCTAGATTTTAGGACAATTACCACAGCTTAATGCTTGAAGGACACCCAAAAAATACAAAGAAATTGTAGCCAAGGCCAAAGCAACAATATATCCCTCACCAATCATAAAAAAAAAAAAAAAAAAAAAAAGAACTAAGATTTGTTGCAGGAGGGAGAGTCTAGCATCATCAGCCATGACCAAAGTTGCAATTTAACACCCGAAACTAACTAGATCTATACCGAAACTAACTAGATCTAAAACCACCCATGGATGGTGGCTTTCAAAATTTCAAAAGAAATAAAGACAAACATACATACAAAGAAAACAAAACAAAAGGAACAAAAGAAGAGACTAGGAGTGCTACCGGCAATAGCCCCTCCAAAATGACTTTTATGAAGGTATAGAGATTAGACAGAGAAAAATGAAGCGCCATTATATTCTTTTACAAATTTTTGAAATCTATGTAATACATTAAAAGTGGGTAGATGAGCACTGTTCATTAGAACAGTGTTTCCATCTCCAATTACAACTTTGCCCTAATTTTTATGTGCTTTCTTTTAAAAAAAAAAAAAAAAAAAAAAAAAACAACGACGCCATATATTTGCTTTTACTCACCTTCTTTGCCCTTTGTAATTCATTTCTACTTGGGCTCACAGTTCCTTTTGGCCATTCCCACGCAATTCCTCTACTCACCCATTTCCATGTTTCCGCTTAAAGTAAACGTCGTCGTACTGCCCTTTTTTTTATTTTTTATTTTTTATTATTATGAGTTTATCTCATCTCTTTATGATATTATTTAGTATATACTACTCCATATGATAGTAAGAAACCCAAATTTTCTCTTTATAGAGAAATCAAAGAAGATTTATAAGGGTTTTGTTAAGCTTATTCAGATGATAAAAATAATATTATAAAAATAAAAAATAGATTTAGCTAATGAAAACGAGATATGAAGAGAAAATTTGATTAGTGATGGATATTTATGTTAAACAAAAGTTGACATTATATTTTATTATTACATCTTCATATACGTCATTAATATTGTTATCAGTTTGTAAATATCCACAACTCTAAATCTGTTATTTGATTCTAATTATATATCTATTAATTATTTCTTTGTTTATTGTCATCTAAATGATATTGTATAATATATTTATGCGTTCTAAATTTTAAATTTAATTTAGAGTTTTATATGCATATTTAATTAAAATCTACTATTATTATTAGAATTAAATATTAAAAATTCATATGGCCAAGTAACGCGAGGGTTACTGTCTAGTTTTTATATAATTTTAAGTATTTAAAAAGTAATTAAAAATAAATGTTAGGTAATTAATAGGGTATTTAATATGAAAGTTTAAGATTTTTTTTTCATATAATAACTTTATTTGAATAAATTAAATAAAAAAATAAAATGTAAATCTTATTTGAGTAAATTAATTGAAAAAAAAAATAAAAAGTAACAGTATAAAAAAACAAAAATAAGTAAGATAGTATAATACTTTTATACATTATAATATAATTATTTTCATTATATTTTTTCATAATTTTTTTTATTGAATATATTATGATTGATAATTTAAATTTTTATATTAATATATAAAGATAAAAATATTGACAAAGTGACCTGTTTAAAAATATATTACAATTATTCATATAAAATATACAATAATTTTACATTTATATATCCTTTTTTTTAGAATAATATTTATATATTCATACATGTTTATAATCCACAAAAATTAACTGTAAATATTTTTTAATAATAAATTGCTTATAGTGCAGGTTTACGAATTAGTTTTAAGTAAATTCAATATTAGAAGTTGTTTTTAATTAGGTGCTTTTTAATTAGAAGTTGTTTCTCTTTTGCTCATGATTTTTTCTTTTTCCATTATTGTTTTAGACATGATATATTGTTTGTTTGGATTTATTTTTCCATTATGCTTTTCATTATTTATTATTACACAAGAAATGGGTGTATTTCATTTTTTTTAAATTAATTACGAAATTCATGTATTATTACATAAAATTATCTTTAAATTTTATTTATTTATTTGTTTTAATATGGTAAGGGAACAATATCTTGGTGTATATATACATAAAATTATCTTTATATTTTAATTTTTAAAAATCAAATAAATTTTCGATATATTATTTGGGTAGTATACCATAATGATAAAGGGAATTGATATACATTTTAACATTCAAAAAATTTTGGATTTTAAATTTACTCACACATTTTTATTTTAAACAAGAGAAATAATATCGTTTTGTTTCGGCGCTACAGCAAAACTAAAGGCACATAAGTAAATTACTTACAATTACTTTAATAGTTATCCAACGACGCCGTTTGTCATCAGTATTACATGAAAAGGTCAGGAGCATATTAGTAAATTCACTGGTTAACAAAAATCAAAATCAATTGCCAAATTCACTATTCATCCACACATATGCTTTTAATGTATTCATATTGATGATAAATAGTACTACTCTAGTAAAAATTACAGCGAAAATCTAACAAATCTCTCAAAGCCATATGGTACGTATACGCGATTTTTATTGCAACATCAGAAAATAAACTATATTCAATGCAATGGCTTAGCCATTTTAAGAAGCTTCAACATGAACCTGATTCATTATGTCACGTGCTTTACACATGACTTTCAATGGCTCTGCTTTTGGCATAGAAATACCTTTGCCCTCAGTCATATCAACTAGTTTCTCATCCACTCTCTTCCATTCAAAGCACTGAATTAAGGACCCCAAAGTCAAGCCCATTACACGTTGAGCCAAAGTGGCACCAGGACAAGCTCTTCTTCCCAATCCAAATGGCATAAATTTATAACTTTCACTTTGCCCATTCTCAAACCTCTCCGGCCTAAAACTAAATGGATCTTCCCAAAGAGTAGGGTCCCTGTGAATAGCCCATGCATTAACCAAAACCATAGTGTCACGGGGCACTTTGTACCCCCCAATGGTGCAGTCATCAGAGGAGTAGTGTGGGACTAGAAGTGGGGTTGCTGGGTATAATCGGAGAGTTTCTGATATGATATTGTGAAGATAGGGTAACCTTGATAGTTCTGATTCATCCAGCAAGTGTTCTTGTCCAATTTCAGAATCCAATTCTGTTTTAGCCTTGTTTAAGACATCTGGATAATTAACTAAATTAGACATCGCCCATTCCAGTGTCACAGCTGAAGTATCAGTCCCTGCTAATAACATTACCTACATTGGGAACAGAATGAATATTTTAAATGTGGAATCATATACTAAAAGAAGAAAGAGTTAAAGAAAGAGATATGAATGAGGTGAAAAAGTAGTGTATAAATCTCGACTAAATTTATTTAATTAAATAAATAATTCGTACTTGATTGATAAGAAATAATGTTGATACATTAAAATAAAAATTTTGATAAAATTCAAAAACTACTTTTAAAATTAACCCAAAATTAATATGATACTTAAGAATTGGTTAATAAATGTTATCATATTTCAAAAAATGCATAATAATAACAATCTTGACTTAAGACCACCTTAATAATTTCGCACTTCATCATATTTTTACCTATTACTCACCCAATACGTAAATTGCATGTGATATTTTGTAATATACTCATTTCATTTCATAATAATAGTAATTTTAGAAAAAGAATTATTTCAAATTGATAATCAGTCTATAAGTTCTATGCAGCATTTATTACCCTTTTTTTTCCTAATTTTATTCTCATATTTAACTCTATTTTATTTTTGTATGTAATATTTATTATCATCAATGATAAAATAAGAGTATATTTGTCCATTTCAATAAAAATTAAAGTTATTTAATAATTTCTTTAATATGTGTACAACTTTCTAAAACGATTATCGTTATAAAACAGAGGGAATATCAAATATTAAAATGGAAATATAAACATAAATAAACTAAAATTAATGTAAAAATAAAAGTTAATTAAATATTTATGTAATTAATTAGATTAATAAAATTAGTCCTGAGTCAAAAATTTCAATAAATAATAACAGATATTTAATATATTGTCAATAAAATAATTGATCAAACTGAACAATATAAAAAAATAAAAATATTAATGAAATACATATAAAAATTATAATTATAATTAAATATAATAAAAGGAAAAAAAAAAAGAAATTGAAAGAATATGCATTATTAATTTGGACATTTAAATTTTCAGTTTTTTTTGTCAAAATATATAGACACATAAGTAAATACAACGAAAAAATATATACGTATTTCAAAATCATAACAATGGCTTATTTAAATTCTGAAGTTTAAAATTCATTCTCATCAGTTACCACTTTTTTTTTTTAGGACTTATAAATGGTTACACTTATATATCTAAAAAAGATATGGAAATTTAGTGGTTACTTACCATAGTAAGGCCTTTGATAACCTCATCTGCGTAAAAGTCAGGCTGAGACTTCTGTAACGAAAGCAAATGGTGGATCATGGTACTTGTGTTCTCTGAATTACTCTCCTCTTTATTTCGATCCTCATCAATCAAACCTTGCAAAAACTCATCCGATCTTTTGGCAATTTCTATCACTTTTTTCTCAAACTTGCCACCATTGATCCACTTCAGGATTGGCAAAAAATCCTCTGGATTTGATGCCCCGCCGTAGCTGAAAATCTCGTCTATTAAATCCCTAAATTTATTTGCCTCTTCTTCATTACTCAAATTATCTCCGAAGTATCGTTTCCCTGCAACCATTCTCATAATAACATTGAAAGTTAAATTTGAAATCAATGGTCTCAACTCTACCTCAGTGAAATTTTGATGCGAATCACTAGATAATTTGCATAATAACTGCTTGATTTCATCTTTTCGCATGCTCATAAATTTGTTAAGGCGACTAGTTGAGAAGATATCAATAGTTGCTACACGGCGGAGGTTACGCCAGTGATCACTGTAAGGCACTGAAATTATATTGTTCAAATTGTAGCTAAGGTGTTTGGTTAATGTCAGTAATGGGCGATTGGCTAAAACGATATCGTTTTTTGTGAAACATTCTTCGACGGCGGACGATGATGAGACAACGACAACGAGATGGCAACCGAATTTGAGCGAAATAATCGGACCATACTTTTGAGATAATTTTTGAAAATTGCGGTGGATTGGTGGTTTTAAGAGATAGAGATGACCGAGAATTGGAAGAGACAGTGGGCTTGGAGGGAGATTTTTATGGCTTGTTTTTGACAAGTAGAATTTGTAAGCGATAAAGGGAAGGATAAGAGAAATAGATGTGTAAAGGTAAAACATAATATCTTCCATTACTTAGTTTCTTTGCTTTGCTGAGATGGTTTCTTTGCTTTGCTGAGATTTTCTTGAAAGGCTGTAAGCAGAGCAACGTCTAGCGTCCATAAAAATTTTGATGAGAAGAATTCAATTTCTAATTGGCTATGTAATTTTGAATTTTCTTGTCAACTGGATGGTTGTGATTTTTTTTTAATTAATTATACTATTCATTATGACCTCAATTTTTGACATGAAACACTAATTTGTTTTTTCTTTTTCAAAAGCATACATATTATTTAGTGGCTTCACAAATCTGGGAGGGTCAACGTCGAAAGAATCATACTAGGAAAGCCATCCATTCTGAATTTCTTATTGTTGTTGTTACCATATGCTCCAATTATTAGAGTTTTCTCTTGGCCTTTTTTGCTAATATGCCGTCACCGATTACGTAAAACACAGGATTTTGTTAAAAAAAAACTATTGAATTAAAAAAAAAAATTACATATTAAATTAAACCAATGAGCTTTTAATTCAGTGTTATTGGAGTTATCTTCAAAATTAAAATATCAAATATTTGAATTTTAGGTGAAACTAAATTTAATTATTTTTTATCCAATAAAAAAAGGATCAAATATCCTTTTTGTTTTTTTTTTTTTTTTGCCGGAGGATCAAATATCATGTTTAGTGCAATTAAATTATGACTGGTTATATGGATAACCCTAAACCTTATTTGTTTTAATTAAACTCTAACTACATTGAGTTATTATTAATGTCTCAAAATTATAAGAAAATAATGATTATATAATGAAATTAAATGTTAAAATTCAGTAACCCCACAAAATTTTATGAAATTTATTTAAAATTTCACATTTTAAAAAAGTTATGCATTTGAAATATTAAAAAATATGGATTTCAATTCTATGAATTTAATTCCATGGAATTGAATATAATTAAATTAAATTTTACAAAAATGGATGGAATTTTCAAATGAATTCTACAAAAGTAACAAATCAATATTAAAGACAAAAATACTAATTTTCTTTTTCTTTTATTTATACTCTTCCTCTCTTTTTTTTCTATTCCTCTCTCTCCTCGCTTTTTCTCTCTCTTCTCCTATTTTCTTTTTTGATTATGTTTGGTTAATAGAATAGCCAAAAAATAGAATGACTATTTTATATGAAATAATTATTCTAAATTTTAATTCAACTTTTAAATAATAATACTAATTTCATAGAATAGCAATTCTATAATTTTCATGAACTACATATTTCACAAAAAATTAAAAAATTGGTATACTTTAAGTTATAAAATAGAGTATTTCTATTTTTTCCTTTAAAAAATAATGGCAAGCTCAAATTGACTACTATTGCTTTTTTTTTTTTTTCAGATTTTCATTTTTATTTTTTAAATTTAAGTCAAATAAATTTTTTTTTATTATGCATTTAAATTATTTCTTAAATAAAATTTGGTAAAATTATATTTAATTTATTATTAATAGTGAAATTAATTTATAAGGATATTATGGTCATTTATGTGAATAGAATAATTATTCTATACTATGAATCAAATTATAAAATTAGAATAATTATTATATTTCTACCATATTTTATTCTTCAAGAATAATTATCATATTCTTTGTGCATTCCATTCCGCGAACTAAACATAGCGTTTATGTTTCTCCTCTCTCTTTCTCCTCTCTTCTTACTACACATACTTTCTCTCTAATATTTTTCTCTCTTTATTTTTTTTACTTATTTTTCTTTCAACTATTTTTTAGTGTACTTATAAACTGAAATTATTAATTATAAATATAAAATTTAATTATTTTTTGTAGTTTTATTTTTTCTAATTATTATATTGAGGGTAATTTAGGAAACAAGAAAAAAATTCAACTATAGATTTGTTCCAAATTACAAAAATATGAAATCCAATTAAGTTTCATATTTTAAATTGTATCTTTTTAAATATGGGGATTCATTTGTAAATAAATTCCAAATGAATTATACTTTGAATGAAATGAATTCCACGTCTGTAATTCATTCGTTCCAAACAGCTGTAAGTATAAATTCATGACTTATAAATTTTGTTAAATTTTAAAAATAATAATTCACCCTAGGATAAAAACAAAAGAAATACTCATACAGGTGGCTAGTGACAGAGGTAGAAATTTTATTCATGGGGTCCAATTAGAAGTGCATAAAAATATATAATATACATCACTAGGTGCATTCACTGATGGGGATGATGGCTCTAAAATAGGTGATTTTTTTTTTTTTTTTTATAAAA
Source organism: Reutealis trisperma (assembly GCA_947687605.1). NCBI lineage: Eukaryota > Viridiplantae > Streptophyta > Magnoliopsida > Malpighiales > Euphorbiaceae > Reutealis > Reutealis trisperma. The sequence continues at coordinate 185,446 of CANTUT010000306.1, forward strand.
TTGTTCCATTATCTAAAAAAAAAATAAACTAAGAATTATATTGAATTATTGATTAAGAAATTTCCACCATAGATTTGAGTATAAATTTTATTTATTTTTATTTAAAGAAGATGATAAAATAAAAAAAAAAAAAAAACAGATCAATAACATCACAAAAAAATTAATAAAACTAGATCAATAAATAAAATTACAAAAATGTTAAGAAGAGAACTAGCAGTAACTTCTTAAACTAGCAATTATGCATAAACTACAATCAAATCATGTCATTATGCCCCATAATAATTCACATAACAAATAATCAAATAATAATTGATATAACAAAAAAATTAAAATAATAAACTCCCTAATTATTGATATAATAATTGATAGTTAGAGAAAGTAAAACAAATTTAACAAAAAAAAATAAATAAATTACAAAGTATAAATATAAATTTACCTTAAAAACTCTCAAATAGTGGTTACTTCTATGAGAATTTGATGATAGGATGAGCAAATAGTAGAGATAGAGTTTTGAAAGTCAAAGCAAAAAAATTACAATGAAGGCAGAGAAAAACTACACATTGCTATCATTCTCAAAAAAAGTAAAGAGATTAAGTATTTTTTTGTAATAAAATTTTAAAATGAGTAAACTACCGCTAAATGTTTTCAAAATATGGGCCCCTTTGGCCTTAGTGTCCCTTCATCCCTGTAGGTGGCATTCAAATATATTAAGATCTAAATTTTCAATGGTTGAGTTATTGGCTTAAGCATGACCATTTTTAATATATGGTACGATGGTGATTATGATTTTTAAATTTTTTATTTTTGATACTATTCATGAGATTTTAAAATTTTTTATTGGGTCCAACTATGCTTACCTTTAACCATGGAATTAAGGACCCTAACTTTGGCCTAAAAAAAAAAAGAATTAAGGACTCTAATGTTATGTTTGGCTGGGATGATGAAAAATAAAAAGGATGGAAAACAATAAGTAAGAGGGAGGGAAGGTTGAAAGGGTGGAAAATCTCATTTCTTTTGATATGTTTGGTTTGAAAAGGGAGAAATGAAAGGATTTTTATCTTTCCTTGTTTGATTTGAAAGATAAGATAACATATAGATAAATTCTTATTTACTAAATTTACTAGTATATCCTTATTAATTTGTAATAAATAATTTTATAATTATACTTATGTATATACTAAAATAGCAGCACCAGCAGCAAAACGTTGAAGATAAGACGCCATTAGCTGAATATTAAAAATTTTTAATTTTACATCTTATATTTGGTGGATTTAAATTTAAAACGCATTGTTTAGAATTTAGGTTAATTTGGTAAAATGACAAAAGCAACACATTTTCTCTATGCTTTTACTTTCATCTTTCTATCTAAATTGAAAAAAAATGAATTAGTGGACCCAACAAGAGAGAATGGATAATATTTAATCCATCCTCCCTTTTTTTTTTCCTTTCAACCAAAGAATGGATCTTACATATCTCTCTTTTTCTTTCCACCCTCACCTATCCATCCTCTCACTTTTTCTTCAAAACAAACATAGCGTAAAGTAATTAAGCCCTCCATAGTTTAAGCTATGGCTATAGCAGGTTAAGCCCTTCTTCTCGATCCAAATGGCATAAATTTAGTGAGAAATTTACGTCATATATCCTATTTTTTATATTTTTAATATTTATGACTTCTCAATTTTTTTTCATATTTATACCTTTTTATTTACTTTTTTAACTTTTTTTTTTGTTTTTTTTTCCATTTTTAACCTTTTAGATTTATCTTGTAATGGATCATTAATATAATAAAATTTATAATATTAAATAGTATTAGATACTAATTATTTGCTAGAAATATACTTTATTATTTAATTTATATTAATTGCTATGACTTTTTATTTTATTTGAAATCCATGGTTTATATTAACAAAAATAGATACTCATTACATTCTAAAAGCATATTGAATTTGTCCTAAATGTGAATTGTATACTTAAAAAATGCTAAATTTTATGGTAATGTATAGTTTTTGCTATTGGTACTAAAGAACACTAATTTTTTATAATAATATATATTATTTGCTGTGATTTGTTCATTTTCTTTAATAAGAGATTAATATTTATAATTTTATATTAATTTTTAAATTCTATATATATAGTTTTTGTTTAAAAAAAAAATCAAAACCTAACTAATTTGAAAAAATAGAGAAAATTAAATATACAAATTTATGAGATGTGAAGTAAAATTAACACAAATTTATGATAGATATACCATCACATGCTTTTTGTACCAATCCAATCAACAAATAAGAGTTTTTTTTTTTTTTTTGGGTTTAGACCAAACTAGCAATATTGTTTAATGGAGGAGAAGCATATAATTATGATTGAATATTAATTAAAAATAGAATAAATAAAAAGAAATTAAAATAATAAATAATATATACTTAAAAACACATAAATACCACTTAAAATTTTGAAAAAGCCAAATGCATAATTTACCCTCTGAACTTGGCACCATTGATTATTTTTCCCGTTGACTTTTTAAAATAACCGATTAAACTACTTAACTTGACAAAAAATATTTGCTGATCCCTTAATTATCCAGTGATTGAGCGCATGTTTTTTATGCGTGTCACTGCGAACTATTGTCAACTTCTTTTATTTTTTTTAATGATGCGAATATTGATTAAATTTATCATATTTGTTAATAAGTCAAAACACCCAAATGACTATAATAACCCTAAATTACAAACATATCTTCTCACATCTATTAGCTTTTTCTCCTTCAATAATCAATCATATATTTTTTCCCTTCAATACTCTATTAACTTCACTTTCAATCCATAAAGCCAAAAATATAACAGTAATTCAATATTCTTCATACACAGTGCATGCAAAAATTTTGAATATGAATAAGTAGAAGAAGCTTAAGTTCTTGGGTGGGATTTGGAATAGAAATCAATTTTGACAAAAGCAAATTGGTGAGTTTGGGTGTTTAAGTCTTGAAATTGCTAATTTTTTTTTTTTTTTTGATTTACATTGCTGAGATTTCGACTTGTTGGAAATTTGTAATCAAAATGAAATTTTACAAATCATACCCTAAAAAGAAAATAATGAATCTTTACGGTTGGATCAATTTTCTATTTCTTTCGGCAAGGCCTAAGGCTTATCAACTCTAACAACACTTTTCACTGGCTGAGATTAAAGATGCTACCTATAACTTAAGACAATATATTCATTACTAGTGTTGGAGGATTTGGCAATGTCTACAAAGGATTAATTAATGATTTATTCACTACCAAATGCCTCTCTCTCTCTCTCTCTATCTCTCTCTCTCTAAAACCCTCTATATGCCTATTTCTATTGTTTATACATGTTCACATTGGCCGATTTTCTTCTCATTATTGCCCAAATCACCTAAAATTCAATTATGATATGATTGTTTGGCGGAAATTTTCTTCCATTTCACTTTGAATATGAGTTTTTCTTGCAATCACTCAAAATCCTCATACCAATATTGAGAATAATGACAAAAAAACCAAGATTCCCAATTCATAGCTATTATCATTGGCATGCTACAAAGAAAGCGAAATTGGAAAATTGCATTCAATGATCCGTTCATTTCAAGAAAGTTAAAGCCTTACCATATTGAGAAAGTTTTGATATAGATCTTTGATGATTTCTGGTTAGCCAGGGGTTATAGGAGATCAATTTAATTAAAGTATGTGTTAAAAGATTTTATTTTATATTATATTTTCAGTATTTTCAATAAAAAATAAGTAAAAATCTATAATATTGGCAGGGGATATTCAACCACTTATGATGGTAAACTTGAACTTTCAAAGAAGATCTGTTTCTTGTGATGATCTAGTTTTGAATCAATTGTGTTATTTTCCTCTCTCTTTGGTTGCAATCATTGTTTCCTGAGTTGGGTTGTGACTTATGTAATTTGTGAGTAAAGTGATGAAGATGAGTATTTAGAAGAGGACACTGTGCTTTCAAACAAAAAAAAAAAAAATAAATATATCTATAGGCAAGAGGATCCACGGATGCAATTTTTTTTTCCAATGGAACGCGCTGATTTAACGCAACTTGCTAACTATACAATTAGGGAACGTGCAGTTTCAATTTGACAATTTTAAGTGCTTAAATGGTTATTTTTAAAGTTCAAGGGGCAAAGTGACCAACGATGCCAAATTCATAGGGAAAAATATATATTTGGCCATTTGAAAATTAATTTTAAATGATATTAATTAATGCTATTAAAAATTAATTTTAATTTTTTATATAATAAATAATTATTTATAAATTTTCAACTAAGTTTATACAAATATAAATAAATCATATTAAAAAATTAGTACCTCTAATTTGATAGCCATTCAGATAAATATAGCTATAAATAAATTGTATATTGGATAAACATTTGAATAAAAAGGATGAGCATGGATGAAACGCATGAATTAAAAGCTATAAATGTTTTTTTTTTTAAGTTTACAAGCTATTTTTGCAAAAAAAAAAAAAAAAAAAGAGATAATAAAAAAGTACTCCCTGTATCCCAAAAAGGTTGTCCACTTTTTTTCTCACCCAGTTTAATAAAATATCATTAATTACTTGCCAACTCATAAATTTTATTATATTTTTCCACTTATATCATCGCATATACTCATTTATTACTATTTTTATTATTAATTTTGGAAATACACACATTTCAACTAATAAGAATAAAGTAGATAAATACCTATAACTATTTTTAGAATGGGCAAGTGTTTTAAAATATCTTAAAAATGAATAATGCACAATCTTTTTAAAATCAAAAGAGTAATTTTTTTATATTTTTAGGTCACTTGCGTAAAAATGCCAAATTTATGGGCTTTGGTTAGTCCCGAACATTTCTGGCCTAAACTTTATTGGGTCATCCCAAAGGCAGGGTCCCTATGAGTTAGCCCATGCATTAACTAATAGAGTACTGTCTTAATGCAGATTATACCAACCAATGATGCAGTCATTAGAGTAGTGTGGGAACTGGGACTAGAAGTGGGGCAGCTATAATCTTTAAAAAAAGAGAAAAAGAGTTGACATCAGAACTGAAAAACAAACCAAATTTTAAACATTAGCCGAATGCAGACTAACATATTAAAATTCGAAACCAAATCCAGCCTGATTTAACTTTTAATAAGGCCTAGTTATTGCCTTGTGAAAGAGCGGAACTGGATCCGTACCTATAGTGGTCCAAACCCAAAACTCTCTTGAAACCGTAATAAAACATACGTTTTCCGAATATTAAAAAAAAAACGTTTGGAATTATTATCAACAAAATAATAGAAATATATGAAACTTCTCTTTCTTTCTAACAAATGCGGTTTTCAGTTGCAGAGCTTGCCCTGCCCAATACAGCCCAGCCCACACCGTTTTTCCGCCATAAAACCTCCACTTTCTCCGGCGGCTCCACGTAATCTCTTATCTCTACCTCTCTTTTACTTACTGGACTGTAATATTGTGTAAAGATTTGAATTCCGGCCGGCGAATTTGCAAGAATGACCTCAATAACCTCCTCCGAATTGAATTACCTCGTTTTCCGTTACCTTCAAGAGTCAGGTAAGCTAAAACTCCGTTTCTTTACCTCAAATTTCATCTTTTTTTTCTTTTTCTTTTTTAGTTATTGTTTCTTATTTTCTTTCTTCTGTACATAGACAAAGTTAGGGTTTTGTTTTATATTCTGCCTTTACATGCTGTTAACTGGAGTTTATAAGCTAGTTGCTTTTCTATTGACACAGAAAGGAGCTAGGGCTTGTAGATCTGTAACTTTGATTTTTTTTTTTTTTGGTGGTTAGGTGTAAATTAATGTTGTAAATTGCTCTAGGGTATCGAATTGTTTTTCATTGAATGTTCTTTGTGAATGAGAATACGAAAAGGTTCAATTTTGAAAGTAGGCGTACCAGGCTGCAGGATTTTTTTTTTTATGGATCCTCTTCAGGTTTTGATTGTGAACATATGAGCCTATAATCACCATGAAATGACAAGCCTGATATGACATTCTTAATGTTCAACCTTCTCCCGCCGGCCCCCCCTCCCTTTTTTGTGATCTTCTACATGGAGGGAAATTCATAAATTATTATTGGAAGCCTTAGATTTATGGTTCAAATTACTCCTTCCACCAACTATGAACTTTCTTATGAGAAAAGTTATTATTTTTCTAATATGTTGCCATTGTATTTGTTCAGGTTTTACACATTCAGCTTTTGCTTTAGGATATGAGGCAGGTATTAACAAATGTACCATAGATGGCAATATGGTTCCGCCTGGTGCTCTTATTTCATTTGTACAAAAAGGAATTCAGTACCTGGAGATGGAAGCAAATTTGAGTAATGTTAGCATGCACAGACCTTTTCTTTCTGATTTCTCATGTTCACATGTCCTCTTAAATATTTTACTATTTTGCATGCCATAGGGTTTGTGCTGATCAAGATTTGTTTTAAGCTTGCCAGAGTGATGCAGATGTGGATGAAGATTTCTCCTTCTTGCAACCTTTGGATCTTATAACAAAAGATGTATATGAATTACGCCAGATGATTAAAGATAAGAAGAAAAATCTGCACAAGGATAGAGATAAAGATAAAGATAAAGATAAAGATAAAGATAAAGAGTTTGAAAGGGAGCATGAAAGAGAACGTGCAAGGATAAGAGAAAAGGAAAGGCATGAAAGGGAAAAGGAAAGTGAAAAGGATAGAGAAAGGGTTGAGAAGGAAAAAGACCGAGAAAAGCAGCATGAGGATAATACTGATAGAGAAATAGTTGCTGATCAAGTAGATAAGAATAATGTTAAGAATGATGAAAATGGAATTTCTGCAGGTAAATATTTTTTTCCTTGTTTAGCTCATTTCCCTTTTCTTTCCTTGCTTATATCATCACCTTCCTTGAGTATTTAGATTAGATTGCTGTAGTCGTATTTGCTTCTATTGTTCCAATATGGTGAAAATTCCTTATATATTTTTTTTTCATATACAGAAAGATAGATAGTCTGACTTTATCACTGCTTTGTGATTATCTGGGGTTGTGTTTTCATGTTGTTGGGATGGTGGGATGCACTGCACTGGGTGACATACTAGTTATCAAAATCAAGTAATGGTTGAGGAAATAGGTCCTGTATTTACTGGGCTTAATAGTTACTTGAAAATAATTAGGCCTAAGACAGATGCATTAGTGATGAACAGCATGGTTTTAAAATTTTTATTCTGTTAAGAAGATGGAAACTTTTATGAGGTTGAGGACTGAAGTTGAAGATGTGAATATAGGCACCTTGCCAGAGCAAACATAAATTTTTTTATTTTTTGAATAATTTTAGTGTCGGATTATGCATTTCTAGAATTGCAAATAGCTCACTCCTTTTTCTATCTCTTAACATTTCCCCAAGTAGTTGCTTCATTGTTTGTATCACGATATTTAAATTTAATAAAGATAGAATTTGAATCTTTTGGAGGATATTCTTTGTGAAGTATGAAAAACTAAACAAAGTATTAATTGATCAATGTTAAAGGTTTAAGATGTCAATGAAATGAGGGTGCATTGGTATCCTTTGTGGGTTTGCATGGACCATTCTAGAAGAACAATCATATTGAATTATTGTTCCACTGACGTGAGCCAAAGACATCCCCTAGGAGATGAAATTATATCAAATATTTGATTCTGATGAAATAAGTGTTTCGAGAAACTGTTAGGATTTGAAGCTATTTGAAAAGTCCTAATGGAATGGCACGTAATAGCTGATTTATGTTCAGATGTTTCTGGTTTCCCCTTTTTGTAGTGCTAATGAGATGCATTTTGAGGTCAACTTCACTTCATAGTATTGTCCAGAAATATTGACATTTAACACATGAATGGAATGTGAAATCTAAAGTGTTCAGTGACTAGTTTCTGGTGCGTCAGAAATGCTTGCCAGTACGCAATATCTTACACCTCTGCTGATATTTTGGCTGACTTGTTGTGGTTCAGCATTATAAAGCTCTGTCATATTTAAATATTCAGTTTGAGTCGTATGTAAATATTCTTCTGAGCAATTTGTAAAAAGACACAGTAATCTCCCTCAGTCTGTTTGATGATAAAATAAGTGTTTTGTTTTGTAGGGCCAGAGCCAATGGATGTCTCTACAACATCGACATCTCAGGCATGTGAAATTCCTGGTTCTGATGTGATGATTTTGGAGGGACATACATCTGAGGTACGACCATCATCCAGTACCTATGCCTTGTGTTTTTAAAATATTTTTCTAGTGTTTTTCCTTACGGCATTATTCAGCTAGATGGATTTACCATAATGTATCAGTTTTCTCTCTTCCTCTCTTCAGGTTTGTGCCTGTGCATGGAGTCCAACAGGATCGCTTCTTGCATCTGGGTGGGTACATTTTTTGATTGAGATGGTTCCCTTGAGGATCATTCACTGTCTTTTTTGCATTTAATGTTTTTAGGATAATATCGTTTGCATTTTTATGCATTTAATGTTTTTAGGATAATATCGTTTGCATTTTTATCTTTAATTTCCCTTTTTTGGTGTAGGTATTGGTCGCTAATATTTGCCACAATGTTAATTTTACTAGCATGGAAAACAAATTTTAACCTATAAATTTTGAGCAGAAAATTTCATTTTATTTATTACTTTTATAATCTTAAACTATCTCAGATTGAACTCTCTCTCTCTCTCTCTCTCTCTCTCTCTCTCTCTCTTTTTTTTTTTTTTTTTTTTTTTTGTGTGTGTGTGTATTTGGTTATATAATGTCCTAAATTAATTCTGTTAAGGAATGACCAAAGCTGATTAATTTTTTCCAATTCAAAACAACTTGGCAAACCATTTATAAGTAATCAGATTGTAAGTACATTTCTTTAGTTTCCAAATCTTTTATGATAAAAAAAAAATAGAGACTAAAGATTTGAATTTAACCTTCTTGCTTCATCTAATGGGTATATTTTCTATAGCTGGTGTCTTTGGTGCACTCAACTTTGCTAGGAGTTTTTCGTTACTGCCTGGCACATTCCCCATGTGATTTGTACTTCTGCTATTTATATCACTATTTAAGATTAATTTTAGCATGTTAATGCTGAAAGTTATGACCATATCCAGATCAACTGTCTTGTGTCTATACATTGATTTGAGTAACACTGTGTAATTTTTATCTTCAGAATTATTTATTTATTTATTTTTTGGATTTATAAAGGATTGTCAACAAATATGTTATTCATGCTTCTAAAATTTATATATCCTCAAGGCAGATTTTTAATAATATGCCATGATAATTTTATCTAGCATAAAAAAGTTTAGATTCCTTTGTTTTGACTTTATGCCTTACATTTTACTCTTTGTGCTATAATATTTAGGTCTGGAGATTCCACAGCACGTATCTGGACAATAGCAGAAGGGACATCTAGATCTGGTGTGCAGAATGGTCCATTAAATGTGCTGGTATTGAAGCACGTAAAGGGAAGAACAAATGAGAAGAGCAGAGATGTTACAACACTAGATTGGAATGTGAGTTATCTTTCTGGTTTCAGTTATTGATGATAGTAGTCGTAAAATGTCTGTTCATATCATAACTTCAAGGAATCCAATATGTACTTCATATGTATCATCAATTTTTCTTTGGGTTTATCTATGCTATGGGTTTTGTCATCCCACACAATTCTGTAGTTTATGTCCTTCAAGCCTGTCTGTTTTCCATATTTTGAATTTCAAGTTCTGGCAGAAGTGAGAAAATTACTTTTGATGCTAAATTCTCATAGTTTGTTCTGCATGTAATGTCATTCATTTGCTTCAATCTGCAGGGTGAGGGGACTTTACTTGCAACAGGTTCATATGATGGGCAAGCGAGAATTTGGAATACAAATGGTAAGATATTTTAGCATGGGTTGGTTCATGGTTCTTTTTTCCTATACAAATGCCTGCAGTAGCAGGTTGTATAAAAATAATCAATAATGTAGCATGCTATCCTTTTACTTCCTTTTTTTTGGAGTCTATTTTCTGTTCCCAGTATATGAAGCCCTACAGGCCTGCTCAGGAGGCAACCATAATCCATCACCTTGAAAACCTAGTGCAGTTATAAGAATTTTAAATGTTTCCACCAGAATTTCAAAGTAATGCAAGTTAGATTAACTAAGGCAAGTTGGTAACGAGGGCATGCTGGTTGATCAACCATGGCTTTGATAATGGCCTTCTCAAAGCTAGTTCAGGGCCTTCAGGCTTCTCATTATTGACATCATGTTTTAGTTATTTTTGGAAAGTTAAAGGAATTTGTTCAAACCTATGTAGTATTTTGTTAAGTGTGAGGCTGTTACTTTAGCATTTCACTGCATTTTCCCCTGGTCCAGGTGAACTAAAGACTACACTGAGTAAACACAAAGGACCTATTTTTTCTCTCAAGTGGAACAAAAAGGGGGATTTTCTTCTTACTGGAAGCTGTGACAAAACCGCAATAGTGTGGGATGTGAAAGCTGAGGAATGGAAACAACAGTTTGAATTTCATTCAGGTCTTTTAAATTGCGATTAATCTCAAGAATGAATGGACTTTCTTCACAGGACAGATATTTGTCATAATTGTTGGATTTGATCTTTCATTTTTGTTTGAATTTTAGGTCCTATACTTGATGTTGACTGGCGCAATAATGTTTCATTCGCAACAAGCTCCACAGACAATATGATATATGTTTGCAAAGTTGGAGATAATCGCGCTGTTAAAACTTTTGCTGGGCATCAGGTTTGTGTTTGTATTCAACTGCTTATTGCCCTTGTCGTAATGTTTGAAATTGGTCTTATCTGAAGTAGTTTGGCATGACCCTTTAGCCGATGGCAGTTTGTGATCTGTCTAGCTCAAGCTGGGCTGTAAATGCTTAGCTGAACTTTGGCACGTGTATGATATTCTAAATACTGTAGCCTATACTCTGCTATGATTGGACAACCCAACAAGTGTCCAATATGGTAAAATAAACACTAAAAACAGTTTTTGGCTTTTAAATGTTGAATAGAGTTAGCACCAGTCTGGTTGACTCTAGGTTGACAGGCATGCAGGCCTTATCTGAACTGCAACCAGTTTGTGCAAGTTTGGAGTTGGTGTAAAGTAGAAAACCATGAATTGATTAATCCTTTCATCTACATTATTTTTATTTGATTAATTAAGAGTCCAAGCTTTCATAATTTTTGTATGCAAGCTGTCACAAATACACATCTTTTTTGGGGTTAATATTTTCTGTTTTGTTCAATTTCAGGGTGAGGTTAATTGTGTCAAGTGGGATCCAACAGGTTCATTGCTTGCTTCTTGCTCTGATGATATCAGTGCTAAGGTTGTTTACTCTGCCATTTCCTTAATTTATATACTTGTATTGCATTCTTATTTCCATGTTACATAAACGTGTTATTTATGAGTACCCTGTCCTAGTCTATTCATAAGCCCTTAAGTCAACTGGATTTGCTTCTTTCAGTTTATTACTTGTTAGTTTTCTGTTTGCATGTTTAAAACTCAAGAAAAATCTTGTGGCAGATATGGAGTATGAAGCAGGACAAGTATGTTCATGATTTAAGGGAACATTCTAAGGTACTTACTGGGTTTTGATTTCTCCCTTTTTATTTTATTTCATGTATTTTATAGGATTAATGGGATTGTGATTGCAAGTATTGAATAATCTTTTTGCAGGAGATTTACACCATCAGATGGAGTCCCACTGGACCTGGTACAAACAATCCTAACCAGCAATTAGTTTTGGCAAGGTAACTTGCTACTTTCAAGAACGTAGATGCTATTTGAAGGGGTTACTTGGTTAAAGTAGTTGCCTGAGCCCAGCCATTGTTATTCTGTCATATTAAGCAGTACCACTTTATTGCCTAGTTTCATGAATGGCCATTTATCCTAATTAAAGTTTTGATAATGGATCAGAGGAACTTTTCTCTTTCTTTGTTCTATTTCTGATGTTTTGCTTCCTATTATACCCAGTGCATCATTTGACTCAACAGTGAAGTTATGGGATGTGGAACTTGGGAAACTCATCTGCAGTTTGAATGGACACAGGTACCTCACTTAAGTTCTTTTTTTCCTTTTTGGGGAATTAAGTGGGAAGGTTTAAATAATGCAATTTAGGAGAGACACTGGCTATTGCCTCGCAAAATGGATACCCATGCGAACAAAATGTCCTGCCATCTACACAAAAGTTTTTCCAGGATCCCCATGCGCTGTGTCCATTCCTGAATTGTTGCTACCATTTTTAATTATTATTGACAAGTCTCTTTTAATTGATGAGCATCTTTTATTGAATCTCCAGGGATCCTGTGTACTCGGTTGCATTTAGCCCAAATGGAGAGTATCTGGCAAGTGGGTCTCTTGATAAATGTATCAACATCTGGTCGTTGAAGGAAGTTAAGATTGTGAAAACGTACACTGGCAATGGGGGAATATTTGAAGTTTGTTGGAACAAAGAAGGTGACAGAATCGCAGCGTGTTTTGCGAACAATACAGTATGTGTGTTAGACTTGAGAATGTAAAGTAGTCAGGAGTGGGGAAAATGCCAGCTTGAATTATTTCAAAAATCTCAATCAAGGGCTTTTATTTAACTTTTTCCGTAATTGAGGTTTTGAATTTCTAATTTAGATCGATTTGAGGCATGCTCCGTTAATTATACTAACACTGTTTGTTTAATTGAATCTGGTAAAGTGAAAAGGTGAGATTTTTTTCATATTTTTAAATAGTAAAAATATCAAATTTTTTAATAATAAAAAAACTTCTAAATAAAAATTAATGAAATCTTAAAAAGCAAAAAAATTCAAAAAATAAAAATAAAAATTTTATAAAAGAAAAAAGATAGGAGCCAAGATGGGAACTCAGATTCAGATACGAGTTTCATGATGAAAGTAAAAAATAATAAAAACCCAAATCTCCTGATGCCTCCATGGAGGAAGTGGCGGCCATCACCAAACTTATCTCAGCATTAAAGAAATACCCAATCACCAACAGATCTCGGACACCCGTATTTCATCGGCGTTTCCTGCGAACGGCAGTCTTCTGTCGTCTCCTTTGGTGAGCTTCAGTTTGCGATCCAGAGCTTCAGTTTCTGTGTTCTTCGCAGGTGTAACGTTTGATGTATTTGTTGGTTATTTGGTTAATGCCTACTGATTGTAACATCTGGCTTTATGGCTATAAACGAAATTCTCACTTGATTATCAGCTAGGAATCTGCTTTGTATTATATGGATCATTGTCAAATTATGTACAGAATTATTCTCATTGGACTCGAGTCTTATATATATATTTTTTACAATGTTGCTTTAGTTTAATGCGGAATGGAAGCTTGCACTTCTTGTACTAGCACATAAAATTAAGGTCAAAATATCAATATAAAGTGTCAATCTTCTTCTGGATTACTGGGGGTCTGATTACTCTCGGAATAACTTTCCCTGGAAAGCTGATACGCTGATAGTGAGCCTCAGATTGTGTCTATTAGAAACCTAAGTTTGCATCAAATAATTTCAGGATTTTTTTTTTCACCATACAAGGAAAAGTGGTATGAAGTTTTGGTTACTATAGCAAGCTTCAATAGCGGCAGATATTTTTTTAAGAACTAAGTTGCATTGTGGAGCGGTCATAAATCATAAATTTACACTTCACCAGTAATCTCCACAAGAACATGAACCGTTCACAAAATGGTGGAACCTGTTCCGATCTCTCATCACAATCTTACGGGCAGTGATCTTAGAGATCAACTTTGTCACTGCATGACAATCTGAACACACTCGAAGATTCTTTACTATCTTTATGGTAGTTCCTGGTTTAGTACTGATAAGACCAAAAGCAATGGCAAGTTTCTCACTATGGACTTTAAGAGACTGCTCCTTCTGGGCATCCCCTAAATCATGTAAAACGATATCGGTCTGTGGGGTATAACCATGAGCTTTGAGCCAACCATCCATCTCCTCCAGCATCATATAGATCTCTTTGGTCTTTGGATGTCTCAAATCTCCAGCAAGAAACTCATGTACCTTGTTACTAACTTCAATTGAGCTACAACCAGGTTCCTTTTCTATGCCACTGCCTTTTAGCAAGGTTCTAATCCTTGCCACACCTTCCCAATTGCCTGCTGCTGCATATAGGTTAGAAAGAAGAACGTAAGTTCCTGAATTTGCAAGATTTTGGCTAATAAGAAACTCTGCAATTTCCTCTCCTAAAGCTAGGTTACCATGGAGCCTACAAGCCCCAAGCAAAGTTCCCCATAAGACAGGATCCGGGTCAATTTCCATGTTCTTAACAAGCTCATATGCTTCTTTCAGTTGTCCAGCAAGGCCAAGAAGATTAACCATACACCCATAATGCTCAAGCTTTGGTTCAACCCCATATTCATCTTTCATCGAATGGAAAAACCCCCATCCTGCACTGACTAAACCAGCATGACCACAAGCACTCAAAATGCCAATAAAGGTTATATCTGTAGGTTGGTATCCAATCCTACACATCTCATCAAATAACTGCAAAGCATCTTCACTGAATCCATGTGTGGCGTACCCACCAATCATTGAATTCCAAACAACAACATCCTTGAATCTCATCCTTTCAAAAACCAGCCGCGCATCCTCCAAACTACCACATTTGCTATACATATCAATCAAAGCAGTACCCACGTGAGCATTTATTTTAATTCCATTATTCTGAATATATGAATGAATCCACCTCCCTGACTCTAAAGCACCAATTTGTCCACAAGCAGAGAGAACAGCCAACACAGTTACCTCATTAGGCCTCACTTTGGCCTTCAACATTTGCCTAAAGAGCACCAAACCCTCATTAGCCAATCCATGCTGCACACAACCATCAATCATCACGTTCCAGCAAACTAAATCCCTTTCCTGGAGTCCATCAAATAACGCTCTAGCCTCCTTAACCATCCCATACATCGCATAGCAAGTAATCATTGAAGTTAACAACACTAAACTCTTATCAGACATTGAATCGAACAACTTCCGTGCGGATTCAATGTCACCCCCTCTCGCATAATCATCTACAAGACAAGTCCTCACATACAAGTCTGCATCAAACCCAAATTTTATGGCTTGAGCATGAATCGATTTTGCAGGTTCTAGTGGGCAGGACTTTAAAATTGACGAGAAGGTAAATGCATTTGGAGTAACGTTTTGCGTTAGCATTTGTGCATAGAAATGAACTGCTCGGTGATGGAGGTTATGCAAAGCATGGGCATGTATAATTGAGGTGTAAAAGAAAACATTGGGGTTAGGGGTTTGGTTAAAAAGGGGAAGAGAGTGGTTGAGGCGACCCAGGGAGGAGTAGGAGCGTTGAAGCTTGAAGTTGAGAATTGGGTGGTCATGGAGATTGTGGCGGTACAAAAAGGCGTGGATTTGGTGAAGGTGGTTTATGGTGTTGGATTTGTCAATTAGAATTGCAAGTTTTTCTGGCCGTGGATGGCATAGTCTGGCGGAGGAGCGGCTGTTTGTGTCGAGAAGCGGTGGACAGGTGAAGGATGAGGTAGAGGACATGGTACTGGAGACAATGTGTTAAACGAAAACTAGGAATTTATGGCACAAGAAGGTTAAGATTTTAAAATTAAAACAAGAATTCATATCAGCAGACAGTTGAGATGGCCGAGTTGGTCTAAGGCGCCAGATTAAGGTTCTGGTCCGAAAGGGCGTGGGTTCAAATCCCACTCTCAACACTTCTTTCTTGTCTTAATTTTCCCCCTTATATTTTCTTCAAAAACCCTTATCTTTTTTCCCTTGAGTGCTACATTCTCTTTTTAATTTTTTTTAAAATAATATATTTTTTCTCCAACTAGACTAATTTGTAATTTCAAGTATTCCATTTATTTTCTTAAAAAATCCTTATCCTTTTCTCCTTAAGTGTTATATTTTCTTTTTTAATTCTTTAAAATAATATATTTTTTCTCTAACTAGAATAATTTCAAGTAATCCAACCTCTAAGGGGAGCTTACTTTCACCTGAAAAAGCAATATATTTTTAATTAAACAAATTCAGTTTGAAACCAATTAGAAAATTGTTGAAATCAATTAGAATTGAATCAATTAAATTTATTTGATCCGGTTAGGAGTGGCAAATGGCAATGAAATAGTATGATGAATGATACCTTAATCAATTGGTTAATAAATTTTATTCTAAATTTAATAATATGGTATTAATTTGTTAAGATAGTATGTCCAATAGCCATACTTATAAGATGTATTTGTAAATATTAATCAAGTCCTAAATAGCAATAAAACATATTCTTTTTGTATGCAATTTTGTTCATTACTTAGAATGTAATTGTTAGGTTAAACTAATTTTAAATATTAAGAATATGAGTGATAGTTTAATCTAGAATAAGTAGCTTTAAATTCATTCATATGGTCAAAGGATTCTTGCTTGGATCACGCTAAGTTGGAAGACCATCATCTTTATACGTCTTTATAAATTAAAATGTGACATTGATATTAAGAAAATGGTGAATCTCATGCTAGTTGACACGTGATGTCGAGAGATAAATATAAACACTTATGAGATAAGTGGAAAGAATCATGGCGTAACATGATAGCTACATAGAGTTTTATATATTTGTTAATAAGTAATCATCAATATTATAATAGTGTGTGTAATCCCTACATCTAAGTAACACATTTATCTTGTGTATAGGTGGTTATAGTATATTACTGCTAACATGCTCATGCTAACTATACAAGGGCTATAAGACATGTGATGTCTATAGCTAGTTGTATATGGAGATAGGTGATCTACCAATGAGGGATTTGTCACCTTGAGTAAACGAGTGTAAGAACCTATGCTATATAGGTTGTTCTTGATGTTAAATCCTTGGCCAATTTAGAATAGATCCATTAGAAGGTGTTAGATCCACTAGATATTGTTCTAAGTCGGAATCTAATTTATTAAGAATTAAAATCAAGACGAGACATATGATCAAGGTAAATTAGGCTTGATATTTCTATGGTTCTAACTTATATTGGAAACTTTTGATAAGGAGATTTTAAACTTTTGATATTTCTATGGTTCTAACTTAGATTGGAAACTTTTGATAAGGAGATTTTAGCACACAATAATTATAATCGAAATTACATAGAATGTAAATAAAGGTTCATTGAATTCATTGCTAATTAGGTAATCGTGATATTCTATGTTAGGAGGTTATTTACGATTTATGGGAACTAAAAAAATGAGAATTTTCTTTTAGTGGAAAAGTTATGTTCTTACAATATTGATATTAATATTATATTTTATTGCTAATTATATATAGATCTAGAAGTCACACGCGCAAAAAAGGGTTAACTGATTAAATGCAAATTACCTTAATTAATGATTGAAATGTTGAAATTGATTAATTAAGATAATTAGATACTGCTTTAATAAAGATTACATGATCCCAGGTATAATCTAAAGCTAAATCCATTAAATAATGGTGTATCGATTTAGTCCTAACTATATATGATATTAGTGAAAAAAATTAAATTGGAAAGATAAAAGTATTGCTATGCTGTGAAATGGCAAAGATGAGATTTGGAGATTTGAAAATCTCTAAACCTTAAATCATTTTTGGGATTTGGAATCCTAAATCCAAATTTAGAAATTAGAGAATGGCTGCTCATTCTTTCTCTACTTAAGTCAAAGGTTGAATTAATCACATGCATTAAGGACATTATGTGTTGGCTTAACATGAATATATGTCTAGACATATATCGAAATTAGGCTTAATCTATCCACTAACTCTTGTTAGTGGTCGTATGAATTTATATTATTGACTACATGCATGCAAAATGTTAGTGGAAAATAGATGGAGTTTTTCCACCTTGCTCTTGTGAGTAACTAAGAAAGAGTTCTAATGCCTTACAAAAATTAGTAGAAAGTTTCATCTTCTTCTTCTTCTATACTTCTTCTTTCTCTCTTGTTTTCAAGAAGAGTCTTCCGTGTGATTAACAAGGACACCAACACTAATTCCTTGTACAAGTTTAAGGGTGCTTAGAGAAGGCTTTGTCTGTTTTGAGCTAAAGAGAAACAACTACACAGTAATTCAAGTTTCTTTTGGCAAAGCTTGGTCATGTGCACTTGGTGAACCGACTAGAGGCACTTCACTTGTGATGCTTTGGATCAAGATGATTGCCGTGAAATTCTACGCTACAAGAAGTGTTTACCCCTAACCCTCTTCGTCAATGCATGTTTTGTTTTAAACCTTTTTTGATTGAATCCTTAAGAAAATTGCCTACCATTGAAAAATTGTTTTCGCCATCTTTCACTACTTTGTCTCCCATCTTTCACTACTTTGTCTCCATTTGGTTTAAATTTCCTTCATAATTAATATATTTAATTATACAATAATATAAATTTAATTTTTTTTATCACATTATCAAATTGTAAAAATTTATAATTTAGAATATCAATTATAAAACTAAAAGTTTTATAATTGATTTTTACAAAATATACACACTCATATAAATGAGGAAAAAAAATAAGAAATGAGAAAATTGTCTTAACAAATAATAATAGATTTATATATATTTTTATTGTTATTTTGATTTTTTATTATATAATATTTAAAGAGTACGTAGGTGTTTCCATTATATATATATATATATATATATATATATATATATATATATATATATATATATATATAATAAGTGAAATTAAGAAAATGAAAAATAATAATTCAATACAATTTTATTAATTTACTTATTTGAAATCATTTTTTAAATTTCAAATGATTAAACAATTTTAATTCAAACCTTATTAATTTTTTCTCAAATTCTTGTTAATTTATATTTTTCTTTTAATTATTGGAGGAATAAAATCTCAAAACTGAATACCTTATTTAATAAGAGGCAGACTAATATCAGATTATACATAGTTAATTTGAACAAATAATAACATGTTATGTTATTATTTTTTTAATATAAAGTTTATCTCAAATTTTTAAAGCATAATTTTTAAAATCTCTGCAATTTATATTTAAAATTAAAACTTATTCTCTGAGAAGCAAACTTCATATATGTATTTCCTTAAAAAAAATGTATCGTAAAAAATAGGAAGAAATTACAAGAATAAAAATTTTTTCCGATGATAGAGTAAGTGGGAAAATAACAAACGGCGTCGTTAATCTCTGTTCAAAACCATTAGCCTAAAACCTTCGCTTTCAGATTTCAATTTAGAAACAGAAATGGCCTGGAGCTGGGGATCTCTATCGAGGTCACTGATCTCCACCGCTAGATCATCATCAATCCGAACATCAACTCTCCTTCTACACCTCTTCAAGCCCCTCGCCGTCACCTCCTCACCATTTTCAGGTAACCACTTCCACTTCTTTGTATAATGTGTGTTGGTTGTTTAATGTCATTGGTTTAATTTTTGATTCTGTGATTATTCGAAAAGGACAACGATCGGAGTTGTAGGGTGCATATAATTGCTGATGCCATTGCATAGCCACATCACGGTGGCGGCCACTCGCCTTATTTCTCATATCTCAGTTGAGTCGCGATCGTGCTGCGAATTGTCTCAGGGTACCTTCTCCTTCAATCGTACTTGTCAAGCTCGCTAGTATCTTAATTGTCACTTTCACTCCCACTCATGATTATCAAATTACGTGAATTAGGTCCCCTTTTGAATTAATCTGGTTATATTGGCGTAGTACAAATAGAAGTTAGTAGCTGCCTACTTAATATTCAAAATCAAAATCAATAAGCTTGCCTATTTGATTTTTGATTGGTTGTTAATTGCATTTTATACATGTATTTTTTGTTGCACAAAATTTTCCTAACATCCACAATGTTTTAGCTCAACAAGCTGTTGTAGTTGTTCTATTGTAGTATTTTATTTACTGCCTTAAATTTTTCTTGGAAGATTGTGTCCTTCTTTGTCTAGGCTGGAATGGCTTGAAATTGAACACCTGAGAGCCCGTTTAGCATCCATTTTGTTTTTGGGTTTTATTTTCCATATATATATATATATATATATATATATATATATATATATATAAGTAAAATCACAGTTTTTTTTTTTTTTAAATTTTCCAAGATATAGTTTTTTACTATTGGATAACAATAGGTCCCAAAGCATCCTAAGAATAATAGTGGCATTTTAAGTAGGATGAGTTAGAAATAAAACAACAGTTTAGTGGCTGTTATGTGTCACAGTGGCTAAAGAATTTAGCTTCCAATTACTGGAAAAAAGAGTATGAGAAATAGAGAAGAGTTCGAGAATTTTCATGGAATCACTTGCAAGAGTCTCAGGAAACACCTAAGATTGGAATTTGGATGCATCATGTATCCATGGTGTAGGGCATCTCATAATCACAAAGCATTGAAGCTGAAGTTTTTCTGTCAAGTGTCAACTTCTTTAATTCCAAAGTTAGTTTATTGCCCTGTGTAAATGGTAATGAGGAGGTGAGGTGCATCTGAGAAAATGGTTTAGAATCTTTGTAAGCAGTCAAGACAAATATATTGAAGAAAGGAAGTACGCTTGGGCCATTTTTGGTTTGCTTTGGAATTGGGAAGAAATGCAATTCTCGAAATGGGGTTCTATTTTTTTGTTTGCTTCACAAGGAATCCTTTTTTTTTGATAATTTTATGTTTGGATAACTTCAATTTATATTGCAATGATACGTATTTTTAAGCATAAATTCCAGTTAATAAATTTTATTTAGTTATTTAAAAAATAAACTTGGAATGCGGTTTTTTTGAATTTAGGCATCAATTTCTATTCTCATTCCAATTCCAAAATGAACCAAACAAGCCCAAGGACAGCTGTGTTAACACATTATGGGGTACTTAAACAAATTAAAAAAAAAAAAAGCAAAAAAATCATAACAATTACCCACAATGAGCTTTGGAAATTAAATTCTTGTACCACCCAATTCATCCTAGGTTAATCAAGTTCAAACATCGTGGCATATGTTATGGATTTTTGAAGGTATCCTGTTACCTTTATCAGTTAACCGCTGAAAATGGCTTGGAAATAAGCTCTTAAATTTTAAGACAGCTCATTTTTGTTGATCCTTTGTTCTCTTACTATTTCTTCCAGCTAATTGGCCCTAATTTTTAACATGTTATCGATAATTATTTGTTTCTGTGTCATGTGTAGAATAAGGGATTTATATGTGGAAATGATTGTTTATTTTTATTTATACTATAGGTACTTGAAGTAATGATTGGATTGGTGCACTGGTTGCTATGCTTTATTGGGTTTGAAATATTTCAATGGGTATTAATTTTGGTGTAGGAGGCATGTAAGTTCTCAATTATATTTTTCTTGTTTAGTTCATACATACTTACTTCTTAATGGAGATAATACGAAGTGAAGTCAAGTGAGTTCAATTTTCTAAGACTGTTTTTACTGACCCTTGTATGCTCTGATTGACTGGCATAAACTTGCTTTGATTTTTGTCACAAATTAGGAGAGTCCTTGCCTCCATTTATATTATATTTATTTCATTTTTCATTTTTCATCAGCAATGCAGATATGGATTGCCATTAGCAATTAACAACACAAAAAATTATGTCTGTATACATATATGTTGTCCTTAGGGCTTTGGTTGAACTGAAACACTTGTAAAAAAGGGAAGAGTATTGAAAAAGATAAGCTCTATGCCATCTTTCTTTCCTAGAAACAACTTTTCCCTTAACCAAAACTAAAACTCATTAATGGTTGAACATGGCTCTAAGAAGGTAGCATAGCATATAAGAAATTTATTTCCTTAATGGAGTCTATGTTCCTCTGGCACTTAAAAATGCCGGATGTTTGACCTGGAAAAGGGTCCTTAGAGTAGTCATTAACAGGACCAGCTATTATTTGACTCTCGACCAACCATATCCTGACCATACCTTTGTATGGTTGACCATACCATGACTATGCTAATATTTCTAGGTTATACTGTAGCTATTTGGTTGGTTAGAATTTCATGTTGCATTTTTAATTATTATAATTGATTGAATCAGAGTCAGATGGAACTTGCTTTCTGGATACAGTGCAGCCAAGTAGGTGATTAAACGTGGCATTAAATCATGGGAAGGGCAAAATATGGGTTCAAAAACTTTATGCTAATGCACATAAATGTGCTATATTCTTTAGCACATGCTGGTGTTAATACTATCCCAGGCACTCTGTCCCACTGTCACTTGAACCTTGATAAGTTGATATTTTCTTGTCTCCTTCTGTTACCCATAATGCAAGGAAACGTGGTTTTCCCTGGCTGAATCCAGTCTGCATGTAGTCGGAAGTTTAGAAACACAATATTTCATGTTTGTTTTTTCCCTCTCAAGATTCATTCTGGGAATTGGTTTTGAATTTTATCGTCTTTCTGTATAAAAATTAATGATAAGCCTATCTTAATAGTAATTTTTATTAGCTTGAGGTTGTAGTATTTTTCAAGAAGTGCGGACTAATTAATTAGTTGTATATGAGGCGTGTTCTTATCGACAAATGTTTACATATTATGAGAAAAATGAATAAAGTACTTCTATATTTTATGATTCGTTAAAGAAGTATATTTGAGATTTCGATAATTGCTAGTGATTGAGATTTGAGGCTAATCATAGACTTCTATCTCTCTCTATCTCTCACCAGTAAGGAACCAGATCCATGGCCACAAGGAAGACAAGAATGGCTGTATATTGTTGTGTCATTTTCTTGATGATGGAAGCCATTTGCAACTCTCGATATTCTCTTACACCAACAATCAATTCAACAGAAGGCAGAAAAATCCCCAAGAATGTATCAGAATAATTCTTCAAAGGTCGTACTTGAGGGATTCTTGGGTCGAACACCATGACATGAAGCATATAACTCGAAATTGCTTTTCAACCAGGCTGCTTTTACAAAAAGTTATTGCACTATTAGCGTTCAGTATATGATAGGTTTGCATCAGCTTAGCTCATTGAATAGCAAGTTGAGAGGCATATCATCTTCTCTTTTCCTCCTTTTTTGCCTCTTTGATGGCTAAAGGCATACAATCCCTTTCCTTTGCTACAATTAGCACTTCCCAGGCATCTGTAATCTCTCCTTGTTTTCATCTTTATGAACAGAGAGCTTATATGATATTAAGGTTGAAATCTGCTTTTTTGACAAGTATCAAAGCATTTTTCAATTGTTTAGCAATTTTGAAATTTTTACAATTAAAATATATGAAATTCACCTTATATCAAATTTTGATGGCTTTCAGTAAAGATTTTTAATAATAGTGTTCTTTTTTCTTCTCAATAGCAATTCAAACAATAATATTAGAAAAAGAAATGAGTTGGTCTCCAATTTAGTTAATTAAAAATAAATAAATGTGTTTGGCTGGAGGAGATAACAGCAAATTAAAGAAGAAAAAAAATAATAAAAATATCCTGTGAATTACCAATTTATTATTTTATCATATCTACATGTTAATGATCATTGGTTATTTAATGAATTATTATTATTATTCCTACTAAATTTGGTTTACATTTGAAACTACTTGATTGATAAGACAAGTCTAATGTTCAAAATCTGACTCATCTTTCCAACACCACAATTATTTTATCATAAAGAACCTTCAGCATCAATGCTGCTTTCATTAGACTACACAATATGTGGGCAAGCTGGGTTTTTATAATTTGAAGTATATATTATTATTAGCATTAGTATTAGTATTATTAGAACAGCAAAGATTCTGAGAATAAGCACAAGTGGTTGTCAATGCACTTCTCCCACTGTATATATACATTGCCCACTACATGGAGACACCCACATAGATCTTCTTTGATTTTAGGATCAAAACCCAATTGGAAATGGACAACCCACCTCTCTTTCCCTTTACTTTTATTATATCACCGTTATCATCACTTAGTTGGGACCCTCCATCCCTTAAAATAGTGTTTTCTTATAATTAAACAAAAACTTATTATAAAAAAAATTATTGGCATCTCCACTTCAAATTCTTCTAAAGAAAGCTTAACATTCACTAACTTATTGGATTCTTGCTATGCTACTTCATTACATATTTAATATAAAAAGAAAGAAAGAAAGAGAGAAAGTAAATGCTATCTCTTTTTCTGATAGTTGTTGTTCCCTTTTATCATATATATGATATGATTCATAACCTGACGATACCTTTACTAGCTACTAGCAAGTAATACAGTGTGTGGAAAGTACAGGAGATATACCAGATAAGAGCAAGAAGTTATGCCTACCCATTTCTCTGTCAAAATTGTCCACTTGTGCTGCTCTTTGTACTTAGCCTTGTCTTTGATATACTTAATTATTATTATTATTATAAGCTTCAAGGGCAGAGCAGGGCACGTCATGCAATTTCCTCTCTCTTTCTCCCTATTGTAAGAAATTATTAAATATAAACCCTATTCTTTATGAACATAAATAAGATGTTTAATCAATATTATTACGTCTAAAGTTGTGGTCCAAGTTTACAGGGTCCTTCTAGGCCGGTTGAAAGCCGCAGGATGGGGCAAATGGCACAGGACCATTTTATTATTGAATTTTATATAAATAAATGAGTACTATTTAAATAAAAAAAATAAATATAAGAAAAATTTCAAATGGAGATTTATAGAAGCAGTTGCAGTTAGTATTTATGAAATTATTTTATTTTTTTTATTATTAGGAGAAAGAAATTTTAGTGGAAAATAATTGATGGAATTTATTATTAAATTTTGTATCATAAACAAAAACAAAAAGTCATAATTTTTTTTATCATAAATAATTACTTATTTATAAAATTATTTACAAAAGTTATTACTTATGTTTTTAGAAAATAATAAACTCATCAAGTATTTTTATTTTTATAGTTACGAGCAAGAATTTTGATTGTAGATTAATAAACGCATAATGTTATAAGTAAAACTAAGGTGTTCTTTGGTATGAATTAAGTAAATATAGAAAGTATAACTTTTTTGAAAGTAAAAAATTTTGGTTTGTTTGATAATTATTATTGAAAAAGTTTCCGTAAAATAGAATGTTTACTTTTTAAATTTTAGAAAAGTACAATTCTTTAAGTGAAGTTAAAGAAATTATATTTTCTTAATTAAAACAGATATAAATTTACATATCTACCATCTATTAAATAAAATTAAATAAATAGAATAAGATATTATTCTCTTTTTTTATTATTGAGTCAAATAAAAAAATTTATTTATCAGAAAATTATATAAAAATTAAATAAACAATTATTTTTCAGAAATTTTACTTCCTAGAAAATAACTTTTCATAAAATCTACTTCCCGAAAAATATATTTCAAGGAAATGTACCAAACGATGTTTAAAATATATCTATAATAAATTTTTTTAATTATGCACACGTGTCCAACTAGTTTAACATATTGCGAGTTAAAGTCAAATACTAATCCAAACTGAGTTCAAAAAAAAAAAAAAATCCTTAAATGATACTTAGCCTGAATGGTCAAGGCTAAGACTCTGAAATTAAGAGACTTCAGGTTCATGTTTGATTTTCCTGTATTACATATAATATCTCTTAGGGAAAAAAAATCTGACTATCTTATAATCATTTTAACAAACTTGAACATGGCAATAGAAATTTCAATTTTTTACCGTTGTGCAGTCAACTTGAACACATTGAATCAACAAGTTCAATCACAAACAGAACAAAGAAACATGAAATGTAAATCATGATTTGACTAGTGATGACATTACAGACAATTAAGCTTCTGTTTTGCATCAGTCTCAAAAGGATCATGCTTCCAATGCCATAAGAGGTGTTTAGAAAAATATTAAAAAAAAAAAAAAAAAAAGTTGAAAACGATGAGTCCAGTTGGAATCCAAAGCTTTGTTACAATTAAACCAACTCTATTAGTCGACATAGGCATTTGTCTCCTCCTCAAATGAGCAATCATCTCTTATTTGCAGGATCCCCATATAAAATTGAAGCATTTTAAAATAATAATAATAATATTTTCAGTTCAGTCGGTCAAGACTATTCTCATCATATCAGCTTACACTTTCACCAAAATTAAAATTTAATAACTTTTTTCAGTTCAATCGGTTAAGACTATTCCCGGATCAGCCTATGCCTCCACCAAGACTAAAATTTAATAATATCCTTTCCCACTTCCTTTTTCTTTATATACCCTCTTCCCTTTTCTATTAAAGTCCTCTTGATCTACCCCTGTATTTATAACAACACCCTTGACCCATATACCAAAAAACTTTGCTTTTGCTCTACATTTAAAATTCAGCTGCCATGATTTTCCAAAGTGAAGAACAGGAAGAAGCAAAAGAAATATCATCACAAAATAATCAAGATGTTGAATCAAAAGTCATCGAAATGGATCGTAGAGAAGAAGCTGAAGAAGATGATAATAATCTAAAAGAATGGTTAAGTCTAAGCCTCAACAACAGAAATGAACTTATCAGAAATGGAGATTGTGATGATCCTGACTCATCTTCATCATCAAAACCTGTTACTACTACTAGTAGTACTAGTAATAACAATAACAATACTAATAAGGTATTTTCATGCAATTTTTGCATGAGAAAATTTTATAGTTCACAAGCTTTAGGGGGTCATCAAAATGCACACAAAAGAGAAAGAGGAGCAGCTAAGAGATTTCAATCTCATAATAAAATGTTAATGGCAACAAGTACAACAGCAACAACAATTGGATTTCCTTTTAATCCTCTTTCTGTTAGATCACTTGGTGTTCAAGCTCATTCACTTGTTCATAAGCCTAATAGATCAGATGGGTCAAGTTTGGTTGCTCGATTTAGTGAAGCTAATACAGGTTTTGCAGGATTGGCTTGGACACCATTTATGCTTGAAGAAGCTATGGATTTGGTATGGCCAGGAAGCTTTCGTGTGGACAAAGAACAAGCTTCTGATTTGCATAAGCTTGACTTAAATCTTAGGTTATGAATTGTAATCATGCAATTTTAATTAGCTCTTTATTTTTTCTTAATTTTTTTTTTAACTTATAATCTTATCTATGTAATATATAGAAGCTAAATTTGCACATTCATGAAATAAAGGTACTAAATTTAGGTATATGATTATCAAAATTCCAATTAAAATTTAAAAGTTAATTAGTGTCTTTTGGAAATAAATTTATTATCTTAGAAACCCAATAGTGGTTTTGGTGTGTATGAAGTAATCATCATATGTAGAAATTAATTGTAAATTAAAAATGTATTTCAATGATTTGGGTTTTCATTGAATTTTATAAATAAGGATCAAAATGAATGGATACAACTCTTAAATTATTATTCTATATTTTATTATTAGACACGTTTAAATATTTTGAATTTAAAATTTTTAAAATATCATTAAGTATAATTTTATTTAATTATATCATTAAATTTTATTTAATTATATAGAAAATAAAATTAAAATGTAAATTTTAAATAGAGCATCATGAATAGATAAAATGTAAGCTCATATGAGGGCTTGAATTTTTTCAAATTTCTAATTGAAGGGTTTTCCATATTTAGTGATTTTTAAGAGTTTTTATGAATTTATGATCCCATTTTGCAGTTGGCCCGCTCTGTAGTGAGAGCCCAAGAGACAGATTAACTGATGGGCCTCCTTGGGCCATATAAAAAGTTGACCATATATACTTTGACCTCTAAATCCAAATTTCAATAATACCATCATGAGAAATTATATTTCCAACCTTTAATTCTCTGTTTACAATTTTTCTTTTTTTTACAACATCTTTTTATTTAAAATTTTTTTCTCATAAGCCCCTCTTTTCCTTTTTTACCCTTTTAATTTTTGCATCTCCTCCTTTTTCCCAATTAAAAAAAAATCGATAATTTCTTTTTAATTACACAATCTCCTTTCATCTTAAATTCCGACTTTCATTTTCATTATAACCCCCAACTTTTCAAAACAAAAATCTGCAATAAGAAGATATTGTGAATTTAGTTAGTATCTCCATATATTTGCTCTTTCTCATTGTACATATCATTTTTCTTATATATTTTTACTTCATATAATTTAAAATTCAGTTTCTTTTTAAAATTGCATAAAATTTACCCCATTGATACAAACAATTGAAAGCTTCTTAGAAGTACGGGTAAAAGTGAAGGACGAGATTCTAAGGTGAAAATGAGTTGTGCAATTAAAAAAAGATTGTAATTTTTTTTTATTGGAAAAAAAGAGTTGTAAAAATTAAAAGGGTAGAAAAAAAAAAAAGAAGAGGTCGTGAGAAAAAAATTTTAAATAAAAAGAGGTTGAAAAAAAAGAGTGTAAAAAAGAGAATGGTTGGTTGAAAATAAAATTTCCCTGCTGTCATTAAGACCCATGTCTTGCTAACATATAAGATGGGCTTAATCTTTTACAAGCCTGGCCCAAAATTTGAGACCATAATCAACCGAATCAATCATATTGAGAAGGGCCTCATTGCTTTCCTAAATCAAAATTTAACCTAATTTTCTTAAAAATATTTGATTTTATTTTTTAAAATTTTGCCGCCTTGTCAGTATAAAACTGGAGCTTGAACTTCCAATCCAATAAAATAATTCATATTACTTTTATTTCAAAATATTAATCATTTAAAATTTGCACACATAGAATAAAAAAATTATAAAATTACAATAATTTTAAATTAAGAAAATAAAATATCCTTTTTTTAATTTTGAAGTAGAAAAATAAAAATAACTAATGCAAATGTTTGGTGGAACAATAAATACAGGATAAAGTTAGAAAAAATAATAAATATATTTTTAAAATCTTAAAATAATAGATAAATTAAAATAAAAAATTTACTAAAAAAATAAATAATTTAAAACGGAGAGAGTATATTTCAACCAACTCAATTACTGCTTAGCAATGATAAATGTTTATATATATATATATGTGTGTGTTATTGGTTAATATTTAATTTTGATTTTATTTTTGAATTTTTTTTCTTAGTCTTACATACGAATAACTAAAATTAAAAATATTAGTTAAAAAAGCTAAATTAGAAAAATGATTTATAGAAAATTTCACATAATCTCTACTATTTAGTGAGAATATTTACAAAGCACCTATTCACACATAGATTTTAGGGCAATGAGGCTCCGGCGAAGAGGATAGCCAAATGAATAGGGTTCACAATCACATGCGGCCGTCTCTTTAAATAACAGTTGAACTTAATTATTGCTAATGAAGGTACTGAAAGTCTTCTGCACATGATAATTAGGGTACATGCATGCAATCTCCTTTCTGGTTAATTCTAATTGTATTATTATTATTGGGTTAAGAAATTATTAAAGTTAATTAATAAGGTTATAATTATATAAGGGACATTTGTCTCATGATGATTGAGGAAATGGGATGGCAAAGATTATATCAGCATTGAATAATTACAGACTTACAGTAGCAGAGACCATCCTTTTATGTTTTTTCTTTTCCCATCTTCTTTTTGGGTCTACACATGGGGAGATTTTCCTGGTCGGCCTTAAAAAGCAATTCCACCCGACTATACATTTTCTATATATAATATAATAAAATTATTATAGTAATAAAATATGATATAATAAAATTAAATATATTTTTATATAATATTTATATTAAAAATATATTTAATTATATTGTATTACAATAAATAAAAAATAAAAGTATTTTTGAGCCTTAAAGGTATTGAAGTGATTTTCAGGTGAATAATTTGCCAATTTTCAGAATTATAAAATCCTGAGTTCAAACTATAATCAAAGCTACATTAATAAAAAAAAAAAATAAGAAAAATAAAAATATCTCTATTTTTCAGGATAATGAAATATTTTATCCATTATGCACAATTGCGCACAGTTGAACTCTATGTTAAGGCAAGTATGATCCATAATTACTTATTTTAACTAGTAAATTCTCTCCCATCTAAAAACGAATTTTCCCTCTCTATACTGTTTTCCATAGTGAAGGAAAAAAGAAAAAAGCAATAGAAAGTATTTATTAATGACAAAAAAATCATTAAAAATAATTATATTAAAGATGATTGGCTGTTGATGATGATGGAACTTAATTACATAAAGCAAATTAATAATTAATAGAAATAAACTAAAACCTAATAATTAATAAACTAAAGCTATATATATATATATATATTTGTAGACTATTGGAGCAGCTAAGTCTTGCTCACTGGCTATACACCGATTAATTTAATAAGATAATAAAATATAGAGTAAAAAATAAAATTAATATTTTTTTATTGAGAAAAAAAAAGATAAAACGAGTTATATTAATTAAAATATTTTATCACTTATTTATTTAATGTATGAGATAAATTTGTATAATTTTTTTTTATAGGAGATAAATTTATATATTTAAAATGTATTTGGTAGGCCGTAATGAGATGTAATGTATTATCAGATGAATTTTTAATATAAATTTATATTAAAAATTTATTTAATTATATTATATTATATTCTATTACGGTCAACTAAACATACCCTTTATAATAATAAAAATTTTCCCCACAGAGTATAGCAAAAGGTAGAATAAAAGGCAGCAGGAGACAAGGTTTTGGCGCTGTTCATTTTTTGTGGAAAGTAATGTGAATTTATGTCATGATTCCATCTAATGTTTTGGTAGAGGAAGACATGCCCTATTACCCTACCTTTCACTGCATCTATGAAATGTATCCTAAGTGCAATCCGCCTTTTTTTTTTTTTTTTTTTCAGAATTTGAATATTTATTTTTTTTTAACATTATAAGATAAACATTTAATTACCAACTACTTTTATACAGTCCTCTCTCTCTCTCTATAAAATATAATATAATATAATCTACCAAATAAATAAATAGAAATTTAATTTAATTTTCAAATTAAATTATGTCGATGGTCATTTCATTAATTTCAAAATCACAGTCAAGACCAATAAATCCACGCCATCGAAAAACTCTAACAGGATTTGTCTTCTCAAATATGTGCAAAAAGCTTAATTTTCACATATGTTATAGAATTTTAAGTGCTTGTTTAGACAAGTTAGCTGTGAACATTTGAACATTCAATTACTGAAATAAGATGTTTCATAAAGATTAATAGCTAATTTTATTTTTTATTTTTTTTTATAAAAAAATGCTCAATTGCCCATCACACAAAATTTTGAGTTTTTGGATAGTGTTAAGAGTATTTTTCAAAGCCACATTATGTTTACTAATTATTATTTATATTTATAAATTGAGTGAGAAAAAAGTGGAGACTTTAATAAAATTATATTTTGTTAAATCATTATTCCAAATGATAAGTCAAAAATATTGCTTTTCATTACTCATTTGTTTTATTTTTAAATTTATTTATTTAATCATTTTTTAATTTTTATTTTTAATCAGTCCCCTTAAAGCACTTCTTAGAAAAATCGTTACGAAAAATGTATTCATATGGAAGAAATTTACAGTGTCATGATTTTGGATATTGAAAATTATGATGATTGATATTCAAGATTTTAAGAATAATTATTTTTTGTAAATGTCCTGTGAAAATTCATGGACCCGAACACTAGTGGATTTATATGTGGGCAAATGTTGGAATTCATTTTTGCACAAAACCAATTTGCTTGTACTAAATCCAACATTTACTTACTTATAAACCCTTTACATATTTTTATATTTTTCCAATATGAAATTTCTTCTCACATTAACTCTTCATTTTATTTTTTTCTTTTGATTTAACATTATGAAAATTTATGAATGAAACTATCATTTTATTCTTTTTTTTTTCACAAAAAAGTACAATTATGGTTGATAATTCTGTAATATAATCAAACAGTTTGATTTAGTCATCAAAATTAGATCAACCTAATACCATTATTATTACCAAAATATTTGATGTACCAATAAAAAGGAAAAAAAATTAAAACATTAAAAATAATCCGACAAATATTTAATGCAAATAAAAATTAGCAACAAGATCATCCGATATACAAAAATCCCGCAACAAAAATTATAAATACCATTATAATTTAATATTAGATAAGTTTTATTTACAAGGAAGACTTTAAATTAATTAATTATATATTTCAAAACACATATAATTACAAATTATTGACCATTGAATAATTATGAAAATATAATATATTCTTCACACATTGTGTATTGAAAACTAACACACGTACGTTCACCTACATATACAACCTTTGACTATGCATGTAATACAATGCATTTGTCTTGCCATTTCTCTTTCTGTCCATAATTGACAAGACATTGGATTTTGTCTTTGCTTAAGCATGCAAACATACAGCCAAGATAGTTACAAAAACATCATTTTTTTTGCTTTATATTTTACCAAATATAATCAAACATTTACCTTTAAGCTTGAACTATATATGCACAAATTAATGTCGCTCTTTATCACTACGAATTAATCCAAACATACATTAATGTGATTAATTCATTTTCAAAACGTAATTAAAGTCATTGATTATCTTTCGTACGACTAATTGCAATTTGTGTTCTACACATCCAAGCAACGTATACTCATGAAAATATATTTAATTACCTTAGCCTTGTACAACTTATTGGCAAAATTCCTATTAGTACATGGGACAATTTTCCATGAATTGAACTTCTCATTTTCTATGTTCATGCTATTTGATGTGACAATTAATAGTTTGGGTTGGTCTAAAAATTAAGTTAGTTGGCGTAAAAATTAATTTACACTAATTTTATTTTAATTAATTATAAGGTGAACTCTCTTATCGATGACAATGTTCTTAGCGCATTCTTATAAAAAAAAAATTATCTTGCTGGCAATATTATTTCAGTAGAATGATCTTAGGAAAAAAAAAAAAGATAAAGAGAAAAATTTTGATTTTGCTTCATGAACTTGTCTAACACATGTTGTACACATACATTATTAATTATAATAATTATGCAGAAACAGTAAATAGTAGTATATAGTGGACCACAAAAGAATATTGATAAATAATTAAGGCAAATTGAAAATAATATTTAGGTATTTATTATCCTTGTTACTCTAAAAATAGCGTATGGTGCAGTTAATCTTGAAAAAAGAAAAACAAAATATTACTTTCGTTATTTTTCTTGTTTCACTATAGTCTATAAATAGTATATGATGATGCAATTCATCTCGAGAAAAAGGCTAGAAATGAGACAGAAAATTAGGTTGAGGAATTCATTTTCAAAATATCAAAATATTTAATTATTTTTTCTTGTATATATACTAGGCTATTTAATTATTCATAAATACATTTACATGTATTTATGAATGATACATATTATATATATTATGTTTGTTAAAAGAGAAATAAAAACATAAAAGAAAATACAACTCTATGTAGTTTAGTTGGAAATTTCAGATAAAAAATCATATATGCATAAAATGAGTGAACATTTTATTATTATTATTATTATTATTATTATTATTATTATTATTATTATACATAGTGTAAACAATAAATTTAGTAATTAGTAATTGAACATTTGTATGGTGAACTGAGTTTTACCTATACTATATGCATATTGTTAGAAAAAGTTAATAGTCTCACGTCTAAAAATTAAAAAATAATAAAAAACTATATAAGTAATAAATGGTCAATTATCAAAGTGAGTAGTGCTAATCATTAAAGTGAGTAGTGCTAATCATTTTAATTATAGTTGGATACAAGTCTTTCACCTCTTATATTCTGAATTCAACTTTCTTAATTTAAAGTTAATTCAAAAATTATCACACATACACCAATCTAATAAAAAAAAACAGATGAAGCAAAAGAGATATCAGTGTTTTTTTACTTAACAAAACATAAATAAAAAAATTATATTAATTAAAATATCTCATTACTTATAAGTATAATATACGAGATAAACTTATGCACTTAGTAGTTTGATATAAGAAATAAAGTTTTGCACTTAGTATAGATAAGAACATATATATATATATGTGTGTGTGTGTCTAGAAGTTGAAAGTGTTAGAAGTTTAAAACCTAACAACTTCTTACTTTTAAAAATTTTTTACCAAAAAATTCACCATATGAAGCCAAATTTCATTAGCTGCAACCAGCTAATATATGGCTATCTAGGAATAATGATTTTGAAGAAGAGAAATGGATTGTAGCATGATTACAAGTTTTTGAATGCCTGCCGCATGATCATTATCAAGAATGACCCACAAGAGAAGCATATTGTGATATGATCTGGATATGTTTCTTTGACTGAGTCATGATGAAGATCATGTAGAGATCATGAAGATCATCTAGAATTTTGCAGCTTTTAAGAGCTTCGTATGCAGACTGACCAAACTTGTATGACTTAATAACACATGCATTTAGAAAAACATTGAAAGGCCAAGCAGTAATGTCAGTTTCCACTATATGTGCCTAATTATCAGGACCACATTTGATTTTGAGGTGTACAAAATCTACTTTGCCTTTTTAGCCCTTTGCCGAATCAACTATTATTATATATTCACGAGAGAGAAGTTCTTAGGTAAATTTAGTCTACCATATTATTTATAGACTAAACCAATTATACGTTCATATGAGGTATCATTTCTTAGATATATCATTTGTATTGACTATGATTAATCACGGGTGGTTAATAATATAATAAATCAATCATCCAATATAAATATTGCATCTAATAAATAACACCACATGTTAATGTTAATTGATTTAGTCTACATATGATGTCATAGATTAAGTTTACTTAAGAATTTCTCTTCACAAGAATTGAATTTTAATAAACAGCTTTAAAATTGTTTTATATATCTTACCACTTGATTAAGGTACTTTACATGATATGATGAATATGGTTATTAATTTTGTAAATATTTAGATATGTGGTTAACTTAATTAATCAATTGATTAGTTATAATTAAAACTACAATATTGATTAATTGAGTAGTTATCAAGTGATTGTAATCACTTGGTAACTTTTGAAAAAAAAAAAAAAAATTATCCTAAAGTTTACTTTTGAATATATATTATAAAAAAATATTTTAAAATATTAATTATGATAGTCATTCTTGTAGATAATATCATCTTATTTTTATATTGACTTTGATTTTCGTAGGTCAAGCAAATATGTAATTACTAATTAATTTGAAAAGTCTATTTTAATCAATCTACTCCACGCATACTATTACATTTATATATTTTTAAATTGTTACAAGCAATCTTCAATTTTCATTTTTATAATCAATTTACTTAATAATGAAACAAATGCATGACTCTATTTATATTTAATTATTTTATTAATTTTTAACTTATACATCATGCGTGCATGCGGTTTAATTACTATCACTCAAAATAATTAAATGTAAATTTAATGGTGTTGTTAAAAGTGAAAATTCTCAAATTTAAATCTTTCAAACTATAAATTATTATAAATTTAGTGAAAAATATTAAAAAGGAGAGAGCTATCTTTTCTTATTATTATATCAGCCTGTTGAGCCTCTAATGAACTAAAATTAAATAGTAAAAATAATTAAATGTAAAAATTTTTCCAATTAGTGAGAAACAAATTTATATAATTTATATATCAAGTTGATTTTCATATTGTCGTAGCTTAAGGAATATATATCATCCACGTAAATTATATCAAAATAAATAATAATACAAAGGGTCTTATATCATGTTAAACCTTTCAATTTTAACATTTGAGTTTTAAGGTTGGACTTAAATCATTAATATAGTATCGAAGTCTCAATTAAGCCGGTCTCTATTTTACACTTATATTCTATTGTATTCACCATGTGAATCGCTTATCAACTAATTCCAAATTTGTTAGCCATTTATTAATACTCCACATGTATTTCATAATACAAAATCAATATTCAATTGTGCCACACTTTAACACTTGTGTTTTAAGGATGAATTTAATTTCTAAATATTATCTGATTGGAGTATTTAGGGAATTACAGTAGCGGAATAAGAAAGGAAATTAATAATAATAATAATAAAAAACAAGTTTCCTGTTAGGTCATTGACTTTGCAAATTGATCATAAACACCAAATTCTATGTAGATTTTTTCAAAGAAAAAACATTAAACGTTTTCAAAGAAGTGTTAGTTACAGGAAAGTTAAAATATTAAACCACTTAGTCCTGCCAAAAAAATTGACTATGTTTCCTTGCCTGTAATCACAAAAAATTAAAAAGTCAAGTAGATACAGTAATAGATTGAGAATTTCCTGCATTTGTTAGTGCACGTGTGCAAAATTTTCTACTGAAGCTTCCTTCTATCTTATCCATGGAGACTAACAAGGATTAGTCTAGTCATTAATCATTAATTAATCACAAATTATAATTTTGAGGCTAATGCGTGTATTGGTTGGTACACTATGGAAATGAACTAATTGAAGTCTCCTTCTAATGGTATTTATATAGTTTGTTTGTTGCTTGATATTTGTGAGATAGTTTATTCTAAAATGTGCATAATGTAATTTATTTTACTTCCTTTCTTATTAAAAAGAAAAATTAGCCACAAATTACAAATATATTTAAACAACAAATTATAAGTATATATAAATGATTAACTCAGTTAAACAAATAAATTTATTTTCTATCCCTTTAAAATTAAAAGTATATATAAATATAATTTAGAAGTTTTTCATTATCCAAATGCAACATATTAGCCACATCATAATTAATAAGTTCAATTACATAATGCATAATATTGTGTATCTAGTTTAAAGGAAAAATATTGAAAATATTTAAGTTTGAAACAACACATCAAAAGTCACTAAAGATATACAGTGAAATATGTAAAAAAAAATAAAAATTAAAGATATACAGTGGTATCACAACACATCACATTATAAGTTTACTAACTTTGATCGATGAGAAAACCAGTAATTTTTTTTTAAATCGCGTCTTTTTTTTTAATAGTTGCAAGAGATTCTGTTAGAACATCTCATATTGATTAAATATAAAAATATTAAGTAATTAATATATAAATGGACACCCCAATCTTAGCAAACTAGTTTTTAAGATTGGTTCTCCCAAATTTATATTAAAAATTTAACATGGTATGAAAGCGGGATGATCTTGTTTAATCAAGTACTCAAAGTAAATCAAATACCAAGTAACTAAGTACTATGTTTAATTAAATACCCAAGTAAATCAAATACCAAATAACTAATTACCTTACCGGTTATTCCGATTTAAACAAGTACTTAATTGCTTAATTGTTTCAAGTGACAACTTTAAATACCCTATTGTCACTTGAGAGGGGAGTGTTAGAACATCCTATGGTGATTAAATACAAAAAAGTTAAATGGTTAATAGAGAAATGGACACTCCAACCCTATTAAATTAACTTTTAAGATTGATTCTCTTAAATCTATATTAAAAGTTTAACGTATTCCTTCACTCTCAAATAATGAAATTTAGTATGTTTTGCACAAAGAAATATTTTTTTTATTCTTATAATCCTTATTTATATATATGTTTGTATTTATTTTTAAAAATCTTAATGTATCATATACTATAATATCATAAATTAGACCAGTCAATTGTAGTCTAAATATTATTTATGTTTAATTGTGCATTGTATATGTCTATATATAAGACATGGGTGTGAGTGAGTTCGGATATAAGTAAAATATGTGATTCGGATAGGGGATGGGTACGGATATAAGTAGAGTAGTATATTATCCATGCCCTACCAAATTTAATACTAATTTTTTCGAATGAGTTTATCTGCATATATTATCTAATCAACTAAGATATTATCTGCTTTGACTGAGTAGGGTTCGGGCGAATACTCATGAATAGGGTATAAATTGCCATCTCTAAATAACTTTTTTAATACATATGCTGAAATTTTAAACCATTAATATTTTGAAATAGAGATAATATCTATCTATTACTATATAATAAATCAATAGATATTGATTGATTGAAGTTACCACATGTCGCAGCTAGAAAAATTAAATAATTTTTTAATCAAATATTAATTTATTAAATTTAATTTAATCAAATATCTAAATTAATTCAATTTTGTTAGTTCATTATATAAATAAACAAATAAATGAATTATATCAACAATTATCTTAATTTATTCAATTAAATTAAATTTATTGAAATATTTAAACTAGGTTTCATTATTTGAAAAATAATAAATCAATTATCTCAATAATTATCTTAATTTATTAAATTAAAATATTTAAATTGGGTTTCATTATCTGAAAAAATAAATTAATTATCTCAACAATTATCTTAATTTATTAAATTAAATTTATACAAATATATTTATTAAAATATTTAAACTGGGTTTCATTATCTAAAAAGAATAAATCAATTATCTCAGCAATTATCTTAATTTATCAAATTAAATTTATACAAATATTTAAACTAGGTTTCATTATCACATTATACTTAAAAGAATTACTTTATAATTATGAGGGATTAATAATCCATTTTAAATATTATTATCTCTCATTATTGTTCATTAGTACATTAATATATTGTATATTATATGATTCATCAACTTTGTCAAATTTTAATGCTTTTTAATAATTAGTCTTAAAATTAACAAACAGTAAAAGAAATTATATTCTTAACTAAATGATCCTTTACGCAAGAATATAGTTTTATCCAAAAATAAAATAGTTAATTATATATTAATAAAAATAATGATACGCTTTCTTTATATAATATGAAAAAGACCAACTCACTAATTAAAAAAAAAAAAAAAAAAAAAAAAACATCTATGCCAAGAAAACTATACGGTTTTTATATTAATTCATTTAATTAAATTTTTTAATCAAATATTAATTCATTAAATTTAATTTAATCAAATATATAAATTAATCCAATTCTGTTAGTTCATTATTTAAATAAAAAATAAATCAATTATAATTGATAATCTTACTTTATTGAATTAAATTAAATTAATCTAATTGTGTTAGTTCATTATCTAAATTAAAAATAAATCAATTACATCAACACTTATCTTAATTTATTCAATTAAATTAAATTTATTGGAATATTTAAACTAGGTTTTATTGTATGAAAAGAATAAATTAATTATCTTAACAATTATCTTAATTTATTAAATTAAATTTATCCAAATATCTAAACTAGATTTCACTATCCAAAACATATTTAGGACTCTAAATCTCTTAAATCTTTTAAATCCAAAGGTATTTTTTATATTTTCTATATTTATATGAATTACATTCTTTCCTAAGTAAAAAATTGCAAATTTTAATTTATTAATAAAATGGAAACTCTTAATAGAATTTTGATTAAAAGATAATAACAAAAGCAATATATAAATATGGATAAATTAATGCCTTGCACTGATTGTAAATATCCAAATTAATCCTCCTTATACCCGGCTTAGCACTCGATAATTTGAACTGCTCACCCAATCCATCTATTAAATTTTAGTTCATGTAAATTTTAGTTATATGAAAAAATTATAATTTTACAAAAATAACTAATTCAAATGTTTTCAATTTTCAATTATAAAATTAATGGTTCTTTTATGAAATTATGTTATTTATCTATATTCATGTTATAAAGATGATTTTTATGTGACTCATATTTGCTCTCAACTGTTTGTGCTTTTATAGGTATGTATAATGATAACCTATAATTTTAATTTTTCAGATGTCAAGCTCTATGTTGTAAGTATGTATAATGATAACCTATATTTTTAATTTTTCAGGTGTTAAGCTCTATGTCTAGCAAATGGCTAAAATTCTTGGTTAAAAGCACTTTGAAAATGTGTCTTTAAACGCAAATTTATATTAATGGAAATCCCTTTTGATTGTTTTGATAAAGGCAACGAAGTATATGATCTGTTAAACACCTTATAAAAGTTTAAACTCTTTAATTATCTATTCAATTAAGGTCTTAATACCGGTTAAAAAACAATATGAAAATCCATCCTTTTACAAATCGATGTCTTTTTTTTTTTTTTTTTATTCCATTTGGTTAGTGCAAAATGAGAAAAAAAAAAAAAAACTCTTTGATATTTTTGTTTGTTTTTTATATTTTCTAGAGATTTGAAGAGTTGCATTGATGATGAAAAATCCAAATTTTTTGAAACAGACAAAGAAGCAAAAGAAAAGGTATTTGTAGCAATAGACAATGTATCAAATAATTCTAAATGCATATTTTGACTTTTAAGAGATATTGTTTAACTTAATTAGGTTATAATCGTAATCTTATTCCTACAATTTTATAATATCCGAAATCTATTTGAACGTATTATTTTTTATATTTAATTGTAAATAGGTAAAAAAATAATGTGACCTTTTCTGTTTATAGACTTTCGCTCTTTATTCTAATTATAGGTGGATTAAAATCTTGAAGGAAAACTCTGTCTTATTTTAATCCGGTACAATATAAAGAGTTTATTTATCCCCATATATATTTCTTTTTCCCCAAATAATTTTCATTATGGGTTTCTCATTATCAGTAAAAAAATTTATTTAATATTTTGCATATAAATATATATAATGAAATGATATAATTTAGTTTTATTATACAATTGTCTGATATATTTTTAATTTAAATATGCAATATCTTAAAATTATAGTTTCACTTATTATTTATTTATATGAATTTATGATCAATAAAATAAATAATTCCGCAGCAACAGGCGGGTTAATTTCTAGTTATTTTACTATAAGAGGAGAGAGATTGATATAGGTAGCCTCTTTCACATCTTAAAATCCATTTTCTGGGATGGTTAGCTATTTAGGTGGTAGTTGGGAGGTCATCTCTATAGATTTTCCTCAATTTTAGTTTTCTGTGTATGACTAATCATATGACATGGGCTAACAATAATCATTTGAATAAATTAATTGTCTTGTCTTCATTTTGATTAGTTGAAATAAATTGAGGACTATTTCCTAAATCCGGTGTTTTTCCATCTGTTGGCTTTTTATATGACATACTTAATGGATTTGATATTATTTAATTTTAAAATAAGCTATAGGTTGCTGCTAAACAATAAATAACTAAATTATGATTAATAATTAATTAATTAATTACCTTATCAATGAAATCAGCATTAATATATATTTTATACAATCAAATACTATACAACATTTCTTGGCATGTGAAGCAACATTATAATCCGTCAATTTTTTTTATTTTTTTATTTCTGTTTTTTTGTTTTCCTTTTTTGGGTAGGGTAGTGCCCACTAATTGTATTGATAGCAACTATATAGCAAAATAAGAGATATTATTAAATTATATTTCTATGTTCAATAGTTGAAAATAACACGAAATGAGTTGGAGGACAGAGAGGCTTGCTTTGAAAGTACCATTAATTGCTGTATTTCTTTTAATTTGTATTGCTTTAGCTATGTATCATATGTAAAAAAAAATCATTAAAAGAAACCCTAATTAATGTATGCAATAGTTGACACTAGTTAAGCTCTCTCTGTTTAATGTGGAGTAATTAAAGATAAATTTTTTACATTAAAATTCATATTATAATTCAAATTAAAAATAAATATTAGTATAATAATTAATATTTTTTCATTGTTTTATGTTTCACAAGAAAATATACATTCATGTGCACATGTGTTTTGATTTCCATAATACACATATTATTTTTATTAATAACATTAATTTGTTGCATAATATACACTCTATTCTGTTTCAAGAAATTCCACATATAAATGTATATTAAAGTATAAGGAACATAAAAAAAGAAGATTGGAAGTTTTCTGGGTATTGCTATCTTTACTATGAGCTACCACATAGCAACTTGCACAACTATCTAACCCTAAAATGAACAAACATCAACATTCAATTTGTTGAAGTTAGCTTCTTTCTACAGGAGAAAGAAAATAATCATGATAGCAAAAACTCAAAAGAATCAATCAATCAATAGCTACCTATTTAGCTTTACCTTTCTCATAAGAATAATAAAATCAAGTTTCTTTTAAATCAATCTAGGCTAGCTAGTTAGTGGGATGTTAATGCAGAATTGCAAATGCAAAAGCTAAATTTCTAAAAGAAAAACTTGAAAAGAAATAGGAAAATGACAAAGTTTTACACTAAAAGGAACCCAACAGCTTTAGAATTTTTATCCATTTAAGGTTGGCAAGAGAGTGATATGCAGGGACTTTTGATGATGCTTTGTGAAGATGAGTTACAACTTCCAAGTCATTTAATTTGCTATTCTAAAGCACTAGGTTTCCACCAATTAAGGCTTTCTCCCCCCCTCTTCTTCTTTTTTTTTTTTTTTCAACGTAGGAAGTGAACTTTAAGATATTAGTTGGATCCATCAATCCTATATGATCATAAGTGACAACATATCAAATTAATTAGTGTAAATGAAAATTTTCAATATAATACGCAATTAATATATATCGCGATATAGCTTTCATAAACTAAAACCCTTAATTATTTTAATTATTTTCTCTGTTATTGGCAGCAACAAATTTTACAATTATTTGTTTTTTATATTATCAATTACACAAGCAGGAAACAAAATTAATGATAGGACTAATTAACCAAGAGACAAATAGGCTTTAAATTATAGCCTATAATAATGTTTAGCATTGATATATAGACCATAGTTAATGAATGGATTCTCCAAGTTGCTAGCTAGAAGTTGATGGAGTTTTGATCAAATAAGATGATTAGAGTTGGATCTCTTATATTGAGTCTGGATATTGAGAGTCTGCAATAATGAAACAAAGGTCAGGAATGCCAGGTCTTGTACCTGACAAAGGCTTCTGACGCTCAAATCAATAAAAAGCTTTGCCTCTGACTATAGAAGGAGAAGATTTCTCTTCTCAAGTATGATAGCTCAAAAGCTTTTTAGTGAGAAAAATGAGATGAGAGAGATACATGGTTTGGACTAATTGAATCAAGTGTTCATCCTTTTTTTTTGGTAGACCTTTGCATGGTGAGGCACGTGACAATAGTTTCAAAAGAGAGAAAATATTTCCTGACATACCATGCCTCTAATTGGCATGGTAGATGCACAATTTTTATGGGAGCAGGTCTGTTGACATGATCTTTGTCATATAGCAAGTGGTTAGTTGTATCAAGGGGCAAGAATGTGCTATCTAGTGGTTCTCCTTTCTTTGATATAAATGAGCTGTTATTTGTATCTTGTGATATTAACTACAATTAAGTAATTCGCTAGGCAAGGTACTTTTTATGAGGGGCAAGGGTGAAGCCCTATGCTTTGCTTTGCCTCTCTTGAATGTTGAGAGCTTTTCTCTTGGAGTACTCACCTCTAGTGAGAATTCTCTTAGATCTTAATTCTTCTAGATAAGAATTTTGATCAAAGTGGACCTTGACTGCCTCTGAACCCATTATGGATCTAGACATTTTTGTACCTCATCAAAATTCATTCTCAATTATAATTATTTGGCCATTGTTTGGAGTTATTAGTTCCTTCTAAAAAAATTCTACTCTTTCTTTTTTTTTTTTCCCCTTAAAAATATAATTGATATTCAAATTTGAATATTTGATCCCTACAAAAGATGAATTATTAA
Organism: Reutealis trisperma; assembly: GCA_947687605.1. Classification (NCBI taxonomy): domain Eukaryota; kingdom Viridiplantae; phylum Streptophyta; class Magnoliopsida; order Malpighiales; family Euphorbiaceae; genus Reutealis; species Reutealis trisperma. The sequence continues at coordinate 228,792 of CANTUT010000306.1, forward strand.
TTTTAATTCATTAAATTTGAATTTCTAAATTCTTTATATAAATACATAAACCAAGATTTCTTTCACTTTCATAAAGAAAAACAAATTTGCTGTATTCAATTAGATTTCTATATAATAATCTACATATATACATGGGTCTATATCTAGCTCTTTAAAATAAATATCTTTATATAATTAATTATTTCTTTACATTTTCCTTAGGATTCCTTCGATGTCAATGTTAAACCGCCATTAAAAACTCTATCCCCTATATATTTTAATCAGAAATTAATATTCATCATTATAATTAAATAATGATTAATTTATTCTAATCATTTCCCAAAAGAATGGTGAAGAAAACAATGGGTTTTTGTAAATATGCAAAACTGACATGACATAAATAAAACAATGCAAAAAGCTTACCTACCCCTTTGTTATATCATCACCATCTCTCATACATATATACAAATTTAAATTCGTTACCATAACCATCAAATATATAATTCGATCAGGTGAATTATAATAATACTAACCTCACCCGAATCAGATGGCCAGAAAAATAAAATGATGCTGAAAATTAAATATTTATTAAAAAATAATATTTTCACGTAATAAGTTAATAATATGAAATTCACTTACTAAAAAACACACTTTTATTTTACTTTATTTTATTTTTCTTACTTTATTTAATTTCAGTATAATATATTTTACTCTGTTGTGAGTGTATCCTAAATTAGATTAATATGATATAATACAATTTTTTCAATGAAATATTATATTTTAGTATCATGTTAATATTTCTGTTATCGGATTTCGATGGATGACTTGCTGTTGAAATAAAAATTAAAGTTCATAACTAAAAAATAGCAAATTAAAATTAAGTGACTATTAAAACTGAAAAATTTTTCTCTATACTAAGTATATATACCAATTCAATATAGGCAATAATTTCTAATTACAAATTTTGGTGACTATCAATATAATTTATCCTATATAATTCTAATGGCATATATATCACATTAAATTAACACCCATGTCCCATCCACGTGATTACTGCACATTATAACTCAATTATTTTTTTTTGTTCATTATTGCTCTAATTAATTAATTATATAATTCATCATTGCCATTAGCAAAACAAGAATTCTTGCCTACCATAAAGATACTCTTTAATTATGTCTGGTTATTTAAATAAATATATGCTTTAAGAATCTAGGTGGATGTAGGATCGATTTCCTTAAGTTCTCAGCAACATATATTTTTTATATTTATGTAATTACAGTATTTATTTTTTTTAAAAAAAAAAATTAATAACATAATTTACAGAAAAACCTAAAAGACTTAAATCAAACCAATCTTGCGTTTCTTATGTTAAAATTATCCTACATCGCCAAGTTATGGTTTGCTACACCGTATATAATGTGAATTGAACACTCTTTTTCATTATGTAAGTTTTTGGAAATGAATTCAACTCAAATCCATATATTACGGTATCAGAATCTCAACTAGATCCAGTCCATGTTATGCATTTATGCACTCTTGGCTAATTGGGAAGGCACCATCTTTTTTTAAATTAATTTTTGAGAATGAGTTCTACCAAACCCATTTAACACCTTAACTACTAAAATTATCCCAATATAAATTTTTGAAACTCTTATTTTAGGTCAATTTTTTTAATATATATTGATAAGAGACATAAATTTAAAAAAAAAAAAATTATCGCCCTCAAAGTTAAGAGACTACATCATCCACAACAGATTATGAGGTCAACAAAAAAAAAAAAAAATTTAAATATATTGAAAATTCTTAAAAATAGAAAAAAAATACTAAAATTTGAAATCGCAATTTTCTTTAGACATACTTAATTAATGGATTATTAGATACATTAGTAACATCCCATTAATGTCATTAGTTTGATAAACTATTTTCTTGAAACAACGTGAAAAATATAAAGACTTGCCTAATTAAGTTGCGTCAAAAACATATAGCTAGTTGATTATCAGAATGTTGATGCCATTATAGTTTTCTAGTTTGAAATGTGTGGTTAGAATATTATCAAAACTATTTCATATAGAACAGTATTCTATCAACTTATTTGACTGTTGTATTATTATAATTAGTAGTAATGTAAGTTATTTAGACAAAGAAATATTATATATTTTATAAATAAAATATTTAATATTATATGAGGTAATTATCAATTAATAGTAATTAATCCTTGGATTATCAAGTACTTTTGAAACCGACTAAAAAACATATTAAATAAAGAAATTAAAAATAACTTATCTTTGTGGATTGATTTAGAAATTAAATAGCAGTCAACTATACAAAGATCACCATAAACCGATATTTAGGGTTGAATTAATAATAAATATTGTTATGATATATTATAAGATTTGATTGATATCTTTTCATATACATAAATATTTTAGTTTCCATATTAGTATTGATTGTATTTTTCTTATTGAAAAAGCTTCATATTTCTTGTATTTTCCTTATTAGAAAAACTTCATATTTCTTTCTCTTCTGTACTTTATATAAATGGCCTAATACTATTGAATGGAAGAACGAGAAAAACTATTCTCTTCTCTATATTATTTATTATTGTTCTTCTCCATTATATTTATAACACGTTATCAGCACGAATCGTTCTACAATATTGTTCATAATTTTGGATAGCTTGTGATTTATTACAACTCAGCTAAGGCGAAAAATTTGAATAAATAAAATTCAAGATTTATGGTAAACAATTTTTGTCTAATTAATTACTATTATTATTAATATTTATGTATCAAATACATTTTTTTTAAGAAAAAAAAACTAAATCGTTTTTTTTTAAGAAATCGTTTGAATATATTGAGCTAATTAATTTGAAAAAATCATTTTTTTCTTCTCTCTTACAATCATTTATCTCAAATCGTTTTTTTTTAATAAAGATTTGATATAGTATTTAATGATTAATCAATTAAATTATAGTTCCTGAAAAACTAGTATTATATTTTAAATACTAGTTCTTGAAAAACTAGTATTATTTATAGTTTCTAAAAAACTAATTAAATAAATAATTAAACTATGAGTTCATAAAGAACTAGTATTATATTTTAAATTATAGTTCCTGAAGAACTAGTATTATTTATAATTCCTGAAGAACTAATTAAATAAATAACTAACCTATGAATTCCTGAAGAATTAATAATAATTACAGTTCCTGAAGAACTGATATTCTCTACAGTTTCTGAAGAACTGATATTCTATATAGTTCCTGAAAAACTAATCAAAAATTAAAAAAAAATATAAATTCATTAAAGAATCATTAAATGTTCCTGAATAACTAAATGCATTGTCTACAAGTCTTTAAAAGATTGATTTTGTTATGATTTTATATTAGACAATGTTAATTGATGGCCCTCGACATTACGAGTAAGAATTATTTATACTGGTGTCACTCCTTTGGGTATTGAAATAAATAAAATAGACATCCCTAAAAAATTGATATTTTATGTTCCTGAATTACTAAAAAATTTGATTTAAGCTACACGCGTTGAATAAATTGGATGTCAATAAAGTACCTGCATATGGCCATAATATTAAGGTAAACCCTTTTGCTTTGATTTTTCTATTTTGAGTATTTCATTGTCGTTTATATGTATTGGAATGATGGGTATGGCCTATTTGATTAACCAACCAAATTGCAACTTTTAATTGGTTATCAATTATAACAATACATTTTATGCATAGTTTTAAAATCATGGCTTACAAATTTTTTTTTTTGGCATGAAATCTGACCCTAAATTATTCACTTATTGATTGATTGACTTGCTTTGTGGCGCAAGGGTGATCTTGCATTCATATTAATAGGTTTACTTGATTCATTAAATGGATATCGAGTCTACTAGTGTATATATTATTACATATTTTTCGGTCTTAGCATCTCAACTCAAAATTTATTTTATGGATAATACACGTCTCATATATATATATATATATATATATATATATATATATATATATATATATATATATATATATATATTTGTTAGTTGAATAGCCTACAAGAAAGTTGTGTGTGTTATATATGTTTTGAATTTACTTATGTTAATATGTATTAGATGTGAAAGCAATTAGAGATTTAAATATGAGATGAGATGAATATAAATTATATAAGTGACATGGTTTTGTTAATTTGTGAATTGATGAATTTATTTCCATATTGCATATATTGTTGGATTTATGTTGGTATAGAGAAGCATAATTAGTATTTTCTTTTCCTTAGTAGGATAAATTATGAATTTAATGTTTGTTAAAATTAATATTAATTTATTTTCTGATTGGTCTATTTAGATATATTTTAAATATATGCAAATTTATTTTAAATATATACAAATTAAGTTATTTAAATAAAGTGAAATATAGTAAATTAAAGTTTGGTTAATAATTTTTATATGCTTTTGAATTCAATGAGAATAATTTTTAACGTGAGTTGTTGATAAGAGAATGCATTTAGATATTAGTAAAAGTAAAAGCTATTATCTACTTAAATATCATTTAAATGAGAATTTAAAGGTTGAATATCTCACTATTAATGATTTTTATATTTTCTAGAAGAGTTTTAAAAATAGATATAATCACTTAAAATATATAGTACTACCACAAGCTAAATACGATTGGCTAAATCTACGCCTACAAGACTTGAAGTCTATTTGAGAATATAATTTAATCATGTTTAAAATTACTTCACAGCTGAAATTATGCGATAATAAAGTTACATACTCCTGTAGTAACAGTATAAAAAGTGAAAATTTACAAATATTATTTTTCTAGTGGTTGCAAAGAATAATTGTTAATAAGAAATCATTAAACAATGCCCACTAGTACAACTACATTCCTTGAAATGAATGTTATAAATCATTGGGTAGATAATGAAAATTCTGAAAGAATAATTGCTAACGAGAAATCATCAAATAATGCCCACTAGCACAACTGTATTATTTGAAGTGAATGTTATAAATCATTTGGTAGATCATGAAATTCTGAAAGAGGAACCGCCTATATAGAGGACACAACTCAATTCAATATTGATGATTTTATGTAAACTCCTTGAAGGAGTAATTTGCAAGGATTTTACAAGTTGTGTATTATAATGAGTTATTTTATTACTGTTTTATCCCAACTATACTTGCACAATATATTGCGTTAAACCTGCAGTTCAAGCATTGAACTTATAATTCAATAATTAAATCTTGAATGTTTGGCATGAATGCAATTGTGTACATCATATATATTCTCCTTTGAAACTTGTATAAGGACATGAGTCGTAAACTTTTTTTTTGCCATGAATATATTAATATCACTATCTCAATGTGCGACAATGGGTCCGTAAAAGAGACTAAAAATTTATTTTGATGAGGCATATTTCTAGACATTCGGGGGAGGAAAAGCACCTGCAGTGCTAAAGAAAGTCGAGAAATTTATTGGAAAGAAAACTCTTTAAATAATTTTGGTCCATGTACAAGTTAGAGTGAATCAAAAGTTCACAAAATAATACAGTTGCAATAAATTATAACTTAACTGCCAAATGCATTTATAGATGCTAAAAGAGTGACAAAGTCTTGTATTACAGCTGCTAATACCCTAGCAAGGGTTGTGATTCTAATTGCAAATAGAAAAATCAATCAATCTCACTATACGCTAGAAGCATGGATAGTAAATTGGAATTAAAGACAAAAATCAGCAAAAAAGAAAAGCAGCGCCACTCATAAAATCTCCTGATGAGAAACCTCCTGAAAAGGAAGATCTCAGTCAAAGAGTTATAGCCAATTATAAGACACAGACTGAGACAACGGAGCAATTAGATCCTCCAGATATGACTTCTAGAATTGATGATCATATAAATGAAAACTATGAGATCTTAATTATTTTTGTGATATAAGAAAGAGTTAATAGAAATTTAATTATCGTCGATGATGAATTTGCCTCAACAGTAGCTCTTGTTGTTACAAGAGAAAATAAGAATCCGTAATCTATAAGTATAACTGAAAATTAGCATAAACATAATTGATCATCATGAAATGAGGCAATTAAAGTAGAGTTAGACTCGTTCTATCATTGACTATGGGAAAAATAATTCTCTTATTATATAAATGATCATGTTCTGATACTTAATTAATATGGCAGTTAATGAAAGGCTTATTGTACGCCTTATGAAAGCAATAAGAGTCCCAGAAGGACTAAGTATATCATAAATGAATACACATTAAACATGTGACATACATTTCATCAAATTACAAAAATCTATGTATGGATTAAAGCAATATGGACATGTGGTATGATTGTTTAAGTAAATTCTTATTGAAAGAAAAATATGTGAATAATACACTATGTCCATTTGTATTCATAAAAGACTATAAAATGATATATATTATTATTGCAGTATAAATTGATTTAAATATCAATGTGACTACTAATGAACTCAAATAAGTATGTATCTATTTGAAAAGTGAGTTTGAAATGAAAAATTTAAAGAAAATGAAATTTTTTATTGGCCTGCAGACCGATTATTAAGGAGTCCTAATACACCAGTATACTTATGTGGAAAAGATATTTAAGCATTTTTTGTATGGATAAATCTTCTCCCTCAAGCACACCAATAGGTGGTCCGCTCACTAGAAGTAAAGAGAGACTCTTTTAGACCTAAAAAAGATAATAAAAAACTATTTGGTCTTAAAGTACTATATATAAGTGCTATAGGGTACTCTTGTATCTTGCAAATTGCATCAGGCATGATATTGCATTTGTAAGAAAAAATTTCTAACTAGGTATAGCTTTTCACCTACAAAGAGATATTAGAGTGGTGTAAAAAATTATTTTCAATATACTATTAATATTATAATTCATATTTGAAATTAGTCTACATGTGAATATTAGTTATTTGCTTAATTTCTATGATAGTAAATTTTAGACTGGCTATATATTTACTTATGGTGATACTGCAATTTTATAAAGGTTTTTATGGTCCTGAAGTATCTCACTAAAAGATACTCCCATTGTATTTTGAGAATAATGCAATTTGTATTGCACAAATTAAAAGTGGTTAAATTAAGGGTAATGAAGTAGATATAAACTTTACTCAAATTCTTGTATATACATAAGCTCTAGCAGAGATATCCACCAAATTCGTTTGAGTGACAATTTAACAGACTTATGTACTAAGTTTTTACTTAATGTGGTATTTAAACAACATTATTTCATAAATTAGTATACACTGTGTTAAAATCTATCCTCATCAGAGGGAGCGAATTAGTATATGATTGTACTCTTTTTTCTTAATCAAGTTTTTGTCCCACATAGTTTTCTTGAACAAAAGTTTTTGTGCAATGATAAAATAGCGCATAAGATATACTTTTTTCCTTAGCTATATTTTTTTTCATTGGGTTTTCTAATAAGGTTTTTAACGAGGTATATTCATAGCGCAAGTAATATCCTAAGGGAATACTATAAATAAATTATTATATGTGGATATTACTTAAATATCATTAAGTATATGATTTGACAACTTGGCAGATTTGTTTACAAAGGCACTCCTTACAATCACATTTGAAAAGTTAGTCAACAAAATTAACATGCGTCTGCTAAGAGATATTTGATAGAAATTAAATTTTTGTGAGGGGGGATTTTAGTGCACTATACTCTTTTTTCCCTTAGCCTAGGTTTTGTCCCATTAGGTTTTCCTGACAAGGTTTTTAACGAGACAGTGTTATGGCGCAAATCTCTATAAGAATAATGTTTTTTTTTTCCTTCATTAAGATTTTTTTTTTCTCACAGGATTTTTCCTTAATAAGGTTTTAACGATATATATTATTTATAAAAGATATCAAGGGCGAGTGTTATGATATATTATAAGATTTGATTGATATCTTTCCATATATATGAATATTTTAGTTTCCATATTAATATTGATTGTATTTTCTTTATTGGAAAAACTTCTTATTTCTTGTGTTTTTCTTATTAGAAAAGTTTCGTATTTTTCTCTTCTGTACTGTATATAAAAGGTCTAATACTATTAAATGGAAGAACGAAAAAAATTATTCTTTTCTCTATATTCTTTATTTTTATTTTTCTCCATTATATTTATAATCACATATGAATTATAATTATCATGCTAAGATATTAATCTCCAAGCAAGCTTTGGCCGTCTATAAATAATAAATATATATAATTCTATAAATTAAATAAAATATTATTAGGAAAAAAAGAAAAGGAGGAGGACTTGGTAAATTGGTATATCAGCCAGCCGGCAGCGATCGCTGTCTGAGACCAACAAACTCGCCATATAGGTGCCGCGTGGTTCGCCTGACGCTTAGGTTGAGACAATTTAAGCTGACATGGCAGAACATGTGGACCCCTACTTGTCGGGTCCTAAATAGCAAAAGTGACGTGTAGTGGTCCCAACGTGTCTTCTGGTCACCCAGACAACCTCTCAGACAAAAATATTATTTAAAAGTTTTTTGCTATTGTAAATCCGTCAACGTCCTTCCAAAGTCTTCCTATTGGTTGTCTTTGTCCACGTGGAATTTATTGTACTCAATGGCTTCTCCTATATAAACACCCTCCTCTTCTTCATTTTCTTCACCTTAAACCCAAAAAAAAAAAAAACAACACTTTCTTTCTTTGTGTCTTTGTTCTTGAAAATTACAATTTAATCAGATTGTCTTTTAATTACTTCTAATCATGGCAATTGATTCTGGTCTATCATCACCATTGGGTCCCCCTGCATGTGAGAAAGACGCTAAGGCTCTTCAGTTCATTGAAGATATGACAAGAAATGCAGATTCTGTGCAAGAAAGGGTTCTTGCTGAGATACTGAGTAGGAACTCGGAAACTGAGTATCTGAAGCGATTTTTGCTTCATGGAGCAACTGATAGAGACACTTTCAAGGCTAAAATCCCTGTAGTTGGTTACGAGGATCTTCAGCCTGATATTCAGCGTATAGCTAATGGTGATCGCTCTGCTATCTTTTCAGCTCACCCTGTTTCTGAGTTTCTCACTAGGTGAGATATCTTTAAAACAATGCACAATATCTAGAAAAATACTTGTATAGACTGAGTCTATATGAACCTTCATTCCATGAAATGAAATCTTATCATACATAAGATTATTCTCACAGTGAGATCAACTCTCGAGTGAAATAGGCCCATTTAGACAAGAACTATTTAATTTCTTATTTTGTGAAATTTTCATTTTGATTTCTGAAAACACAAACAAATTATATATATAATTTTCAGTTCTGGTACTTCTGCTGGTGAGAGAAAACTGATGCCAACAATTCAGGAAGAATGGGATCGTCGCCAGAGATTATACAGCCTTCTCATGCCAGTCATGAATCTGTATGTGCATACCAATTTTTATTTTTTTTTTATTTTTTTTTCTGTTGTTGTTGTTGTTAAGCTGCGAAGTTGACCAATTTTCCTTATGTTTGTGTTATATATTGACATGCAGTTATGTGCCGGGTTTAGACAAGGGGAAGGGATTATATTTCTTGTTTGTGAAAGCCGAGACAAAAACTCCAAGCGGACTGGTGGCACGTCCTGTACTTACAAGCTATTACAATAGTGAACAGTTCATGAACAGGCCACATGATCCTTACAATGTTTACACCAGCCCCAACGAAGCCATTCTTTGCGCAGACTCGTTCCAGAGCATGTACACTCAAATGCTCTGTGGTCTGATTATGCGCGAAGAAGTTCTTCGAGTTGGTGCAGTCTTTGCCTCTGGTCTACTTCGTGCCATTAGCTTCCTTCAGTTCAACTGGAAACAACTCGTTAATGATATCTCCACTGGAACTTTAAACCCTAAAGTAACCGAACCATCAATAAGAGAATGTATTAGCAAAATCTTGAAACCTAACCCAGACCTCGCTGAGTTTATTACAAAACAATGCTCAGAAGAGAACTGGGAAGGTATTATAACAAGAATTTGGCCTAATACAAAATATCTAGACGTAATTGTAACTGGAGCCATGGCACAATATATTCCTACACTAGAATATTATAGTGGCGGTTTGCCTATGGCTTGCACTATGTATGCTTCGTCTGAGTGTTACTTTGGGCTTAACTTAAAGCCAATGTGTAAGCCATCTGAGGTTTGTTATATAATCATGCCAAACATGGGTTATTTTGAGTTCTTGCCTCATGATCCTTCGGCCCCAGCTCTGTCTCGTGACTCTCCTCCACGTCTTGTAGATCTTGCTGATGTTGAAGTTGGTAAAGAGTATGAACTGGTGGTCACTACTTATGCTGGTTTGTATCGGTACCGTGTGGGTGACGTCCTGTTAGTCACAGGATTTCATAACTCTGCTCCTCAATTCCGGTTTATAAGGAGAAAGAATGTTTTATTGAGCATTGACTCGGATAAAACCGATGAATCTGAACTGCAGAAAGCTATTGAGAATGCATCTTTGCTTTTACGTGAATTCAACACGAGTGTTGTTGAATATACTAGTTATGCTGATACCAAAACAATCCCAGGTCACTACGTGATATACTGGGAATTGCTTGTTAAAGATGCGGCCAATGCTCCAACTGATGATGTTTTGAATAAGTGTTGTTTAGCTATGGAAGAGTCGCTTAACACCGTGTATAGACAGGGCCGAGTTGCTGACAGTTCGATTGGTCCACTAGAAATAAGAGTGGTGAAAACTGGAACTTTTGAAGAGCTTATGGATTATGCAATATCAAGGGGAGCATCAATTAATCAGTATAAGGTACCAAGGTGTGTCAGTTTCACACCCATCATGGAATTGTTAGACTCAAGAGTTATGTCAAAACATTTTAGCCCATCTCCCCCACATTGGACACCAGAACGACGCCGTTGAGGTGATGCATGGCATTGGCGGCAAGAAAAAAAAAAAAGATTAAAAAAGAAAGTGTGTCAATGAGAAGATAGAAAAATTGCAGTGACAGTAACTACTCTCTAAATATGTGTCTCTCTTTTTATTGAATATTTAGCTTTTAAAAGTATCTTTTGAAATAGCATAAGAGAGTGTGTGTGTTTGTGTAATAAGTTCATATAATCTGTGTACTGCGCATGATGTAATTGTCCATTTTATGTTTGTTTGTCCATTTGGAATATCCTTTTATAAGCTTCTCTTTCTTTCTTTCCTTCTTTCTCTGTGTTTGTGTGTTGTTCTTTTTCTTTTTATTGCTTCAGCTTTCTTTAAAGTTCATAGAAAAGACGTTTATAAAGTGTAAGCCTTCAACACCTACTGTTTCATATATATAATATTAATATTACTAAATTAATTTCTTGATCTATTCTTCAAATTTAATTAAAGAGTATATTTATTTGGATATATGTAGGCTTTTTGTGCATGGATTTTAGTGCACGTGCTAGATATTCTTCTGGTATAGCTAGGGTTTTTATTATTGTATGTTATTGCAATTATAATTATTATATGTGTAATTGATCCGTTGTGATTACTAGGTTTCTATTCGAGTGTTTTTGCTTGGAAGTATATAAGGTGTGTGGGGATTTTCATTATCAACTTATATATATTTTTAATTATACCTACATTTTATTATTTTCTTTTCTATATATATATATACATACACATATATAGTGGGCAAGCATCTATCATGACAGCTCTTTATCCTATATATATATATATATATATATATATATATAGAAATAGAGAGACAGAGGGTTCTGATTTTGAGATATATATTATCATTACAAAGCAGGGATTGTTTGCTGAGGCTACCATTACTAAACTGAAAAAATAAGACTGTGAATTAGTTGCAGACTTGCAGAGAAGCATTATAATTAATATATGAGTTTTCAAGTACTTTACCCAAATAATTTCTTAATTAAAATGGTATGTGTTGCGTTGATATAAATTGCCTAGGCTTTATTAAATTAATAAGAGAAGAAAATTAGATTAATAATGCGGTTTTCATATAATAAATTAATCATGATTTATATATATATTAATCAATTGTTACGAAACTTAATTTGTTGTCATAATAATGCTACTAATAATATATATAATTAAATTAGTGTAATTTAAAAAAAAATAAAAAAAAGAAGTTATCTGCGTATGATATAGTTTAACTAATTGGTAATTTAGTTAATTGACACCAAGACCTTAAAATTATTAATTAATCTTGGTCATGCTTAATTCGTTGTAATTACTTATCAAATGTTTACCCTTTGTCCTAATTATAAACTAGGCTTTGGCCAATTTTTCAAATCTACACTGACTTTTAGAATTTATCAAATTAGTACTTAAACTTTTCGTAATGAAGCAAATCTACTACTGCTCCATCAGGCACATGATTTCTCTAACATTGCTTACAAACGTGGCAAGCAAATCCCTAATTATAAACATAGAACAAGTTTCAAAACTCCAATTAAAACTAAAATTCTTAAAAATTACAATTATGATATTTTTTGTGCAAGTCACGTCAGAGAAATTACGTGTCTAATGCGACTGTGATAAGTTTAGTTTAGAATAAAAAAATCAAATACTAATTTGGTAAGTTTTAAATGTTAGGATAGATTTGAAAATTCAGTCAAAAGTCAAGATAACTGAAATCATTCAGCCTATAAATTACAGTTATTTATTCTATGGCCTTCCTGGCATTTCTTCCGGTTAATCTCTATAATTTCTTATGTTTTTAAGGGCTATCTAGATATCATATGCCTAAGAGGATGAAAAAATATTTATTGGGTATTCAAGAAGATATCTTAATAATGAACACTTGAAATTTATGTCAAAAGCTACACCCAAAAAAAAATTTATGTTAAAAGGTTATCTTATTTAAATGAAATGAGAGATCTATATGAAGGCTGATTTTTTTAACGAATTAAATAAATTATTGATAAATTATAATAAAATTACATATTTGATCAATTAAGTATGGTTTGATTCTCATTCTCTTTAAAGAATGATGAAAAATACCAATTTTACAAGATTCTTAAAAGGGAGCATCTCATGTTGTGTAGTATGTATTTTAAGGTGATTGTTTAAAATTCTTATTTTTTCTCTTATGATTTATTTATAAGTAAATTTAATAAGTTTAATCTAAATTAAATGTTTATTAAGAACTCGTCAGAAAATTAATTTTTTTATGTATGAAAAAATTAATAAAAATATATTTGATTGGTATTATAACAATAACATCTTTATTTAACTTAAAGAAAAAAAAAATTGAAAGGCTAGACAATTACAATTCACTTTCTGTTAAAATTTTAATATAAATTTGGGAGAACCAACCTTAAAAGTTAACATATTAAGGTTGGGGTACCATTTTTATATTAATCATTTAACATTTTTGTACGTAATCAATATAGAATTTTCAAATACTCTCTCCTCATGTGATCGTGATTGATTAAACAAAATACAATTGATTGAATAGGATTATCTTACTCTAATACCATTTAAAATTTTTAATATAGATTTGTGAGAATCAATTTTAAAAGTTAACTTGTTAAAGCTGAAATATTCATTTCTATATTAATTACTTAACATTTGTATGTAATCAATGTGGGATATTCCAATACTTTCCTTTAGAAATTAAAAGGAAATGAAAAAAACAAGTAGAAAATTACTCATAATCATAATGTCAACATGCTAATGTCACTTTTACTATGAAGTTTCTTGGATAGATCTTGGCTATTGACATGCATCTATTGGGAAAAAAAAAAAAAAAGTGTTATCTTTATATAGGATATTCATACTAAGGGGCCATGGATTCCAATATTGAAAAAACCCAATTCAAAAAGTGATGATATAGATACAATTAATGAAAGAGAGATTGTTCCAAAAAGGGACTAGGAAATAAATTTAAATTAAAGAATCCAAAAGCAAACAAATTGACTCACAAATCTAACACTTTTATTTCTTATTTTCAATTTAACTGCTTAAACATCAACCACTAACATATTTAGGCCGGTTCAGCAAATATGGATTAAAGTGATTCATTGTTGTTAAAGTAAAATTTTAGAGGTATTTTATGTCTCTTAAAGTTATATTCTAACTAGTTAAAGTAAATCTTTGAAGGTCATCCCATCATGTAATCAAACCAGAATAATAAAAAAGAGAAAAAAAAATTTGAATTAGTGACCTTTGAACTTTTTATATTTTTTGCTATTGAATTCTTCAATTGAAATTGTTTTTATGGAATTTTTAAGTTGTTTAATTTGATATTATTAAGCACTAATTTAATAAAAATGCATAATTTGGCTAGTTAAATACAAACAAGATGCAAGGCTAAGTAAAATTTATCCAAATTAAGATGTAAGGATATCCAATATCAATTAAGTAAGAAATTTTCAAAAAGAAAATTAATAACATTATTAAATTAGTAGGTGTTTTCTATGATTACTTTATTTTTAAATAAAATAACTTATTTTATTTATGAAAAAGAAATACTTCTTTACAAAAAATAATAATTTTATTTACATTTTTATATTTTATTCATAGCTTTATCAAGTCTAAACACAAACCTGATAAAGCTAATTCTCAAATCCTAGTCAAATCACAAAAGAAAAAAGGCATATAACAAAGTGTTCATTAAATACACAGCATCATTTAAACTGTTCTAATCAAAGTATATTTAGAAATTATTAAAGATGGGCAGATAAAGCTATAGCTAATTAGACAACCATACACCTTTTATTTTCATCCTCAACATACTTTTCGAATCAAAATTGAAAAGGATCAAAATCATCAAGGTCGATCTCAGGGATTAAATAAGCACCGCCATAACAATCCATGGTCGGATCGCCTCCTTGGCTTTGCCCTGCTGCCATTTTAGCACTTCCCTAATCCACAAAAATTCAGGAACCATTATTGCTAATGCAATTTTTATTAACTAGAAAATTTAAAAATCAACTAAATTATATATTGTAGTTGTTTTCCCAGTGAAAGGTACCTGTTCTATAGTACTCATTCTTGAAGTTGAAGGCAAGTTCGTATTAGCAAATTGTCCAAAGTGATCAAGCTGGGGCATGTGGGCATTAATATTGTGCTCATTATTCTGGACATTTTGAGAAGGGAATTGATATCCATCAAGAAATGTTGGTAAGGGTTGGAAAGTTTCAGGAAATGCTTGTGCTTGATTGCTGTAATCAAACACAAATGTAAGAGATGTTATAATTTGGTATCTATGACTTATGTTTAGGTAAAAATTTGAGATAATGTCTAGAATTAACTTTAAGCATATTGAAGCCTATTTCAATCATACATTTCAAAACAAATTTTAATAATACAAGAAATCTTGCAATTCAACTAATAATAATTGGATAATTAATTAAGTGTTTATCTTATACTACTTCAGTATCAAACAGATTATCCACTTTTTTTTCTTATATAGTTTAAAAAAAATATCATTAATTATTTGTCAACTCATAAATTTTATTATATTTTTCTACTATTTTTATTATTAATTTTGAGAATATATATTTTTCAATTAATAATAACAAAATTGATAAATATCTATATTTATTTATAAAGTGAGAAAGTGTTTTAAGACATTTTAAAAAAAAATAATGAATAATTTTTTAAGGATGGAGAAAGCCGTAGAGAAGACAAGAAGTTCAAATCCTATCAATAGGGAATTTGGAATTAAATCCGTTTTAAAGTTTTGATTCGCAAAACATAGAAATCGGAACTGGAACTGCCATTCTAGTAAATGATTTTAAAATAATAAATTTCCTAAATAATTAAATAACTTGAGAAGAAATTTTTATTTATAGTAATTTGAATATTTCAAAAAAAAAAAAAATAACGTTGTTTCTTAGTTACAGAATAACTAATAAACGTGTACCTGAAGGGTTGGAATCCACTGTGTACTGGAACTTTCACAAGGGTGTTAGGATCAACATTAATCTGTGGAGTCATATTTGGATTAAAATAGCTTAAACTTCCCAACATGAAGTTACTAGGATCTACAGCCATTGGATAGTATGGTTCCTAGCCATAGCACAAACCAAAAATCTCATTAGACTCTTTATATATATATATATATAATCTTTCAATGTAAATCATCATTATTTGAAGGAAATAATTAATTGAGTACATACATTCTCCTTGTACTTTTGCTCTATTTAATAATATCTCTAATGAATTTTGGTATCCAAATTTAAAAAAAAAAAAAAAAAACATGTGTAATGATTAATTTAAGTATATATATATTCTCCAACATTAGCTATTTATAAAACCCTAACCACCTCCTCTTATTTTCTCTCTTTCAAAGTTTTTCTTTGGTTCTTTGTTTTGAATTGCCACCAGCTTTTTTAAGCTAGCAATAGCTCTATTATTTCACTTTTTTTGTAGTTTTTGTTTGTTTTAATAAATATAAATCTGCTATTTGCAAATTTATTAATATTTTTTGTGTTTTTATTTATTTTTATTTTTTCTGATGAGAGTTATTTGTTCTTTTTTTTTTTTTGGAAATATTTATTCTCTAATTTTGAATTATTATTATCTCTCTCTCTATATATATATATATATTATATGGGATTGAGTTGAAAATTTCAATGAGAATATTGTTGAATCAGATATTTATAATTATGCTATTAAACTCGTTTGAACATATAAAAATTAAAGAATAGTCTTTAAAATTATGAAATTGTCAATTCAAAATTTTATTAGAGCTAAATTAATAAAAATAATAGATAAATGAGTAATGGCTTCTACTCACTTCTGAAGTTGTAAAACTCTCAAATCTTTCTAAAATTTGCTGCAAAAAATTACAAGAGAGGAGAGAGTCGTTAAGAATTATATATATAAGGAGAGGAAATTTAATAAAAATTGGGGGGAAAATGTGAATTAAAAGGCTAAAGATTTTTTGCAAACCTTGCGAAATTGAACATTTTTCAATGTGTCTTTCAATATCATCTGATGCTGTTCAGCCTCACTCACTGTTTGGATACAACTTGGACTCCTCAAAATGTAGCTAAAAAATTTAATTGAACCAATAAATTTTTAATTAATTATTATATTTACCCTTAATTAATTCATGGTTTTTTTTTTCCTTTTAATTTCCATCATTTCTTGCAATGTTAAATATAATATGGTTCATATTAATTGCTTGGTAGATTTAAAATGGAAGATTAAGATTTACTTCATACCTCATTTCTCTCTCAATTTCTTCCAATTCAGAATTGCATAAAATAATTTCATTTTGAAGCTCCTGTAATTTTCCAAATTAAGGAGACTAAATTAATTGATGAATTTACTCTAAACATATAAGAAACTTTACAAATTAACAATTTAATTATATATATGTATATACCTCCATTTCAGTTGCAGGGTCTCTCCTTCTGCCACCATCAATTAGAAAGTAAATACTTTTTTTTTTTTTTTTGAAGGTAAATAAAAGCATATTATTACTCGATCAACATATCAGAAACAATAACGTTAAAAATACTCATAGGAGGGACATGAACCCACTCTAATATTCGTGACGTAGAATTGACTTCCCTAGCAAGTAAGTGGGCAGTATAATTCGCAGAACGTTTAATAAAATGCACTATTACATTATTTAAATGCTTTAACAAATTGACACAATTCTCTAATATCATATGAAAAGAAGATAAATGTAATGATCTATATAATCCATCAATCACACTCTTCAAGTCCGTTTCCACAATGCACTAATTAAACTAATTAATTAACTAGATAATTAGTCATTATAAACAAATCCAAAAATGTATCTGAAAGAAGAGAACTAACCCAGCCAGGACAAATTGATGGTACAGATGTGTTTCAAGACTCATTTTATTAATAATCCTCTGAATCAACTGCAAATAATTATATACGTCATGCATGTGTATATATATATAGTTTAATTAACTTCAATGATTAAATGATTGTATTAGCGAGTAATTACCTCTTGATCTTGCAGCCTGTAATTGCAACGTGATGTTACAGACACAAACAGAAAATCAAAATCAATGGCATCAGCATTTTTCATAAATCCAAGAAATATGACCACACGATCTTGCAAATTAAAATTTTGTTTGATTGTCCATTAATATCGATTTATACTAAATTTAAATAATGATTTCCAATAATAATGTATGAGTATCGAAATTCAGAAAAATAAATACACGTCTTGTAAAATTGTATTTAATTATTCATATTTTCAATTTATAGTAAATTTTTTGTTATTTAAGAAATGAATTCCGAGAATATCTAAGACATGATTGCACACGTTGTATAAATCGACATTTAGTTATTTATTGTTATTGACTTGTACTAAATATAACCGATTGATAGTGAGTATTTATGTACAAAATGATTCTCAATAATATTAAGTACAGAAATTTAAGAAAATAATTACACATTTTGTAAAGTATGTTTAACAATGGATAATATTAGATGATGCAAGTTTGTGTCACAAAAAATGAAATTTACCTTTAAATACATCATAAATTGTGTCAAAAATTATTACATAATTACTTTTAATTGTTCATTATTACTATTGACTTATATTAAATGAAATCATTTGAGAGTTATTTCTGTATTAATAATATAAATTCCAAAAAATACACATGGATTTTTTTTTCTTTTTTTTATATATGTAAGTAAAAAATAAAGTATTTATAATATTTTCAGATATCAAACTTCATCACAGTAAAATTCCTTTTCCAGTATTTGAAAAAAAAAAAGTCTTCTTAATAAACATAGCTTTAGTCTTACTGTTCAATTATTAAATTATATGGAATAGTAGAAAAATCATCTGGTTTAACTTCTTTACACTTAAAGATTTGTGTAATTTTTTTCTTTTTTTATAAAGAGAGGTTTGTGCTTTGATTTATTAATACTTTAAAGCCCATAGATTTAATACTATTAGTCAATATATTAATGTGACATAATCAATATTGACATGGTATTTATAGATCTCACTTTTTTATTTTTTTAGATAACCACATAAATAAATAAATAAAGTGATACCCATAAGTGTCGTATCAATACCATGTCAGTATTAACTATGCCACGTCAATATTGAGTAATGGTGTTAGTGACATAGATTTCAAACTGCTAACGGAATATAGATATATTAAGTGATTCATTTCCCTTTTCCATGTGTGATAGCATGCATCTTGAGCAAACGGATGTAAATTAAATCTGGAGTAGTTGAGATGAAATTTAAAATTTTCAGACCGTCCTCGTTGTTGCTCAGGGAGATCAATAAAATGTTGAACAATTTCTTCCAGCCTATATTAAAATAAAATTAAAAAAAATCAAATTAGATAACAATAAGTGAATCAAATAAAATGTGCAATTTAAACATTAATCAATGTCTGTCTTCTAATCCTCCAAGGTTTTGTTCTATTTGGCTGTATTTTTTTTTTCTATTTTTAATAAAGTGTGGCTTTATGAGCTATTCTTCGAAAGCACATTCATATAATAAAATGTCTGTCTTCTAATATAAAAAATCAGATATTTAAAATATCCGCATTTTTTTTCTTTCAAAAAATTTTCAATGTTTGAAAACCAAAATACATTGACATAAAAATAAATAAATTTAAAAATCTGGAGGATTAAATTAAATAGAAAAATTATAATAAAGCCTTATTAATTAATTACATATACCTGTTCTTTCCTTCAAAGAGAAAGAGTTTGCCAGCAGGAGAAAAAATGAGAAGAGCAATCTCAATATCGCATAAAGTAGAAAGTTCATAAGCTTTCTTGATAATCCCACATTTTCTTTTGGCAAAAGTGATATGCCTATAAGTTGGATTCTCAATTTTCTTAAGTTGTGTTTTTGTTCTTCCCATTTCTCTTTTTTCCCCCTAATTACCCTTTTTTTTTTTTTTTTTTTTTTCTGTCTTCTTTCATAAACAAAGTTGCTCTTTTTATATACACTTTTATGGGTCCACACTATGTATAGCAAATTATTTGTATAAAATATTGCATAAAAATTTGTTATTCTTTTCTAACCCTTTTTCTCTCTCCTTCTCTAAAGCTATGAAATAACATATTCCCAATTTCTACAAATTCTATCAAATTCATAGAATCAGGAAAAAATAGAAATAATATCAAATTCTAAGAATGTATGTGATAGATCGCAATAAAATATATTATAATATAATCAAATAAATTTATAATATAAATTTATATTAAAAATTATTTTTAATTTAATTAAATTATACTATATCTTATAATAATCTATTAAATATATTCTAAATATTTAATTATTTCAAATAATCAGCTACTCAAATGTATCATATATATTTATAATAAAGTAAAAAAAAAATAGATGAGCATAATCATTTTCTTTGTTTATTAAATTCATGCACAAATTTTCATAACACACTCTATTTAAAATACTCAGTTATACTAGTAAAATGAAAAGCGTGCTCCTGTATCTCAAAAAATAAATGCAAATCCATGTTAATTAAATGCTTACAAGTGGAGTGTATGGTTATTGGAGATGAGGATAATTATCATTTATTTATTGAAGTGGACAAATCCAAATTAAATTAAAAACCAAAGAATTGTAACCGCACAAATCAAAAGTCAATTGGTATGATTAATGCGGAAGAAATCTGTTTGCTAATTAGTAGTGATTAGGATATAATCCTTCCTTCTCATAATAATAATTATTTTTAAAAAAATTATTTTAAAATATTCATCATTTTAAAAAAATTTTAATATTTATTATATTTTTTTTAATTTTACTTCTATTTTTAATTTTATTTACTCTTTCACTTTTTATATAATATTTAATATTTTTAATGATAAAATAAAAATATATTTAATAATTTTAATAAAAATTAAAATTATTTAATAATTTTTTAATATGTATATAATTTTTTAAAATAATTATTATTATGAAATAGGTAAGATATAATTTTTAGATTATTTTTGTAAATTTAGAGGCAGTATTTGTTGTGGGTCTGGCTGCCCAAGGGATAATTATAAGAAGGGCAATGATTTTTTGTACATTAATTATATATGTCTAGATTAGGAGTATTGCCATTTATTAATTTTGTCAATCTGAGTTGACCTCTCTTTATTCAATTTTTAACTTTTGTGGGCCTGCCTTACCTCTTTAGACAATCCCAAATTTATGATAATAATGACAAAAAATTTGATAGCTTTTTACTTGCTTTTTTTTTTTTTTTATTGATTAATTAAACCTACATAACTTTTGAATTGAGATTTGTACAAATGGGACCATAAATTAGGGTTATAATAGATATATATATATTTTTCATTTTTATACAATTTTTTTTCCAGTAAAATAAAGTTCATTAATGAAGCCTTAAACTCAACATAATACAAGGTCCAGAAAAGCACATATCAAGTATAAATTATAGTATATAAATCCAATTGGATATTAATCCGGTCTATAAACTTAGTCAACGAATTAATAGTTAAATTATTAGATCAATAGTTGAATTAATGGGTCGATATAATTAATTAAATGTATAATTTATAATTTTATATAATAAAATAAATATAAAATATTAAAAAATTTAGAAATATATAAATTTTCATAAAAAATAAAAATTAATAAAATAGATATTTTAATTTACAAACATTAAAAAAACATAGGGGATTCAAATAGGAGAGGATACGGATGAATGATGATATGCCAAGGCCCACAACTAAGAGGGCGGTAAGCTCATTAGAAAACATGGGCCCAGAACTAAGAGAGCTTTAAGCAAAATTGAAGCCCATTAGAATATACGAATTCTAATTTGGGCCTGGCTTGCAATCCACAAAACAATGTCAAATTTCACTATTACATTTAAACATAATTTTTAATATAATCAATAAATTTTATATTTTAGTTATTTAAAATAAATAAACAAATTTGCAATGGGATTCTTTATATTTGAACTTTCATTTTCTAAAAATGAACTAAATTTACTCTTAATGTATTTAATCATTTCATTATAAAAATTAAATGAAAAAATAAGAATGTTATTAAAAAAAAATTAATTTTTCATTATAAAAATTATTAAAACAATAGGACAGGAAAAAAAAAAAAAACTCAACAGGACAGGAAAAAAAACTAAGTTTTAAATTTTTTTTTTCAAATTTTATTTATTAAATAGTGAAGCATTACAATTTTTGGTAATTTGTAAAATGCAGCTAATGAATTTCCAAGCCATAAAAAAATAAAAAAATAAATAAATGTAACCTGAAAATAGCAAAATTAGAGTTGAATAAATAAAACAATACTATACATTCAGCATTGGCAAAATGCAATTTTTGCATTCTTCTATTATGTATTAGAGTCCAAATTTTAAATTAAATGATAGTGAAACTTACATTACATCTACCTTTCCATCTTTCTGTCTTATACCTACTCCAATTTTCTAAAGCACATCTACATGGTTTGGTATCAAATATCATAGAAATTAACAACTTTGTAGGGTTAACTTTCCAACTAACTAAAAGACCTCATCTAATATTAACGGTCAACAACATCATCAAATGTAAAAGTTCCCATAATTAATTAGTACAAAGCATTGACCACAATATCCATTTATCCTACTATAATTCAGGTAGTTCAAAAATATTTCATATACACAAATTTTTTCATTTAAAAATTAATAATTTTTATTTATCCAAATTCATGTAAATTTTATATATAAAAAGAATTTCATATAATGTAAAATAATTTGTTGTATAGTAAAACTTTATTTTTCTCACTCTATTTCTAAATATCATTTAAAATTTCAGTATATAAATTAAGAAAATTATTAAATTATCATAATCTGAAAAAATTAAAATATTATTTTTTATTTTATTGTAGAAAAATAAAAGCAATTAATATTTAGTGAATGAATAAAGGAAGAGTAAAATCAAAAAAATAATAGATATCTTTTTGAAATTATATAATGACAAGATATTTTAAAATAAAATTAATTTTTATAAGCGACAAATATAAATATTTAAAAATGAAGACAGCATTAAAAAAAAAAAAAAAAAAAAGGGTTCAATTGGGTTGAACTTAGACAAAAGGTTTTTAGTAAAAAAGGCCAACCCAGCTGCCATTCAAATTAGAAAAGAGTTGGTAGCTCTTTGATAAGATTTGGTAGCTCGTTGATAAGTAACCCACCAATCAAACCATCAAAATACAGCTGTTGAGAGAGAGACCATTATAGCTACCATTCCTAGATCCTAACGTTGTGTTGTATCCTTTTCTATGACATGTCTCTTTAACTGCTTTAATGTTGTCCTTAAAAAATTGTAATGCCAATGCCTATTTCTAGTTTCTGGCATGCTTCTTTTTCTTGGGCTATATTTTCACTGTAATTTCCCTATAATCAAAGAAAATACAGGCATTGCCATTTCCTCTTGAGATGTGCCTGTGTGCTGTCTGTTCATGAAAGAAGATGGGATTGAGCTTCCAATATTGATTTCAAGGGCTCAAGAGGTAATGTATACCTTTCATAAGATTATATATTTATTTTTCAGTTCCATATTGAAAAAATATTGTAATGCCTTTTATTTAGTATTATGAAAGGACTATTAGACCCAAATTATGAATGTAAATTATATGTTATCTGTTTAAATTTAAGTCAACTGAAATCTATAATTTTCATTATCATGCATGAAGCATTGTGTAAAATAGTATATTATATTAGAAATTTTTTAAGAGTGATGGTTAGGAATTGGATATCTAATCTATTGGTTGGCTACTGTATAACAGACAATTATTCAAACATTAAATTATAATAAATATTGAAGTTAATTATTAACATTGTATTTGAAGTCATCAACTGTATAAGGTAATGATTGTCAAAATGTTACCAAACTTATTGTAATTGTTAAATTTATTAGTATGTTTTCAAATATATTTATTTATAAAAGTATTAATTTGAATTTAGATTTTAATTTTTGAATATAGCTTTTTAAAAAAATTTAATTTTTAAATATTATTCTTCTAACATATGTATTTAATATGTGCTCGATGCTCCTTAACTTTTTGAGAAATCTTTTATCAGTGGTTATAAATGACTGATTTTTTTCAATCTTTTTGACTTCTTAATTTTTTAAGAACAAAATCATAAAGATTTAGAACATAAAATTATCTTATTTTATTTGTTCTCAATGGCTGTGAAATAATCATTTTAAGGATTTTTATCGATGAATACTCTTATATTCTGATTCACACTATCATCTTATTATTTATTTTCTCTCTTATTTTTACCTATTAATTTTCATTTTTTCGCGGACTTCTTTTTTTCTTTTTTTTTTTTTTTCAGATAAAAGAAAACAACCCAAAGAGCAATTAGGAGACCAAAGCATAAGCAATATACAGCAATGTGCTCCATATTAGATAGGCTAAATCAATTTAAGATCCACTTACCAAAACCTCATTATGCTAATTTAACCACAACCAAAAATTCAACCACTACTAACGCAGTGAGTATTTTATCACAATTTATTTATTTTTATTTCCTATTGTATTTACGGTTCAATTAATGCAAATTATTATTGGTAATATTAGAACCTGATGTAATTAATTAGATGATAGTTAAATTTTTTTTTGATGTATTTAGGATGGTATGGTTGAATGGTGTGCAGTATTTACTCTTTTCGCCCGATTATCTGCTTATATTGCAATTTTAGGTAAGCCATTAGTTGCTTAATTTCTTATCCACCAATTAATCACATAATCATACTCTTAATTTTTTTTTTTTCAAGTTTAACAATTAATTAACATTATATTTTCACTTATGCAGCTTTGATGGCACTTGTTATTTACCTAATTATTAAATTTCTTACCGATTTTGATTACGAGAGCAACACAGGTGAAATAACAACAAGTGAGACTAACAATTTACAATTACGAAAGGCAATATCATTTAACTATGGAACATATAGTAAAGATTTAGAATCAGGGTATTACAATCCTAGTAATGGTGATGATTGCAGTAGTAGCAGCAGCAATAGTAATAATTCCTCGACGGAATTATATGATGGAAAATTATGTGTAATATGTTACGATGAAGAACGGAATTGTTTCTTTGTTCCTTGTGGTCATTGTGCTACCTGCTACATTTGTGCTCAAAGGTATTAAATTTTAGGAAGAAATTAAATTTATAAAACATTTATTAACAGATTTTTTTGTTAAATGCATATATAATTTATGGTTAATAAATTTTGAATTATTTGGCAGGATATTTAATGGGGAAAACAAGGTGTGTCCTGTGTGCCGGAGATTCATTGGCAAAGTAAGAAAACTCTTTGCCCCATAGGATTAATCATTTGGCTTTTCTTTATTTCTCTCTCTCTCTCTTTTTTTTTTTTTTTTTCAATTATTCAAATTTTGCTGTAGACATTGTATTTTTTGAGAATTTATCTATAATGTAGTGTAATTTTGAAAAAGTAATTTTTTTTTCAAATTTTTCATTTAAAAAATTTTGATAATTAAATACTAATTCTAATTTTCTAGTTTTTTGATTTTTTTTTTTTTTAGAAAACTGGCTTTGTTTTCCATGATTAAACAAGGCAAAAGAATTTAAACACCTAATTAGAACTTAATTAAAATTTAAAAACAGCAATACTTTATGGAGAGAATTAGGCATATTGTGGTCCATTCTATTGTCAACCCTCAGCTTTGTTTTTTATTTGGTTATCAAAGTTGTTAAGAAGGAAGAAAATATTAAAATTTAAATTATCTATTTCCTACATTATAAGATAGAAAATTAATGAGGATAATGCGTTCTCACTCGTATAAAAGTAATGGAATTTTACGTGGAGGCCACAGTTCGTCTTTGAGATTTTTGTAAAATCTTTGTAATTATTTTCTAAGCAAATATTTGTTATAATTTTTTATTAAAACAATTATAAACTATATACCGTAACAAATTTTAAAAGTGTACTATAAAAGGTTGCAAATTTGACTCTCAAATTTATTATCTACTCATATATTGAATTTAAAAATCTATTTTCTATTCATATTTGAGTTTAAATTTTAGTTGTAATGTTATTATAATTGTCCTTGTATTTGATATCTCTATTATATATAATATCTCTTGTCAAAATAAAAATAATGATATTATTTACTCATTGTGTCTACTATAAATCAAATATTTAATCGCTAAATTACTAACTCAATGTCACAAAACTAATAAAAATTTTTAAGCGGTGAGAAATGATTAAAAGGTTAGATAGATCCTAATTTTAGTCTGATATTTGTCATGATGTATAGGAAAATCTAAAGTATTCAATGCAACTTGAATTGGAGAAAATATCACCCATCAAATTAAAGTTTCATTGTCCTTATTGAAATAAGTGATGAGAAAGGGAAGTGCCTGCGGTCCTGAAATCTTGTATTCTTATAAAGGGAGAATAACCTTTTGATATGGCAGAAAAATATTGAAGAATCCTGAAAAAATATTATTCTATATTTTCAAATTTGACTCTGATGGAGATAGAAAGTCACAAGTTAGATGTTGAATTAAAATTAAATTAAATTTTTAAACAATATCATATGTTTATTATTTATATATCAATATACAGGGGAAACACATATTATATATTATGAACAAACATTACAATTAATTGAATGCTCGTTACATATTATTACCAAGTGTTTGCTCATTGCTGATATGGAGGGGTAACACATGTTTTATATTATGAATAAACATTACAATAAATTGAATGCTCGTTACACATTGTAAATACTCATTACTAAAAATGAATAATAAATGTGATCTAATCCAATTTGTGGATCGGTTCTCAATTTTTTCAGTCAAGCTGATCCGAATTTGAAAACTTAGCTATTATTCCTAATACCTCCAATGGATAGGGCTTACCTTTTGGGACCATATATAGAAGATATTATGACTATGGTAACTTAATGAGTGATACATACCAACCTATATCGACCACTCTAAGGCAAGCTAGAACTCACCCAACTCTCACTTGTTCACTCGTTAGCTTTCCCGTGTTAGGTCGCTAATCAAGCCCGAGCCCTTCCAACAAAGCACAAGCCTTAGTCATCCATATGAACCTTCGCTTGCTCCCACATCCTCCACCTCTAGAATTTCAGTGGCCACGTTCTCGACTATCCTGGCATTTAGTGGCACTAAATTATAGGGACTTGCTCTCCAAGATTATCACCTATAAATACCTGCAGACATTCCAATACAAAGGGTACACTTTCTAAACACTCTAACTTTTATATTCTCTCAAGCAAATAGCAATTACTAACTTAAGCATCGAAGAGCTTGCTCAAGCAGATCGCCTGGTCAACTCTTATCTGTCATACAGGCATTGACAGTTCGCCATCCATTCAGATCCAGTAATCCAATTTGCCCTTATTTAGTTTGCTCACATTAATAAGCAAAGCAAATTAAGAGTTGAATAAAAGGAAAGCTGCCACCACCAACTTTCAATAGCAAATATCATTTTCCTAAATCATGAAATCAATTATAGTAGCCTTAACGAAACCATTGCTTTTATTTATTTATTTTTACATCATATACAATGACAAAGCTAAGAGCAGACGGATATCATGACACCATTTAATCTCCAAAATATAAAAAATTTTAATGTAAAATTATGAAAATTTGGCCATATATTATATCAGGCTTATTATTTTAAGTGAAAAATTTCTTTAAATATATACAAGCTGGCTTAATTATATATACCACATTGATGTAAATTATGGTCTAAAAAGTTTGATCCTCCATAAAAAATAAAAAAAAAAAAAAATTGATTCCATCACTAGTAATAAATTTTAAATAAGAGAGATGTGGTTGAGTTTTATTAACCATATTGTAATGCTGAGTCAACTTAATTTGTTATGCTGAGTCAACTCAGTTTGTTATAGTTGTTAATTGGTTAGCTTAGTTTGATGAGCTATAAAACGGTTAGCTTAGTCAATAGCTTAGTCAACTTCTTTTGCTATTTACTGTATATAAGTGAACTTTATCAATTAATGAAGTTTAGAGAATTCCTTTTCCCAATTTAGAAACTTTACATGGTATCTGAGCGAAAACCTTAGAATTCTCTCATTCTCTCTTTAAAATTCTCTCGTTTTCTCTAAAATCTCAAAGAATTTTCTTGTTTTACCTTTGGAATTTCTTCATTTCTTCCAAATCTCGAGTATTTTCTATTGAATTTCTCTAATTTTCTCGAGTATTTTCTTGGAGATCATTCTCATCTTCTCGGAGATCATTATAGTTTTCTTAGTTTTTTTTAGTAAACAAATACAAAATTAATTTCAATGGCTGACAATACTTCGTCTGGTTCAACAAATGCTTATTCTAGTTCTACTATGAGGACAAAGAAGCAACTTTCAAGTCCCTATTATCTTCACCCTATTGAAAATCCATCTCTCATTTTGGTTTCACCATCACACATTAGTCCAATATCATTCTTGGTCTTGAGCTATGAAGATGGCGTTACTCTCTAAAAACAAGTTGCAATTTGTTGATGGCTCTATCCCCATTCCTGCATCAACTAACGCTCTTTATACAGCTTGGCAATGATGCAATACCATGGTATTATCCTAGATCTTGAAGGTTGTTTCTCTTTCCATAGCATAAAGCATTATATGGCATGATAATGCATTTGATGTTTTTAAAGATCTTAGAGATCGATTTTCACAAGAAGATTATTTCAGAATTTCAAATCTTCAATGAGAAATCTTTTCTTATCAACCAGGAGATACCACAGTAATCAGTTACCCATCTTTAAGTTTTGTGGGATAAATAGACGAACTTAAGGCCTATGCTAAATTATACTTGGAATCTTGTTTGTCACTGTGGAGCCTTTGCTACTATTAAGAGATACTAAGAAAACGACTATGTTATTAGATTTCTTAAAGGTTTAAATGAAAACTTTGCTACTGTGAGGTCCTAGATAATGTTGATGGAATCGTTGCCTCTAATTAACAAGGTCTTTGCCTTAGTTACACAACACGAAAGATAGTTAGTGAATCCTAAGTTCACTAGTCATGAGTCTACAGCCTTTGCAAATAAAACTTCAACCTTATCTACTAATTCTAATCAAAATCCTAGAATTCATCATTCTAATGATAGCAATGCTTATCAGAATAAGAGGTTTTATAGTCCAACTTATAAAAAGCTTTAATGTACATTTTGTGGATATCTTAGACATATTGTTAATAAATGTTATAAAAAACATGGGTATCCACCTAGATTTGGTTCTAATTTTAGGCCACGGTTTACTTCTAGTTTTAGGCCTACAATGCCTACCATTAACTAAGTAAAAGGCTGTGGTGTTGAATAAATTCATGATTATAATGGTGATTCTGGTAGTACTAATCAAACTTCATTTTTTTGTGACTACAAATATACAATTCTTTACTGGGAATCATTTTACCCCGAGTGTTTCTACTTCATCACAAGTAAACACTTAAGGAAATTTATATCATCGCTACTTCTCTAGTGCATCTGGTTCCATGCCATTTACTCAAGAACAATGCTAACAATTGTTAGCCTTACTGCAAATAACTCAACCTTAACATTAATACTCCAATGTCACAATAGCACACTCTAATATTCTCAGTTCTACACCTTTAGCTTGTGTAGCTTCTGGTATGTCTCTCTCATCCTTAACTAACCAAAATTTAAGGATCATGGATATTGGGGTCATTGATCATATAACCTGCTCTCTTACATATTTTTAAACCTATAAACCTGTTTCCAACTATTTTGTTAAACTACCAAATAATGAACTCACACTAATATCTCATATTGGCACCATCTATTTCAATGACAAATCTATCTTAACAAATGTACTTCATATACCACAATTTTCTTACAACCTTATATCTATTAGCAAATTAACCATTCATTTAAAAAGCTCTCCTCCTTTTTTATCCAATCTTTGTCGTATTCAGGATCTGCAAACTATGTAGATGATTAGGTTAACTAGTCAAGTGGATGGTCTCCATCACCTAATGGAATTTGCATTTTCAACTTCTGTTACTTCTTATTTAGTTCAATATACTTATTTTGTTTCTCATTTTGATTTGTGGCATTATAGACTAGGTCATGTCTCTATACACAAAATTAAAGAATTTTAATAATTGAATGATTAAATAAAAATTTCCCCTTCTCAGATATGTGATGTTTGTCCTTTAGCAAAATAGAAAAAGCTTCTATTTTCCATAAGCAATTTAGTTACTTCTGTAATTTTTTATTTAATAAATGTTGATATTTAGGGCCCTTTTGATTCTTCTTTTACTGGCCATTCTTACTTTCTTACAATCATATATGACTATTCAAGATTCACTAAGCTCTATTTAATAACATCTAAATCTCAAGCAAAACAATTGCTTCAACAATTTTGTTTCTTAGTTCAAACCCAATTTAACACCAAAATCAAAATTATGAGATTAGATAATGGGTTGGAGTTCAACATGCCTGATTTTTATGTTTCTCAAGGTATTATTCACCAAACCAGTTATGTAGAAACATCTTAACAAAATAGCATTGTAGAGAGAAAACACCAACACATCCTTAATGTAGCTAAAGGATTGAGATTTCATAGCAATGTTCCCATTACTTTCTAGTATTTCTGTGCATCTTATGATGTGTTTCTCATCAACAGAACTCCAACACTAGTTTTGCAAGAATTTACACCATATTAAAGACAATATGGTTCTATTATAAACTTCTTTGATTAAAAAGTTTTTGGTTGCCTTTGTTTATCCTCTTCTCTTCTCAGAAATAGGAAAAAATTTGATGCAAGAGCTTCTAAATGTATTTTTCTAAGATACAAATTTTTAGTTTTCAGAAATGTCATTTTTCATGAGCATGTCTTTCCTTTTAAACATTTAGTTGATATCAATGATTCCTTTGTTTATCTTATTCCTTTTGATGATTCTAACATTTTACCTTCTTCTATATCTACTTTTAATCTTTCATTTTTTTCTTCCTCATCCTCTTCTCCTTCTTTTGATCCATCTTTTACTTCAGATTCTTTGAGTCTCTCTTATTCTTCTACACCTTCTTTCGATTCTTCCTCTACCCCTTCTTCTGATTCTCTTATCTTTCAAAATCCCACTAGTCAACCTCTTAGGAGATTAATTAGGTCTTGTCACCCTCCAAATTACCTACAAGACTATCATTGTCACTTAGCATCCTCTTTGTCTCAAGCTAACTCCATCTCTACAGCTGATGCAGATATAATTTCAAGGACCCCTCATATGCTAATCTCCCCACTACCCGCTAAGCCTTTTCCATCAATATCACCACTTTACCTAAACCAAAAATATACAAAGAGGCTATAGCATATGCTAATTGGTAGACTATTATGCAAGCTGAGTTGTAGGCTTTGGAGGCTAACAAAACTTTGACACTAACAACCCTTCCCCCAGCAAACAACCCATAGGCTATAAATGGGTTTACAAAGTCAAGTATAATATAGATGGGAGCTTAGAGAGGTACAAGACTAGTCTTATAACCAAAAGCTACACCCAATAAGAAAGAGTTGATTATTTGTATATGTTAAGCCAAGTTGCTAAAATGACCACCATAAGGGTTTTACTTACTATTGCAGCCATGTAAAACTGGTATTTGGAGCAGTTGGACATCAACAATGCCTTTTTACATAGAGATCTCCATAAAGAAATTTGCATAAAGCTTCCACTTATTCTCATTCCTTCTGCACCAAACTAGGTTTGCCACTTACTTAAGTTTCTTTATGGCCTTAAACAAGCTAGTAGGCAATGGTATGAAAAACTTTCACAAGTTTTATTACAGCAAGGTTTCAAACAAGCTCATTCAAACTATTCTTAATTTTTAAAGCAAGTGGACAACTATTTTACTACTATTTCAATCTATGTGGATGATGTAATCCTTACTGGAAATTTTATATCTAAGATCCAATATGTGAAACAATTCCTTCATACTTCATTTAAGATTAAAGATTTAGCATCTTTGAAATATTTCTTGGGATTTGAGGTGGCGAGAAGTGTTGGTGTTTCTATTTGTCAAAGGAAGTATATCTTAGAATTACTTAATGATACTAGATTTCATGGATCTAAGCCCTCCAAGACTCTTATGTTACCTATAGACAATGATATCTATTTTGCTGGTTTTATTCTTTCAGATGTTACTTAATACATAACTCTAATTGGCACATTATTATACTTGACCAACGCCGCATCTGACCTTAGTTTTTCAGTTCAACAGCTCTTTTTGTTCTTGGACAAGCCTATTGCAGCTCCTCATAAGGTTCTCAAGTATCTCAAAGGTTTTCCAGTCTAAGGGCTTCTGTTCCCTGCTAGTTCTTCATTGCATATACAAGGCTTAACAAATTCAGATTGGGTACTTGTCAACTCAGCAAGAAAACAGTTTCAAGTTATTGCATATTCATTGGTTCATCTTTGGTATCCTAGAGATCTAAAAGCAAAGTACAGTAGTCAAGTTGTCACGCCCCAAACCCGAGGACACGTGACCGGCACTAGGACACGGGACATGCACGTGGCTACTAGTGCCCGTAGTAAGCCTAACCCAAACCACATAGCAAAAAGCCCAAAAATGAAAAGGGCTATGGGCCCAAATATAATTAAGCAGATCCAAATAATATCAACACAATATAAATATTCTTGGGCCAACAACTCGTTTGTTCCATATATTCCAGAAAGTAGTAAATTACAAAAAAGGTTCTGCTTAACCCAAAGATTACAGCTCTTTAAAATACAATACTGAATGATAACAATGTATAAGTACAAAGTGTAACATTGCGGAATTCTAGAGTTACAATTACAAATGTACATCTATTACATATATTCTTAATATCCCATTAATACAAATCACTGCCGAAGGGAAATTGGCAGTCTACCCAATTAAAATTCCTTCACCGGCTCATTCTCTGACATGAAAGCAACAAGATGAACAGGAATGAGCGTTCGACTCAGTGAATGATATCAACTAATATATTAAACTGGTATCCTACAGATAGATTTCTAATGCACATGCTATGCACTATGCCATAGAAACAGACAAATTATCCAATCAAGCAAGGATGGGGTATGGTCCACAGTACCACACTGATACTCAATACTCAATATGGGAAGCCAATCCCCCTACTCTGGCTCTCTGAATCCAATAATCTATCTCTTATATCCAAGGGGCCCGGCCGTCACTGGTCTGTACCGCGCAGCCCTGACCCGACTAACAGCGGCCCTGGCGATGAGCAGGCCCGGCCAGCATCCATCAGTCATAACTCATCTTCTGAATCAATCATAATCCAAATCATAGCCATAGCAATCCCATAATCCTAGGTGGTACTGTATCCTCCCGACCTCCATCCATCAATCACAACCATAGTATAGCACATAATACAGAATATCAATTCATCATTCACAGTCAAATGTTACATGCTTATATATGCAGTAGTAGTGCATAATATACATATATATACACACAGCAATGCATATGAAATAGAAACAGGATAATATATCAATGAGTATCACTCACTTAACAGTCGACGCTTCTGTCTGATTTCCCTCGAAAATACAGCCTTTGAAACTAAGAAGACGCCAGATACCAACACCTCGCAACACGGATATCAAGAATAAAAATCACACTTAACTAGACAAAATCTATAGATTTCTGAACTCAACAACCTAACAATTACTCTAAACACAACTAATCATAAAATGGCTTATCTAATGACTGAAACACAAGAGTTTCGGTTTAATTTTCACAAATTCCAATCATACGAACGTCGAGGATCGCGCCAGAACGTCGAAACAGAACCACAGGACCTCCCCACGCGTCGCCGCCGGCCGGTCACTCGCCACCGCTGCTGGTGGCATATCTAGGAAAACTCCATACCAGCAAGTTCACCTAGACTCTAGGAGCACAAAAACGGTCACCACTCGCCGTCACTCGCCCTCCAGTCGCCGAAAAATGCCTCCAAAGTTTCGGGTTGCGTTTTTCGATCTCTTCCTCCGGTGGTCCTCAAGGGGCAAGGCAGGTACCAAAATGAAACTCTCATCCTCAGGAGTTGAACGAGACCGGCCATGCTTGATTTGGCTGCCGGAGTCGGCCGGAATCTGTAGTTGAAGTCTCAATGGCCGGCGGTCCTTCTCTCCTCGCGTACACCATCGTGCCGCCGCCGATCATCGTACTGCCACCTCCCTCGAGATTGCCGGTCCATCCTCTACCCAGTGGTGGTGGCGGTGCTCGCCACCGCCAGCCGAAAATCCACCAAACTCCCCTTTCTCTCTCTCGACCTCTCCCTTTCTCTCTCCTCCTTCCTCTGTTGCCTTCCCGTTCCTGTTATTTCCAAAACTCCCCGTTTCACTCACCCTTCACTAGCCAATCACACACTTCCTTTCTTCTTCTTTTACTTACTTAAAACACATTTAGTTATATATATATATATATATATATATATATATATATATATATATATATATATATACTAAACAATATAATATATACATAATGCTACACGTATATATATATATACAAATTACCAATAATAATAATAATAATAACAATAATAATAGTAATAATAGTAGTGATAATAATAATACTAATAATAATCATAATAATAATGATAATATTATCACTAACACAATAATAATGATAATAATTTATAAATTATTATACTTTGCAACATAAGCTTATATATATATACTAATAATAATTATAATGAAAATCCAAACATTCGATAAAATACTATAGTCGAACTTATAATATTAATTAATACCTTTATTAATACTCAAATATCAAAATACAATCCAAAATACAATTCTCTAAAAATCCACATTAACATTATCAAATAACATACATATATAATATTATACTAAATTTACCATTAATAATACATATTCAAATAATATGAATATTTATAATTTAATAAAATATAATTCAAATTCTTATTTTAATAAGAAAAATAATAAAATAATATATTTTCGTACGAAAATAAAATGTTATAAAATAAATGAAAATTCAAGATGTTTCACAGGTTCTCCTCTAAAGCTGAGTATAGAACAATGACTTTTGACATTTGTGAGATACAATAGCTTCTATATCTTTTTAGAGATCTTTCTCTCCCTTATTTTAATCCTGTCTTTCTTTTTTGTGACAACTTATCAGCCCTTCATATTGCACATAATTCGGTTTTCCATAAGAGAACTAAACACATTGACATTTACTGTCATGTGGTAAGAGAAAAGGTTGCTGCCAAAGTCATCAAGCTTCTGCATGTGTCCTCTCCAAAACAACTTGCATATTTCTTTATAAAGGCTCACCATTCTCCATAATTTTTTCATTTTCTAAGCAAGCTAAGTATAATTGATATTCTTGTTGAGTCAGCTCAGTTTGTTAAAATTTTTAATTGGTTAGCTTAGTTTGTCGAGTTAAATTTTTTTTTTTTTTTTTGTTGTTTACTGTATATAAGTAAACTTTATCAGTTAATAAAGTTTAGAGAATTCACTTTCCCAATTCAAAAACTTTACAAGTTTAAAACTCTTTTAATGCTAAATATTAAAGTTTTTTAAATATAAATCACTAACATTTAATTAATCATAGCTAACAATTAATTGCAAACTGAAACTAAAAGAAACATGTTTTGCACTAATGAATTAGCTTAGAGTAAGTGATATTCGGTAAAACTGAAAATTAAATACTAAAAAATTTAAGAGTTAAATTTTAAGTGCTGAATAATATAAGTGATATAATTTTTAAAATATAAAATTATTTAAAAATTTAATCGCTTGTTGTATTTAGTATAAATTTTAAGTTAAAAATTTTAATTTACTATTTTAAGTGATTTTTTATTTAAATGAGACTTTTAAGACCTGCGTTATCAAATAATTTAAAATGATTAAGCATTTAAATTTTTAATTTTAGGTGTTGAATAGCATTATCAAATGCCGCCTAAAATTTGAACGTGAAAAGTTTGACTAATCATTTACTAGTAATTAAGAAAAACTATATAGTTAACTTATTATTTTTGGAAAAAAAAAGGTTGTATTTGTTTAAAAAAAATTGTTGAATGGTATTAAAATCAATTCATAATTATAAGATTTTAAAGAGTAATTTTTTTCTCTTATACACTAAGAAAATAAATAAACAACACATTAAATCTCTGTTGCGACAAATAAAAAAAAAAATACATCTCTACTCTTATGTATCATATGCTAGCAAAATCAAAGTAGAAAAAAATCAAAACAAATCAAGGCAATTCAATGATTTTTGTAAAAATAACTAGAACTATGCATTTATTAAGGCTCCTGTTATTTTGCAGAAAATATTTTTTACATTTTGTAATATTTGAAATATTTCAAAAAATTAGTAAACAGAAAGTATTTTCCTGATCAATAAAAAATTAAGCTATTTTTAAGAAAAATGACTTATTCTTTTCAAAACCTTGAATTTGACAAATTCACTGTGATGAAAAAAAAAACTATATAAATATGAATGTATTAATCTGTCAATCAATGATACTTATTACTGGAAACTATCGATGATCACTACTAACCTCCGGTAACTATCGACAATCACTATGGTCAGCAGCGATCACAAAATTTATCACTTTTATATATCTTTCTCATATTTAATCATAAAATTTTAAAAATATGAAAATCTTATAAATTTGAATATGTTTATAATCTCATAAATTAAAATTTTTAATATTTTTAAACAATTTTTAATATTGTAATCAAACAATAGAAAATTAATTATCTAAACAATATTTTTCAGGAAATATTTTTCTTAGAAAATATTTTTTAAAGATAAATTATTTTCTCCGAAATAAACAGAGTCTAAATATTAATAATTTTATATTTGTACTAAAATATGAATATTTTTGCACAAATTTATTGCGACACATAAAATGATAAATAGTTGGTATTAATAATAACGGTAAGTTTAGCATTTTTCGATTTTAAAATTCAAATATAAATTAAAATGAGATTTTGATATGATAGTGAGAATAAATCCGAATCTAAAGGTCACAATTCTCATTGGCACAAAAAAAAAAAAAAAAAAAAAAAAAAAAAGGGTCACAAATTCAATTTCTATGTTTGTTATACATAAAGGAAAATGCGGACATAATGGACGGCTTTAAAAAGTGTAGCCAAAAGAGAACAAGTTGGGTTTCGTGAAGCGCTTTGCTTTAAACAATGACGCATCGGCCAGTCCTTTTAACACAGTAGCAACCAGCCATTCTTTTTGGACTGAGGGAATGATATTATTATTGGATCACCATCTTCGATATATCAAGGAAAAGGAATCCTATACAACATTTAATAATAATTAATAATTATCTAATTTTCTAACATTAAAAATTAAGAATTTAATTTTAAGATATTAATTTTAAGTTTATTTATAAAATAAATATTTATAAATAATAATAAGTGCATCTTTTTACTCTCTCTCTCTCTCTATATATATATAAGGATTTAAATTTGAGTCTTTTTGCATCTCATTTTCGTAAAAAAAAAAAAAAACATTACAACATTTCTTTTTTCAAATTTGCTTTTATTCAATTTACTGTATGTAATTACATTTTCCTTTTGTTTTCACAAGTGATTAAAATGTTAATAATAGTGAACATTCACTATATCTTCATCCGCTTCTTGCATTAATTCATTCACTTTTCATATTAATTTTTAATTATATATATATAATGATAATAAAATATTTAATCACCAAGACATTATGAAAGATAATATTTTTAAAATTTAACCGGATAATGAATTGATATTCTTACCGATTCACGGTCCAATCGATTCGGTTCAACAGTTCAATCGTTTTTTTTTTTATTTTTTTAATTTTAATTTTTTATATTAAAACGATATCATTTTATCATATATAATTTTCAAATTTTAGAAATTTACACTAAACAAATAGTTAATTCTTGTTTAAACTGGTCCGACCAATTAATCTAATCTAGTTTTAATAGCATTGATGAAAAAGAGAGGTGTAGTAGATAGAAAGACTCCACTACTGTACAAGGATTTTTATATAATACTATACATTTTATATGATATCAGTATTACTTTAATTATTAACTGATTCCCATTAATCTAAGAAAAAAATATACTTCTTTTTTTGACTTATGTAACATAGACACTATTTTATAAATTTTTTAATTCACTAAACACTATACTCATAACTATAAATAGTACAATTCAGTTAATAAGGTACACAAAGATTACATAAATAATCATGAATTCAGAAAATTTTTCTTATGAAATCAAATATTTTAAATTATAATTTATATTAAAATAATATATATATATATATATATATATAATTAATTAATTAATTAAATTAATTTTTATATATTTGAAGAAAATATTTTTATATAAAATAATGTGATAAAATATAATATTGATTAAATTTTTATAATTTTTTATTTAAAAATTTTTGTATCTTAGAGGTTTGGGAGTTCGTACACAATTCAGTTATAAGTGAATTTTAATATAAAATAATATCACCGACCGGCACACAGCGACGCGTGCACTCACAAGCCAACCACGACAAAAACGTAAGCTTGCCGCACACATGGCAACAGAGAACTTGACCTTCCTCGTGCTTTCCTGCTTGTCTTGTTCCGGTAACTCCCTCCCTCCCATGCCACCACTGGTACAACGTCGTTTTGCCACCTCGGATATTCCAAGAAAGTTAATGCTTAGGTGGACACTTACACATGGCAAATATTGAGTGGGCCCACTGAAATTCTGGATGGCGAGACGCGGAGAATAATGAGCAAGATTACAAAGAATAGTGAGCTAATCATATTAATGGCTATTTCTCCAACTTTGAACAATCTACGAAGTTTTTGTCATTTTCATTTTATTATTTTTTGTCTTTTGTCAGAGGAGCTCTGCTTTACTTCCTTAATGTCATCATTATTAATTTTTTTTTATTATTAATTTTTAATTTGACGTAAATCTCGGTCGAAGTTATTCAATAACAAAAAATAAAGAAAATAAAAAATAATGATATTTTAAATTTGAAATCTCTCTATTATGAGTACGGGTCCAATATCACTTAACTCATGTATGACAATTTTTTTAAAGATAAAAAAAATAAAGAAGAAAAATAAATTTTGTTTTTCTTTATTAGTTTTCCCCCTTTTATTTAGATGAGTAAAAAATAAAAAAAAATTATTTTTCACTATCTTTTTTTATTGTTTATTGTTTATTTTTCTTCCAGATTGATAGAAAATATAAGATGAAAAATAAAGTTTATTTTTTTCGTAAAGTTTATTTTTTTCGTCTCTTTATTTTTTTTCTCTTTCAAACATTAAAAAATTATTTTCCCTTTATTTTCCTCTATTATTTTTTCTCTTTCCAAACATAGAGCTTATTGAAATACTTCTTTTTCCCTGATAACTAAAATTAATTGATGCAAGAACTTCTGTAATTTTTTTGAATTCAATCAA
Source organism: Reutealis trisperma (assembly GCA_947687605.1). Lineage (NCBI taxonomy): Eukaryota > Viridiplantae > Streptophyta > Magnoliopsida > Malpighiales > Euphorbiaceae > Reutealis > Reutealis trisperma. The sequence continues at coordinate 268,141 of CANTUT010000306.1, forward strand.
ATTTTATTTTAATGATTGGATTTTATCACGACTCAAATTCGAGAACACATTATTGGCACTAGGATACTGGTGAGGCACGTAGCTATCAGTGCTACTAATAAGTTTGACTACTTACAAAACAATAAAACTATCAAATGACAACTGTAACTGTCACAAAATAGAATTATAGACTCATATGTTAAATCGAATCTAAATAAACATCACATCATATCAATGTCACTCAAGGCAATCATAACAATTTCATCATTATTAATATTCTCCTTAGGTTCAAGCTTAACAAAACTCCACAACTAGCTCAAGAGATGTTGAACGACTAATGAATAACGTAATTACAAATACAATGCAATAACATTGTAGAGTACTAAAGATTGTATAATACAAAATAAAGTATAATTAATTACATAACTGGAATGTAATTTACACATTACTGTCGAAAAATAAAAGGCATCATAATTCAATTTAAAATATTTTTACGAGCTCATTTCACAACCTAAGAAAAATAATTTGAACATGAATGAGCATTCGATTTAATGAATGATACTAACAGATATAATAAATTGGTCTCATATAGGCAAATTGCTAATATTCATGCTGTGTATCGTGTCACATAGATAAATAAATTACATAAGCAAATAATGATGAGATACAGTTCACAGTACCATATTAGACCTTTATATGGGAAGCTAATCCCCTATCCTAACTCTTTTAATCCAATACTGTCTCTTAATCTAATATTAAGGCTGTAGTCGTCTTAGTAACACTAATTCAACTGGCCTCAGCAAGGGGATGAGCAGGCCTCCAGCTATCAGCCACCAATCCCAACTCATCTTATCTAATCATCACAATTAGATTCACATTCTTAAGTGGCACTATGTCATCGCAATCTCATCATACAACTACAAATAATATGCAACAATACTTATTAATATATCAATCACAATCAAATGTTAACATGCACCTATACAATAATAATGCACACACACACATATGTGTGTATGTGTGCACGCACAAATGTATGTAAGATAGGAAAATATATTAAAAAGTATTACTCGCAGACTTAACGGATAGTTCCATTGACTCTCTTCTTATAGTGTGACATCTAATAACTAGAAAGACGTCTAAAACATCAATACTGAAAACAGACGAGATTATCAAAATAGGAACAACTCATTTATAAAGCTATACCTAAACAATTCTTAAGACTCTGCCGAAATCTTGGCAAAGTCTCCTTTATAACTAAGATGTAATCCAACTGCAACAACAATAATCCCTCATAGGTCCTCCAAATTGACAATCACCACAAAACCCCAATTAATCAATCCAAAACCAATTTCAAACATCAACCATCTTCAACTTCCAGTCTCATGTATATATATACATAATTATAAACAAATTTATAGAATTCCATAAAGTTTATAAGTTACTAACTAATTCTGATAACTTAAATAAAATTTATGAATATACAAATTTATCTCGAATGAGTAAATCCAATTATTACACATTCAATAATAAAATCATTAGAATCTTTATAAAAATATTTCATTTTAATACTCAATTAAAATAGCTTAAACTTCTTATAAAATCATAAGTTCACCATATATAAAGAAATTCATTAATTATATAAACTCATATTTCGTATCAATTATTTGTTTATTAAATTATCTTGTGAACACATTAACTTAATTTAACTATATAATTGAAATTAATGTAACTTATATATATAAATATATATAAACATATTTAAGGAAAATATATAATTACTTATTTTGATATCTATTTAAAATAATATAAAACTTTATAAAATAATTTATTTAAATCTTACTTACAAACAAAGGCTATAATTTTCAATAAAATCTTCGATAATAAAATCTCAATAAATTCTAATAATATCTAATTGATTTATCTTTATGAAAAATATTTTTAATTAATTCATAATATTCCTAATAATAATTAAAGTTAATAATTAAATTCCAATAATATAAATAAAATCTATATTTACTCATAATCATAAATATTCATAACAATAATAAACAATATAAACACAAATATCTAATATAAAACAGTTCGAATATAAATAATTCAATCGAATTTGAGGGTTTCAAGTTTACCAAAGCAGAATTCAACTGAACAATGGTTAAAACTGCATCAACACGAAGAAATGAAGCTACTGGATTTGCTCTATGTGTCACCTCTACACTTCGCCACCAGAGTGCCACTGGCCGGCCATGTGCTACTGCAGACGGTGGTCATGGAGGTCGCAGAATGTACCATCTGACTTGTTTTGTTGCCAGGAGTTTGTTGGTGGTGTCTGTGTTCCCTCACTCCTCGCCATCTCACCGAAATATGCTTTCAAAGTTTCAGTGGCTCAACATTCGATCTCCACTCGTGGTGAGCTTTATAGGACAATACAAGTACCGATCGAAAGCTCTTGAGATAAGGATTCGAACGACACTATAATTGGCTAGAATCGACTCAAACAATTTGAGTCATCGGAAAATCTTCTCCTTATGAGTATGCAGTCGTCCATTGTCGATATGTGGAATTGTCGCTTGACATGCAGTAGCTGGATAGTGGGCTAGCCATTGGTGGTAGTAGTGCAACCCACCGTCCGTCAGAGATGTGCATATCAAAGCTTCCTTCCCTTGCTCCTCTATCATTCTTTTTTCTCTGTTTCTTTAAGTCTCGATGGCTTGTAGATAGCCACTTGATTGGTCAACCAATAAGATGAGCTAGGTTCTATTATTTTTATAATAATAATAATAATAATAATAATAATAATAATAATAATCTTAGGCTTTAAATGACTAAAATAAAAATCAATATAATTGATTACATTTCAACTTAAACAAGTAATTACTACAATTAACTTAAGATAATTCTTTTTATTTTAAGGAAAATTTTATAACGATCAATTAAAGACTTAATTAAGTATTGCCACAAATAATAATAACTAATTAATAAAATAATTTATTAAATTTTGAGAATTCAAGAAATAATAATTTGATTGAATAAATAATTTTACTTCTAAAAACAATAAATAACAAGTAGTAATATTTTTACTTTAAAATTTTCTTTCTTTTCTAAAACTTATGATAACTAATTTAATTTTAAATTATCTATTTCATAATAAAATATTTTCTTATATTAATTGCATATTTATTAAAATTTAAATATAAACTATAATTAGTAACATATTTTCAATTCATATAAATCCAAAACTAAAATTGAGTATTTTTAAATACAATGTAATATATATAATTTAATAATTATATTATGTATGAAAAATAATATTTCTAAAATAATTAAAAATTTGGATTGCTACATATTTAATTTAATAATGTATTTTAAATAACTAACATTAACTCGAAACTATAGTATGGTTTGAATTATTGATTTACGTAATTTGAAGTAACCAATTAGATTTACTACGAGACTTAGAAATCGGTTACTGATCTAATTTGAGTAACTCTACAGACCTCAACAGAAAACAGAAAAGTAATGGCAGTAAGTGGTTAAGTTTAGCAGTTTCTCGTAGAAAATTATTAACTCTAGAGACATAGTAATATGGAGAAGACAAAATTGTTTTAAAAACCAACAGAACCAAAAGTGCCCTTTGTTTCAAAGAGAGGGGGATGAGTTATTTGAATTTTATTTGATAATCAGAGGCGAATTGAAAGCTAAGCAGTGATAATTATAAAGATTTTCCAAGGAGAAGATAGAAATGTTTCCTACCTGACCACTTGGTTTTGATTTGGATGTCATTGTGGGTAATACCTTTTCATTATTCTATGGTAATTTTTGGAATTTGAGGGAAGCAAAGAGAGTGTTTTATGAAATATTTGAAAGATATATTGTGTTACATAATAAAATCCTTGGAGTGTTTTTGGTTAATGGGTTTTATTTAGTTTAATTTATTTTGTGAAATGAATTTGAGATCTGGTTTTATGCCAAACATTGTTACTATTGTCAAAGAAATAAATTTGTGTAATTGTTTTCATTTTACTATTAACTATTTCGTTCTTCATTGTATTAGCGTCTAAAGAGAGTATTTTAGGTATTAAAAAAATATTTTTTTTATTTTATTTTCAATTAGCTAATTAATTCATATGTCAAGCTTATGTGATAAATTTTTGCTGATATGCCGTTTAGGTGGTAAGCTGAATCAGTGTGTTCATCCTATGTGATAGTTCACGTCAACTTCTCAAGGTAAAGATTCCGGCCAATAATCTTTGAGTGAAATAATTTTGAAAATTTAGGTATTTTCTTAAAAAAAAAAAATTGTGATTACATAGAAAATCACTAAAATTTAGTTATTTTTCCAGCTATTTACCTAAAAACAATGTATAGTATAACTTATAAAGAAGGCAAAGATTTATATATGTATAATTGGTGGTGTGCAAGAAGAGTGAGCCCTCGTGCAGGATTTGGAAGGATTAAAAAAATTAAAAAAAAAATAATGGAAACAACTAAAAACAAATGTTAGAATTTGATATTTATTAGAGTTGTAAATCAAGCTCAAATCTCAGTAAGGAATCAAATCAAAATGAAGTATTATAATATTACATTTGAGTGATCGAGAAACTTAATAAAACATCAAATATGTTTTATATATTATAATTTATTAATTTAAATTTATAATCAATTTATCTATCACGCATAGTTTGATTAGTTTTCTAATTCTTTTTAAGAGTTAAAAAATAGGAGTTATCAAGTTTGAATTTTCTAAACTGCAAAAAATTATCACTAATTTAATAAAAAATATTTAAGGGGATGGACTATCCCTATTGTGTAGCCTTACAAAATTATCTCAGCCCATTAGACCTCTGTAATATAAAAAAATTCAAAATCAATTTTATTTGAATTTATTTAAATTTGATAATTTATTTAATTTTTATGATAATTAAATTAAATTGAAGTATTTCGACTGATGATTGAATTTTAATAGAGAATTTCAAAGAAAAATTTTAAAATGAAAATTCCTTTTTTTTTTGCCAGTAATTTTAAAATGAAAATTCGATTTCCAAAAATCGAATTTTCTAATGTATCATGCAAAGGGCTTTTCTTTCTCCTCATTCCCCTGCTTTCCCTTGCTTTCAAATGACATAAATGCCCCAAAATGATCTCAAATAACAAGCCAAAAAATACACGTGCCAGTTTCTAATTCGAAAAAAAATAAAAAAATCGAGAGAGAAAGAACAGAAGGAGACGACAGGTAGTTTTCTGTCACTGTCGAAAGGTTTTCCTTTTTTGCTTTTTCTTTATCTTCTCTTACACTACAAGTATGAAAGATCAGTTTTATCAAAGACATCAGCAGAAAAGCAGAAACCAAAACAGACACAATACTCCTTCCAAAGGCTGTTAATAATCTCTCTGTCTCTGTGAAATATACTCTAAACTCAAAGAAGAACCAATCATGACACCGCAGGATCAGCAACACCAGCAACCATTATTGCTCAACCGAGAAGAAGAAGAAGAAGAGCAAGAAACCGCCTATGATCCCAGCGAGAAAGTTCATATCGTCGGAATTGATTCAGACGCCTACGAAGATTCCGCGCCGCCATTTTCATGGAGAAAACTTTGGCTCTTCACTGGTCCTGGATTCTTAATGTCCATTGCGTTTCTCGATCCGGGGAATTTAGAGGGCGATCTTCAGGCTGGAGCAATTGCTGGGTATTCGTTACTCTGGCTTCTTTTGTGGGCCACTGCTATGGGGCTTCTTGTTCAGCTTCTGGCGGCCCGGCTTGGCGTGGCTACTGGGAGACATTTGGCTGAGCTTTGTAGAGAGGAATATCCTGGTTGGGCTCGAATGGTGTTGTGGATTATGGCTGAGTTGGCTTTGATTGGAGCTGATATACAAGAGGTTATTGGGAGTGCTATTGCTATCCAGATTTTGAGTAATGGGGTTTTGCCTTTGTGGTCTGGTGTTATTATTACTGCTTGTGATTGGTAATTTTGAATTCCCAACCTTTTCTTACCTTGTTGTGGATTTTAACATTTTGTGTTGGATTTCATACGTTTATGGGTTTTAAATTTTACTATACTTATTGGGATTTTGTTTCTCGGGTTGAGGACTTTTTACCATTTCAAGTTTTTTTTGAATTTCATGGTCTTTGCCGTTGGGAGCTGATTTTAACTCCCATTTTTGGAAATTTACTATCTTTATTTCGATACTTATTTTTGGGTTTTAGATTTTTATATTCAAGAAATCGTTTTTGACTTTTGAGGTTGAAGACAAAAATTCCACATCAAGCATGTCCCTGATTTTTCATTCATTAGAGTGCTTGGAGTTAGGAGGTAAGTCGTTAATAAATTAATAACAAAATTAATCTATTTTTGTAGTAGCTTGAAGTTGGGTATTCTTATCTGATACACCAAAGTTGTTTACCAGGAAACTGGGGGTAAGATAAGAAAACAATTTGGAAAGAGAGAAAAAAAGGGGAAAAATCTCTATGGCCAATGGCTGTAATATGCTCAGTAGAGAGAGGAATTTTCTGGGTATTCTCAATCAAATACTGTCTTCTTTTTAATCATTTTCTAAGCAACTAAACGGAAATTTTCTATACATTTTTTTTTTTGGTTTTTGTTACTTTGATTCTACACAAATTCAGTTCATTATGTTGATGCAGTTGGATCCTTGTCTTTAATGCACAGTTTCATCTTCCTTTTTCTCGAGAACTACGGTGTGAGGAAATTGGAAGCAGTTTTTGCTGTTCTAATTGCAATAATGGCGCTATCATTTGCATGGATGTTTGGTGAGACAAAACCCGATGGCATGGAGCTTCTGAAGGGTGAGTAATGTTTCACCTGAATAGAAATTTCAATTGAAACCTATGTGTGTGTGTGTGTGTGTGTATTTATCAGTTATTATGCTGCATTGCATATCTAATACATGGCCAAATGAATTCTGTATTGCAGGTATCTTAATTCCAAAGCTTAGCTCCAAAACAATACAACAGGCTGTTGGAGTTGTGGGTTGTATTATCATGCCTCACAATGTGTTCTTGCATTCTGCTCTTGTACAGTCAAGGGATGTTGACCACAGCAAGAAAGGCCGTGTTAAAGAAGCTCTTAGATACTACTCGATAGAATCTACTGTTGCACTTATAATTTCATTCATTATCAATTTATTCGTCACAGCAGTGTTTGCTAAAGGTTTCTATGGTACAGAACTTGCAAATAGTATTGGCCTTGCGAATGCAGGACAATACCTTCAAGAGAAATATGGGGGTGGATTTTTCCCAATTTTGTACATATGGGCTATTGGGTTATTAGCAGCTGGTCAGAGTAGTACTATTACTGGCACTTATGCAGGACAGTTTATCATGGGAGGTTTCCTAAATTTGAGATTGAAAAAATGGCTCAGGGCATTGATCACACGAAGTTGCGCAATCATCCCTACTATGATTGTTGCACTTGCTTTTGATACCTCTGAGGATACACTGGATGTTCTTAATGAATGGCTGAATGTGCTTCAATCAATACAGATTCCTTTTGCGCTTATCCCTCTTCTTGGTTTGATTGCTAAGGAGCAAATCATGGGCAGTTTCAAGATTGGTCCTGTTCTCAAGGTATGATGATTATTCCCATAGTTTTCATTCTGTCATCCATCTTTATATGGTCCTTTAAATTGCTGTCAACTGTGGCATAAAGTAAATTCCAATCATTTTTTATTTTTCTCAAGATTTGATAACTATACATTGTGTAGCTCTTTGAGAATCAGATGCATTATAAATTCATCTGGAGAAGCCAACAACTTATTGTCCCCATTTTCTGAGTGTTTAGAAATCAAGACAATTCAGAAATATTCTGCATGGGTAATTGTATACCTTTGATGTGAAATCAACATTCTGTGCCAGTATTGACATCAGCAAATTTTGCATATGATTTGTGTGCTTGTCAAATGGGGTGATGATATACTTATTGCTGTCAGGCACGCCGGAAAAAGTGGAATAGCTTTTTCTTGTTTCATAACAATATTTAAAACTGAATGCCATGATAGAAAAAAAATTCTTTTCCTTCTGCCCTCTGGTGCCAATGATTTAACAATCTGTTATATTCTATGAATCAGTGTTTTAAAAACTAAACTGGTGATCAAACCGGTTAGATCACCGGTTCCTGGTCCAACCGTCTTACTATAGAATGCCTATATTTGTATATTTTTTAATATTTATGGGACTAATATAATATATTAAATTATAACCATTAAAGAAAAATACATCTAAGAAAAAACAAATACAATTAACTAAATACAAAATTTAAACACATCTAAGAAAAAAAACAAATTCTATAGAATTTTATCTTATTTTTAATAATTTTTAAAATTGGTCTGGTTCATCCGGTTCAACCAGTTCATCGGTTTTTTCCAGTTTGGCCTATCCAATATGGTTTTACATGGTTTAACTGGAAACCTGGTTATTTAGGGGTAATCGGAACAAACTGGCGTCTGGTTCAACCGGTTGAATCAGCCGGGCCAGTCCAGTCTTTAAAACAGTGCTATGAATGTCCTCGTAAGAAGCTTTCACTTATCTATTGTGTGGCATAGATCATGCTTGGCATGGCTTTGATGGTTGGCAGTAATTTGTACTTCATTAATGCATTTGACATGCATGATGTTGTGTTATCATTATTGAACTGGTTTGACAACATATCTTCATGAATTTTATTGGGATGAATGCCACAACCAAAATAAAGTTGAAACTACAAGTCTCAGACAATACAGTTGTCAACCCGCTGCCTAACTAAGCATTTTGATTATTGTTGTTTATTTACCTTCAGTGAAGGTAGAGCATACAAAGTTATCAGATTTCATCTTTCCTTTGGGAGGAAAAAAATGTGTGGTCTACATTAGAACTTCCAACTTTATCTCACAATGTTACGCTGTTGCAGTTTGTAGTTTCTTATTACGTATATAATCATCTGTTTAATTCTGTTTTGTAGTATTTTTGTAGCTTGCTCTACTTGTTGCTCAGTCTATTTTCTGTACCCAATTTTTAGAAATAAATAATATGCATTGTTTCAATTTCCCTTTTTCTTTGCAGATGGTATCATGGCTTGTGGCTGCCCTGGTGATAATAATCAATGGCTATCTTTTGATCTACTTTTTCTCCAATGAAGTAAATGGAATAGCTTTTACCACCATTGTATGCATCTTCACTGGTGCATATGTAGCATTCATAGTTTACCTTGTTTCCAGGGGGATTACCTTTGCTTCATGGTGTCCATCTAAACATGTAGAAGGAATTGAATAAACAAACTACAGTTGCACTATATATATATATATATATATATATTTTTTTTTTTTTTGCGAATGCAGCTGCACTATATTTGAATCGTACAGTATCTATTGTCATCAACATGTTGGATAGACACCAAATCGCAGTTGCAGAATAACCTTCAACTTTTCAAGCATGTAGTTTTTTCTTTAGCATACTTCTGGGGTTGCTTTGTATAAAGTTTGCTTACTAGGTTTCTGTGCATTGTTTCTTTGTTATAGAACTTATATACTAATTTGTATAAGCTGTAAGGTATCAATGGCTGGAAGAAGCTTTGCCTGCAAAGTGCAGAACTGAGCATGCTTTTGAAACTTAGGGGCATGCTGTTTCTGAGCATTCTTTTGAAACTTAGAGGCATGCTGTTTTAGTTACTATACTGCAATTTTATCGCGTAGGTTGGCTCTGAATAAGCTAGTTTTGAACATTGTAATGAAATTATATCTCCAATACATTTTACCATTTGATTTTTTTTTTTATCCTCTTTTTTATTTTTTTCAATTGAATGGTTTATTTATTCTTTTAACTAAGCCGTCAATGCATTTCTTTAGTTTTTAAGGATAAAAAGCTGATGCCATTGGAAATGTTACCTTAATAATATCATGTGAAAAAAGAAATGATCATTTGTATTTCTTGAATATATGTATTGCAATTTGTAAATTTAAAGAAGATTTCTTTCACAATTAGTGTCATAGCCTAGTGATAAGGTGATGTTATTTTAAAAGTGAAAGCCAGTGTTTGAATTTTACCCATAAAATTAATGCTATTTTTTTTTTCTTCACAAGTTGGTGGTCATAAACTTACAAATCATGCAAGAAATTAACTATCCTAATTAATGTAAAATTAAATCAGCCATCATATAAAAGGATCTCTCGTTTTATATAAAAACGATCTTATATGCGACAAGATTATATAGCAATAGATTCGTATAAATAAGAATTTTTCTTAGTTTTGCATAATTTGTTTTTTTATTATGATTCTAAAAAAAGATAAATTTTAAAAACATGACTTATTATAACACCATTATGATTAAAGGAAAAAAGGAAAAAAAAAAAAAAAGAACAATTTTGTAAAATTTTCAGTGGTAAACAGGAACTGAAGCTTCAAACCAAGGAATATAATAAATCATGTAAATTATTGTGAATTCACAATTTGGTAATTTCATCGAAAATTAAACTTAAAAAGAATAAAAAAGGGGTTCTTTACACAAATGCTTACAAAAACATTCTCATATATGTCTTTACTTCTCTCTCTCTCTTTTTTTTTCAAAAATACATTTTATTAAATTTTCTATTTCAAAAATACTCTACTTTCAAAGATATACCATAGGTATATAATAACGATTTGTTTAGATGGACGGAAGAGGAGGAGAAGAGAGGATAATTAATATAAGTACCCTTGTACCTTTATTTGAGAAGAAGGGTGTGAAAAAAAAAATGAAGGGAAGGAAAGCTCTTCCTTACCTTTTTATATTCAATTTTTTCTATATCCCAAATTGAGATACGAGAAATAAGTAAAAGGAGAGAGAATTAAAAAAAAATGTATTTTAACGATTTTATTTTTATTTTAAATATCCTTATTTTAAATTATATATATATATATATATATATATATATATATATATATATATATATATATATATATATATATATAAGGGACATTTTTGAAAATTAAAAAAGATAAAATGCTATTTTTGAAAAAAAAAAAAAAGAGAGACCATGTACTGTAATTTTCTATAAAAATAAATGGGGGTAAAAGCCCAATGGACCACAACGATTAAAGAGCAATAATGGAAGGAGGCCAATTAAACAATTTTTTTTTTGCTGATTAAACAAATTAGGTTCGTACTTTATATAATCCCTGAAAAAACGACGAGCATAATTGCAGTTTTAGTATCTGCCTGGAAAAAAAAAAAAATAATAATGGAAATAAACAAAAATTCAGTAATTTTGTTGGTATCTATCTGCAACTGAAGAGCTAAGACGGGAAATTTCCAGTGTGTTCTTCTCCCTTCGCTCGCTCCTCTTCTGCAAAATTAAACAAACACTTTTGTACCTTCTAGGGTTTTTTATTTGCTTGATTGTGCTTGTCAAGGTACGCTCTTGTATCTCCCTTTCTTTTCAATCATCTGTTTATTTGCATCAGAATCTATATTTTTTTTCATTTTTGTTCCAATTTTTGCCCGCGTTTAGGGATTTTTTTTTTTGTTCTTTAAAAGCGGTATTATGCGCCGTTTCTTATTATCTAAGCTTTCTAGGGTGTAATTATTGCTTAAAATGGGAAAAAATTTAAGAAGTTGTGATGTTGAAAACATTATTTGGGATTAAGAATGGCTGTTTTTTGGATGGTAAATGTTTCTAATATGATCACAGCATTGTAAAGCTGAGGAATATTATTACAATGTTTGGCATAGAGAATGTATTGGAATATTTTTTTGGTATTGGTATGCTGGTGAGTATCATTGTTGGTTGCTGAGGAAAGATGAAATTGGAATATAATGGTTGTGGAGCTACATTTGATTATGTGCATGATGGATTATTAACGAGTAGTAATTAAAACTAAAAATGTTGAGGAGAAATTTTAAGTTTATTGATTTAGTGATGCTGCCAAATGAGGATAAATCCTTCATGTACTTTGGGAGCTTTAAAAGTAATCTATGCACCATTATGTTGCTTGGATCATACAATTTCCAAAGTTCGAACATTGAGAATAAGAATGCCTACCTCCAATTTCCAATTTCATAGAATTAGGCCTTCTAGGTGCATTGTCTTCTTGTTCTTTGTGTCATTTCTATTGTTGAATCCTCTTTATGATGGTTCCATTCGTGTTTGGAATGTTATTTGTTCTCTAGAAGATAGGGAGCTTTCTACAATTTTAATAAACATTTATTATTTTGTATTTAATATAGTCGAAGTCCTTTTCACTTACCTTCCTCCTCTTTTTCCTTCAAGTCTAGACATTTATATGCTGAGTGTAGCTGGTTTGGTGATATTCAGTTAAAATGTTCATATTCAACTTATTTCAATGATGTGCATTGACATTCTTTCCTTGTACAGACAAAATGTGTGCTTGGATATGTTTTGACTTGTTTAAGTCTTAAAGCATTTGTTTATATTGAACTATTTCATCAGGTGTTTCAGAGGTTTTGACAATGCCTTTCTTCCTATTGCTAAGATTGACTCTATTTGTTGGCTATTTGATCCCCAACATAAGGGTGTTGTTTTCAGAGCAAATATTTAACCTCCTTTAAGTTTGAATGTTTTTCTTCTTAGACTTGTTTGAGCATATTGGAGTCACCATGAGTTGATATGAAATTATATGAAATTTATGTGATTGAAGAAATCTAATTGTCTAAGTTCTTTGTTTTGAAACCTTTTCTGCTAATTAATGTGATGAGGGTTTATAGTATTCTGTTTATACGTAGCCTCTTTGAATCCTGGTGGTTTGCTAAATCTACATGACTCATGAGGGACTCAGTCATTAAATGCCTAGGAATGTGTAAAACGAAGGGTAGAATTGGCCAGGTGAAAGAAAAACTTGATTGTTTTCTTCTATGAAACCTAATAAGCAATAAGAATGTTTGCAACTTCAGCTTTAAATCTGAGTGATTAGTGTATTTTGAGTGCATTTTCTCTTTGTATCGTTATTTTGTGCTGGGTTACTTGCTGCCTTCTTATTGAGAAACAATGTGTACTCAGCTTTGGTTTGTGGCTTTATGATTTAATGATGAATTGTTCTGTATCACATGCTCTTCTGATAGCCATGACTAATTCGGAGCAAGGTGTGGAAAACAATACAGCATCCTCTTTAATAGAACAGCTTGGAAGAACTCTACATGAACTGGAAGCCCACATGGATGCTTCTGACGACAAGGTTCAGTGGATAGAAATAGAAGGACACTTTCGCAACCTTGATACAACATTGAAGAGAAAATTTGAAGAGTTAGAAGCTAGAGAGAAGGAGTACATGCAGAAAGAAGCTCAAACTCTTGCATTGCTTGCAGAAAGAGAGGCAGCTGTTGTCGCTAAGGAGCAAGACTTCCTTGATCGAGTGCAAGAACTAAAGGATGGTGCTGTTGCTGTCATCGCAGAGTCACGAGCTAATCACCAGCCAACTATGTTGGACATTGATGGGGGTGACAACAAAGAAAGCAAGGTAAGCAGCTCTCTTGGTGACACAAATTCCCCAGAGGAGGACTTTCCTCCTAAAATGGGTGAAAATGCTGAAAGCGCGGCTGTTGATGTTAAGCCGCGTCCAGAGCTAACGCAATTTTGCGAGCAGATGGATGCAAGAGGGCTACTGACTTTTACTATGGAGAATCAAAAAAATCTATATGCCATTCGTGAGGAACTTTCTATTGCACTAGAAAGTGCAAATGAACCAGCCCGTTTGGTGCTGGATTCACTGGAGGGATTCTATCCTCCTGTTGAAACTACCCAACCAATGGATAAAAAGGATGCTGCCCTTCAGGGCATGCGCAAATCCTGTATTATGTTTATGGAAGCCATGGCTGCCTTATTGGCCAGAATTGACCCAGGTGCTGATCACCTTCTAAACCCTGAAATAAAGCAGCAAGCCAAGGCAATTGCTGATGAGTGGAAGCCTAAGTTGGCTAGTGCAGGCATTGATGCTACCAATGGAAATTCATTGGAAGCAGACGCATTCTTGCAGCTTCTCTCAACTTTTAGAATTGCTTCGGAGTTTGATGAAGAAGAACTCTGCAAGCTTGTCCTTGTAGTTGCTCGCCGCAGGCAGGCACCTGAGCTCTGCCGTTCTCTTGGGTTAACACACAAAATGCCAGGTTGGTGTTCTTCTGATTAACTGACCTGCGTCTGGAGAGTGAACCATTGTTTCCATAGGTGTCCCTTACACTTGATTCCTTTATGAGTGGTGGTATTTTAGATTACTCGTAAAATATGGACTTTGCAGTCCAGTATAACTCTCATGTCCTAAATGGACTTAATGTAGGGTTGACTGAGCCTTTATTGTTTGTGCAGGTGTTATTGAGTCATTGATTAATGGTGGGAAACAAATTGAAGCTGTACGTTTTATTCATGCCTTCCACCTCACTGAAAGTTTCCCCCCTGTTCCACTGCTAAAGACGTACTTGAAGGATTCTAGGAGAAATTCCCAAGGAAAAGTTGGAAACACAGGTGGTGCTGCTGGACAGGTACCTTTCCTTCCAGTGAAGAATAGCTAGTGATGCCAAAACATTACAACAGCAAATTACTTACCAGTTTCATTTTTCTTTGCAGGTTGATGTAAATGCGCAAGAACTTGCAGCACTGAAGGCTGTTATAAGGTCTGTTGAGGAGTACAAGCTTGAAGCTGACTACCCACTTGATCCACTTCAGAAAAGGGTTGCCCAATTAGTGAAATCAAAATCTGATAAAAAGAGAAATGCAGAATTTGGCAAACATCAACAATCAAAGAAGCCAAGAGCTAATGGAGGATTTCGGGGATTCCGTGGAGGTGTTGCCCCAGGCGCTGCTGGTGGGCGGCAAGCCCCACCTGGCTTTGCCGATAGAATACCATACATGGGAATGCCAGAGAGGTATCAGCATACTGCTCCAAATCCTTATGATTATCAAGCTCCTAGCCATTCTGCTTATGGCCAGCCAGCTACCGATCAAAGAATGTACTACTATCCTCAGGATGACAGGGTTACTGCTGGGTCATACGATCCAGCTGCTTCTAACTATAGCAATTATATGGGGACTACCGGTATGCGGTCATCACAGCAGCCATACATGTAGAGTGTTGAATGCTAATTTTGTAAGAAAAGCTTGTTAGAGATGCTGTTGATTGTAGTTGAGTATTACTTTGAGGCTTACGTTGACCAGTGCCTTTATTAACAATGTAGTGCTAGTTTGAAATGAAAATTTTTACCATATAAGAATTTGATCTGCCGTATCCATTCAGTACCTACGTTGAACTGAAGGCCTCATCTAATTGTTGGTTTACTTGCTGGAATCTGAAACGCCAACTTCATGTTGGCCCTACATCGGACTGTATGATTACAAGTTTCATTTATAGACTGAAATCTTGTTAACGTTACATTCTTATCGGTAAAAATTTTCCAGTCAATAATTAGCATGGGTGTGATGTGAATGTAATTCTTAACTATTCTGATCTCGTTTTACTCAGTTCAGCTCAATTCAGTTTTAATTCTAAAAAGTAATTGGGATCGATTAGATGAAATTCCTTTTTCGCTTTAAATGATTTTGAGTTACATGATATGTAATCAAATAAATTTATTTTCTGATTGAACTGGGAAATTTAAAATCAGTTGAAAATTTTGGAATGGAAATTCAAAATCATCGGATGCGGCTGAGCCCAGACCTGAATAGGCCTGTAATGGATGATGTTGTTGTATAATCCAATATTGGCTCAGCCCAAACCTCACTAGTAAACAGGTGTAATTAGAAATTAGATAAATCTAATCTATTGGCCGTTGAAAGCGAAAATCCAACTGTTTATTTCGATAGCGCCATTGTACCAGAAAAAGTTCAATTAGTTTCTATTCAATTCTTCTATCTCTCGCTCGCTTCCCTCTCTTTCTCTCTCTCTCACACTCAATCAGACAGAACTTTCCCATGGCACCACCGCCAATTCAGCTCACCATCCCCGTCTTTCTCTTTTTCTTTCTACGCATTGCCACCACAGTGCACGGCGTCTCCACCACCACTGTCCTCCTAGGAGGGGCCCGACCTGCCATGGTATTGCCGCTCTTTCTTTCTCCTCCGAATTCTTCCAAAACAGTGTCCAATTCCCATCGCCATCTTCAAGGATCCGACTCCAGTGCCCGTCCCAAGGCCCATATGAGACTCTACGACGATCTCCTTCTTAACGGGTATTGCATTCCTTAATTCTGTTCCCATTTGACCTGTTTTTTTCTTGTTTTTGAATTTGTGAATTGGAATTTGTCATTGAAAAGGTATTACACTACTCGGCTCTGGATCGGGACTCCACCTCAGAGATTTGCGCTTATTGTTGATACGGGCAGCACTGTTACATACGTTCCGTGTTCTACTTGTCAAAAATGTGGCAGGCACCAGGTAATTACTTTATATTCAGAATACTTGTATCTTTCAGTTATTGATGAGATTTGCGATTTTCACATAAATTTCATTCTGAAGAATAAATTTCAATTTATATTTTGTAATTTGTCCAAGCTATTGCATTTGCACAGAATTGACTGAATCTCACAAGCAAGATTTTGGAATTTTTGTCTTCCTCCAGGATCCAAAATTTAGGCCAGAATTGTCAAGCACCTATCAACCAGTAAAGTGCAATATAGATTGCAGCTGTGACAATGAAAAGGAACAGTGTGTTTATGAGAGACAGTATGCGGAAATGAGCACTAGCAGTGGTGTCCTTGGTGAGGACATCATATCCTTTGGTAATCTGAGTGAACTTGAACCCCAGCGTGCTGTTTTTGGTTGTGAAAATGTGGAAACTGGTGACCTTTACAGTCAACATGCTGATGGCATAATGGGATTGGGCCGTGGTGATCTCAGTATTGTTGATCAACTTGTTGAAAAAGGTGTGATTAGTGACTCATTCTCATTGTGTTATGGTGGAATGAATATTGGTGGGGGTGCAATGGTTCTTGGCGCTATATCTCCTCCTCCAGGCATGGTCTTTACCCATTCAGATCCTGTGCGCAGGTGTGTTGTTAAATATTCTCTCTCTCATAGACATGAAACATCTTGAACTTTCCTAACATATACATTTGGTACCTTTCACACATTTACTCTAGTTTCGGGATGGCAACAGTCCATACTATAACATCGATTTGAGGGAGATTCATGTTGCGGGGAAGCGGTTGCCTTTCGACCCACTTGTATTTGATAGAAAACATGGTACTGTCTTGGATAGTGGCACAACATATGCTTACCTACCAGAAGCAGTATTTACAGCATTCAAGGAAGCTGTAAGCTCCAGTTTCTTTGACTTCCATCCTATAATTGAAGGAACTTATTCTTTATACCAGTTTCTTTCTGGACAATAAAACTTTCCCTTCACCTAAGTAAGATTGATCTTAAATTGGCATGCTATAAATTTCTTCCTCAATGATGTTACGACAACATTCAATTTCAAATTTTAGTTTAATGAATGAAGAAGTGATGCATTCTGAGAAATATAAAGAATAGTGCCCATCCTTGAATGTTGTGACTGTATGTAACCTGGACGATGCATGATGAGCAAAAGCAAGAACAGTAATTTGTCTATTGTATTCATTCGAGCAGATTGAATGTATAGCGTTGCCATGCTTCATTTTTCTTCTCTTTTAGAAATGATTCTTAATTTTTCTTTTTAATTTCCTTGTATTCTATCTTGCTTCACTGGTTTTTTCCATGAAAAGAGATCTTTCATACCTCAGCTCTAATTTGAAATCCACAGTAGTGCTGAAAAACAAAGCTCCATGTCTTTACCTTGTCTTATTTCTTAATGCAGTATATCAGTTTCTTTCTTTGCTCTTGCAGTTGTATATATCAATTTCTTTCTTTGCTGTTGTAGAGTTGTATCTAATATATTATTCTCTGTTTCTTCATTTTAATATGTGCAGATTATGAAGGAACTTCATTCATTAAAACAGATCCGTGGTCCTGATCCAAATTATAATGATATTTGCTTTTCTGGTGCTGGAAGGTATCATCTCTAGCAAAACAGAAGGCTGTGAATTAAATTCTACAGACAGATTGATTACTTAATGTTATTAACAATTGAAATTGATTTTTCCTCTCAGTGATGTCTCCCAACTCTCAAGCATATTTCCAACAGTTGACATGGTATTTGACCATGGGCAAAAGTTGTCACTATCACCTGAAAATTACCTATTCCAAGTGAGTGATTGACCTTTTCTTATCATACTTTTTTAAGGAAAAAGGGAGGAGAGTGGGGGGAAACATGAAGATAAGATAAATCCTCACTTTTGCATGAATCTTCAATTTTATTTTGTGCTTTTAACTTTATCAATTTATACGTGTTTTGTTTAGTTCTTTCTATTAACTTTATCAACTTTACGTTGTACTTTGTCGGTGTCTCTTTGGCATTGAGGCCGAAATTGTTATCATGAAAAAATATCTTTTTAATTTTAGATGTTATTGCAAAATGCAGTTTGAAATTGCCTTTTATTTTTATCCTGGTTATATGACCATAATATGTGAAATTTATCTTTAAATATTTTTTAATTGCTTTAATATATTCAAGAGTGCATTTTTCTCAACAGTAACTACAACAATGAGAAACAGATCTAAAGTGGTATCTATATTGAGATGGCATGTTGATATAGTTGGCATGTTGAGTAAGATTTCAACTATTGGCTGTGGCCACACCTCAATACATATAACCTGATGTTTCCATGCTCTTCATTTCCAACATGGAATTTTTTAGGGTGGTGGGTTGGGGCTTTTCTGGTGGTCTCTAGTTAATAGTTAAACTTTTGCTCAGCCATATCAACTTGCCGACTCAGCTGTAGTTCAATTATCTATCCTATCAGTTTCAAAGCACTGAAGTACAATGCATATATTGATAAAGTTAAAAGAATCGGATGAAATCATTAATTCACACAAGTTCAAGATCTTTGGTACTAATAAGCCCAAGTATTATTTCTGTAAATATAATTGAGCTTTATCAATGAGGAAATTTATTTTTTATGGCGTTGAGGATTTTTTTTTTTTAAATTTTATGGTATTTGATGTGACATACTGATGAAGCCTGTTCTTCTCCTTTCATGTTTTATTTTCATGAAGCATTCAAAAGTGCATGGTGCATACTGTCTAGGGATATTCCCAAATGGGAAGGATCCATCTACTCTTCTAGGAGGTATATGAACCTTTACTTTGGCTTGTATTCAAAAATTTTTCTTGATCAGTTTATGGTCTCTTTGCCATGAAATATGCTTTTAGTTATTTCTATTATTTAACTGTTAAATTTCTTTCTAATTTATTTTACTAGTTTATAACAGGAATAATTGTTCGCAATACTCTTGTGACGTATGATCGTGAAAATTCCAAAGTGGGTTTCTGGAAGACCAATTGTTCTGAGTTATGGGAAAAACTTAACATAACTGGTGCGCCACCACAATTGCCTTCAGCTTCAAATGGAACAAACTTGACTGCAGAACTACCACCTACATTGGCTCCTAGTGACCATCTGCATTATGATCTTCCAGGTTTGGTTAGCTCCTGATATTTGAGCAATTCTTATTTTATGACTTATTTATGTGTTTTATTTGAAATCACTGCATAAGCATACCCTTTTTTGTTTCAACACCATATTGAATATGTAAGACTCTGGTTTGAGATCCATTGGCATTAGAAACATGACTTTCATTATGGAGTTCTTGGATCAACTGTCCTAGTATACACAGAAGTTTAGGTAACTGGGTTTCAAAGAAAACTGCATCTTTTTTTGTTCTTGTGATGACTGCTTAGTTTTCAAACTTTGGTCAATCACAGAGGCATTCCCAAAATCTTATATTTTCCATGTTACTGAGAAATTAATTGTGTGTCAACTCTTGACAAGTTCAGCACTTTTGTTTCTTTTTTTGTCAGCAAATCCTTATTAAGATAGCCGAACTTGTTGGCTTCACTGAAACTATATCTCTAGTTAAGAAATTAAGAAATTAGGGACTATAGATCAAAAGAAAAATTAGGGAATAGTGGAAAGGAATAATTTGTGGAAGTAGGCTAATTGTGAAAGATATGGGAACATTTGTTAGAAATAATTGAGTCCCCAAGCTGAAGCATGCAGGACATAGCTACTTCATACTGAAGTTTTTCTAATTATGTAGCACCATCAACATGTCATATTGCTCTTTCAGTCTGTTGTCACAGTTTGATCAAAATGCTTCCTGATTATGTTTTCTCATTTAACTTTTATCCACAGATGAACTCCAAATTGGACAAATAACTTTTGAAATGTCACTGAATGTCAACTTCTCAGATTTGAAGCTTCATGTTACAGATCTTATTAAACTCATTGCTCAGGAGTTGGCTGTTAATGCTTCACAGGTGAGAGAAGTATTCTATTGGAAGATTTCTTTGCAGCATTTTAAATTGAAATTTAAAATGCCTTGTTGACCAGGATGTTTTGAAACCTGTCTTTGTAATTAATGCTATTTCTGAATTTTTTTATTTTTTATTTTTTTTATATCTGAGTTCCTTATTTAGGTGTTACCTGTGTGATTTCAGGTCCAAATACTGAAAGTCACTTCCAAAGGAAATGAGTCACTAGTTAAATGGGCCATAGTCCCTTCAGGATCTGCTGACCACATTTCTAATGCTACTGCTCTTGTAAGTTTGCTTTTATGGAAGCACAACTAGTGAATGTATGGAAGACTAAATCCATTTGCCAATGTTTTTTGCTTTTACCTACAGAGTATAATTTCCCGGGTTACTGAACATCACATTCAGCTTCCTGATGCCTTTGGAAATTACCAGTTGGTTCAGTGGAAAATTGAGCCTCCAGCAAACCGGTAGGCTATTTATCACTTTTTGGAATTCTGTTATTGCCTAAGTTCACTATGACTTCATATTTATTTATCAAGGTGAGCTTGTTGTAATCAAGGTGACTTCTGTTTAAATTACATCATATGCTCTTAAGATTCCTTTTATGAAATGATAGCTGAGTCAGATCTGTGCTGAAAAAATGTATTCCTTTAGTTTCTATTTCTTGGCACAAGGATAGAGTCCCTTCTTAGAAAGTGTAACGGGTTGGTGCTGTCAAGCTGAAGGTAGCTATCTCAAGTAAAGTTTTGCTTCATGAGGAGGCAAGTAGACTTGATGAATATAAATATTAACTGTAAAATGCCCTTAAGTTCAGCGATAGTGTTAGAATGAGAATTTTGATTTGCATAATCTCCAAAATCATTGCCCCTGTACATGTTTGATCCGCAGGTACCATGTTTAATCCGCAAGTACCAACTTTTAAATCATGATGCCACTCATTTTACCTGTTCTTACATTGTATCCCAATCTCCTTAATACAGAACTGGTCATTTTTCTCATTGGATTCTCTGTCCTGTGTACAGCAGCTGCTTTTGGTGTTTGTACCTTTTGGTTTTCTGAAATAGTTCATAGTATTATGTTCCTACACGTAAATATTGTCTTTTTATGAAATTATGCAGGACATGGTGGCGACAACATTATTTATTGGTGGGTTTAATCATTATTATATTATTCATTCTTGGAATATCAGCTTCTGGAATATGGTTTATTTGGAGACGAAGACGAGAAGCATCAAATGCATATAAACCTGTTGATGCTGCAGTTCCTGAGCAAGAACTGCAGCCATTATAAACTTCCCAACGGTTGTCTCTGATTTGTGATTTACGCAAGCATTTTTACTCAAAATGGCTGTAAATTTTGCAAGTAGAGCTACCGAATCTACCATAGAATTTTTCAAGTGACAGGGATGCTCCTTTCAAATGCTTTATCCAAGTATTCATCAAATAGGGATGTAAAGAAAGAACGGCGCACATTATTAATTGTATCATAACATACAAAGTGAATCAAAAATTTGCTCAATAAGGCCAATACATGAAAAAATTGATCCTATGATGTCAACCTTAGCCAGTTGGACTGGGGCATCACTTGGTTTCGATACAGTTTGAATACAACTCATGTTTTATATGTTAATTTTTATAAGGTGCTTGTGCTTCATATGTCAACGAAAATCTAAATCTAAGGAATTGTTTGGTATGGGGAAGGTGAGGCAAAGAAAATTGGTTTATTTGGTAGTAATGATTGAATAAATTTTATGGGCAATTAGGATCTCCGTTTTCCGAGTTTAAAAGAAATAATTTTGTTAGGTGGCTTCTTAAGTGGAGGTAAATATAAATTAATATAGCTGCTTGCTTTCCATTAATGATAAAATTAATTTAATTATAAGCATTTATGTAATTAAAAATACTATTATGTTTCTTGGAAAAAAAAAAATTAATTGTTGCATGAAACTATGATTTTTGTTGTGGTTAATCAAGCATTTTATCATAATTTTTTTGTTAATTCTTTTTATAGTTATTGTTGTAGTAATGAGCAATTTTAATTCATTTTTGCTTTCAGCTGATTACTGCTAAGATTCATGAACTTATTCTTTAGTTCCTGCACTGCTAAGATGATCAAATTTAAGGGACTACTGTATCTTATTTGTTGCCTCTGCAGATTATCAAATGCTCATAAGCTGGAGATATACTCTTAAATGCTCCTACGATGAAGATATACTCTATGTATGGAGTTGGAATACCCACTGAAAGAGCATTAGTCAAATTTACGAAAAAAAGATAAAAATTAACTAAAAAAACCCAACTCTATATATAGCTATCTCTTCAAGGATGCTGATTTTATCCTAACTCTTATAATTTTGGGCATTTGAACTTAGCATGCTGTTTTTAAAAAATATATACCAAAACATGCCATTTTTTAAAGTTTTTACTAATATATGTCAATTTTTTAGTTAATGAGTTGTCGACCTAAAACCCGATATTTTAAATACTGATTTTTTGGTTTAAAGAAAACAGGTTGTTAAAATGTCGGATTTTAGCACAAAACTGATATTTTAAGTACCAGTTTTCTATTTTTTGACGCAATTAACAAGAGACCGGCATTTGCAATACTGGTTTCCTGTTTGGGTGCCATCACTGGTGCATGCAGTGATGGGATGAGATGGTGGATTATTTATTTATTTTTTTTTATGGTTGAATTAATTCAAATATCTAAATTTTATTTTGTTAGGTTAACATATTAAATTTTTTGTAGGAATATAACTTTTTTTATTTGTTAAATTTGGGTGAAATAATGTTCAGTGTGTTTGTAGAATAGTGAAATAGAATTATTTTATATATTTTATGTAGAGTATAGTTTGTATAATTTTTATACAATTGTTTTATAAAATATAATAATATAATTATTTTATCTAATCTTAGTTAATTATATGATATAATTAATTTAATATCATATAATTAGTATAATATATTAATTAAGCTAATAAAATTATATTTAATATAATTAATTCAGTTAATTATTGAATTAATGTTTAATAATAATAATAATGTTTACTATTATATAATTATTAAATATATTAAATATAAATTGATTATATGATAATTAATAATATTAACTGTAATATATTAACTTAATTAATATACTAATTATATAATATTAAATATTCTTAATATTATAGCATTAAACAATATTCTAAATTTAACTGAAGTAATTAAATTTAATATTTTTTAATTAAATTAATGAAATATATTATATATTAAATATATAATATAACTAACTAATACATTCTAAATTAAGTTATATTATATTATTAAATTTAATTAACAATTAATTACATTTTATATAATTTAATTAACTTAATTAATATTTTATGGTGTTTTAGCTTGGTTGAAAATTTTTTCCTTTGGTTGGCCTTAATATTGAAATAATAATGTCCAGTAAGCTGAAATTTTATTCTAAATTTATTTTTCAAATAATTAAAGGATAAAATTCACAAATAAAAAAAAATATTATATCAAACAATTTTTCAAACACACATTAAATATTATTGGACACAAATTTAAAAAATTGACTAAAAAAATTATTAAAAACAACATACAAACATAGCAAAAACTAAACAAACAATTTAATATGTTAATTTAACGTAATTATAAACAAAAAAAAAAATTACCTCTTTTGAGGAAAATAGCTTCAAAAATTTGAATATTTTAACTTAATTAAGTTAATTAACTGATTAATTATATTAAATATAATTTAATTAACTTAATTTAATATACTATAATAATTATATAATAGTAAACATTATTAATATCATAGTATTAAATGTTAATTAAACAAACTGATTAATTCTATTAAATATAATTTGATTAATTTAATTTAATATATTATAATAAATATATAATAATTATTATATTATAGTATTAAACATTACTTAAATAATTAACTGAATGAATCATATTAAATATAATTTTATTAACTTATAAAAAAAACAAAATTAAACCATCATCTCATCCCATCACTGCTATTAATGTCAATATTTGAAAGTCAATGTTACGTATAGGTTGTTTGTAGGCTGTCTGTATAATATCAAATTTTCAGCTCTATCTCACATGTATAGCCCAAAAATTATGCCATAAATGGTGTCATTAATCATGTATTAATAGTTATAAATACCTTTGTAAATTCATAAACTACACATTAATAAAAATATTCTGATATAATTCTTGCTGAAATATTCTCTCATTTAACAACTACTAGTCAAATCCGGTATTTTAAATATTGGTTTCCTTCAAACCAAAAATCAATATTTAAAATACCGAATTTTATATCAACAACTCATCTAACCATAAAAAATGATATATATTAGTAAAAATTTTAAAGAATCGCATGTTTGATATATATTTTTTAAAAACAATATGCCAACGCGGAATGCCCTTTTCCCAAATGATCGACAGGGATTTATTATATTGAATGCACACTGCAAAATTCTGGCAAAAGTCGCAAATATTTAGTTTCAGAGCTTATGATCGTATCAATGATTTGTATAGCAGACTATGTACCATGACAGGGCAGGTGTGTTTCTATAGATCACTTTCTTTGTACTTTTTTGAATCCATGTATGCATACAGTCCACATTAGTTAATGAACTGAACTATGACATTCCTTATTGGTGCAGTTTGTGGATGAAAAATCAGAGAAATATGGTTCCAAGGTACAAAAGGCAGTTTCAATAAATGAACTAATGAACTTGATAACTACTTTTTTCCCCTTAGGTTCTTAAATTTCAAGTCCCTATATTTTAAAAGCGAATTCTTCTATTCAGTGTTCAATATGATTCTAGGGCATGCATTTTATCAACTATCACAAATATTAAAGAGCTTTTTATGGTTTTGTTAGATAGTGTGTACACCAGGGCATAAAGGATGGGCAGGTTGTTTCAGTTCCTATTGAATTTCTAATGCTAATATACTATTTGGCTTTGCAGGTTCTTTCATCTTTCAGGTTCATTTAACAAAAAGTAGGCTGCCAATTTTTTAAACGACTAGAACAAATGACACAATACAACACCTAGTTAAACGGATTTAAATTTGGGATAAACGGATTTGAGTTATAAATAAGTCAACTCATTCATGACACGAAAAAAAAAAAAATTTAAACGGATTGATCTGTCTAACTCTCGAGTGATACGATTAAACCAATTTGTTTAAACTAACAGATAGTATATGATATTAATAAACACACATATTCTCTCTTTATATATATATATGAAAATATTTTGTCACTTATAAAGGTCCAAATATACAATTTAAGTCATTTTATATTTAAAAATATATATTTTGAATTTAGATAATTAAATTTTTATTCACAAATATATTTTTTAAAATTTAATTTATTAAATAGGTTACACGGATTGACCGGTATAACCTACTTAATAAATGTGTCCATGTTTGGGTTTGTTGTTTTGACATAATTAATTAGACATATCGTATTTGGGTAAACCATTTTTATATTATACATGTGTCTCGACACGACACAAATTGCCGCCTTAATAAAACTGCTAAATCAGCATTCTTTTGTTTTGGTTGTTCTGTTAATTATGGTTTTTAAGCAATTGTATATGATTCTAATGCAATTGAGCTAAGCTGCTATCTTTTTTCTCAAAATCATTTATTTTTTCGTGGAAAATCACTTTTCTTATGATTCTTGAGTATCCATTCATGACCTTAGTCTACTAATGTGGTTTTTAAGTTATATATATACACATGTATTTTTGAAACATTTTTTGAATGTCAATTTGAATAGTTATGGTGGGGTTTGCATTTATTTTAAAATAAAAGGGTTCATATATGCAATTAATGTTTATGTATTAATCAATTTATAAATAGTAATATTTTTCAATTGATTAATTTATTTTTAACCGGAACAAGTTGTGGGCTATACACTAGGCATATCAACCATTTATAGGGTTGTACACAACACTAGGCAAATACACAAGACGCGGTTTGGTTCCGTCACAATCACGTTTAAATCGAATCACTATTATTAGTTTAGGCGATAATTTCAGAGTTTCTGCATTTTGTTCATCAACCCATCACTTTTTTAGTCTTATTTTTTTTTCCCACCTTTGATTTTACAAAGAGAATGATAGCATGCAAATTGAGCTCAGGAAACTAATTAAATTAATCCTAATTTCCCATGCTCCAAATCTTAATCTCTGATCTAATGATGAATTAAATTAATTTTTGTGTTCTCCAGGCACATGAAAGCAGAGATATAATTTCTTTGAACCACAAAGAGCTTATGAATATAAAGGTAACTCTTGAAAATGGCATTGCTAGTGTTTGTGGGAAACAGGTTATATATATTATCAATTCATCGCTTTTTTTAGTTTTTTTTTTTCGAGCTTTATTTTTTATCGAATTTGTAAATGTTCTTGAATTTTTAATTTTTAATATTTTGATTATATTCAGTTCTATATTGGGTACTGATGGATTTGATGCATCTTTTTGCTGTTAGATTCAGCAGATCGTAACAATAAAAATCACAACTGATTTTGTTATGATAGAATGTTTCAAGTTTTTTTAAAATTTTCAGTTTAGATAATGTTTTGTTTAGCTGATTTGTGCGAATTTGTTTTGATTTGTTTGTTGAATTCTCATGTATAAATAGCTGCTTGATCAATAAAGAAAGTAATCAACCCTTCATAAAATCTTTTGAGTGTTTTATTCTATTTCTAAAACCAACAAAGTGGTATCAGAGCCCCTTGATCTTAAGGGACCTGTACTGTGAGTGAACCTGTGAGAAACCTTCAACACCAAAACTTCAAGCAATAAGCTATGACAACAAACAACTTCATGGCTGCACCACCTGTTTTCTCAGGTGTGAATTATCATATCTGGGCAGTAAAAATGAAGTCCTACTTGGAAGCCTGTGAACTTTGGGACGTGGTCGAAAATGACCAAATTCAACCATTGCCTGAAGATCCAACATTGGAGGCTATAAGAAATCAAAGAAATGATGTGAAGAAGAGATCAAAGGCCAAGACCTGCATTCACTCAGCTGTATCGGATGAAGTTTTCACAAGTATCATGGCTTGTGAGACAGCAAAACAAGCTTGGGATATGCTGAAGGAGGCGTTTCAAGGAAATGACAGAACTAGACAAATGCAAGTTCTGAATCTCCGAAGGGAATTTGAGCTCCTAAAAATGAAAGAAACAGAAAACATAAAGGAGTATTCAAATAGGCTCCTTGCTTTAGTCAACAAAATCAGGATAATTGGTGAAGAATTACCTAATAGAAGAATTGTGGAGAAGGTGTTGGTGAGTCTACCAGAAAGGTTCGAAGCAAAGATATCATCCCTTGAAGAGTCAAGAGATCTTACTCAGATTTCCTTGACTGAACTAGTCAATTCTTTGCAAGCACAAGAGCAAAGAAGGGCTATTAGAAAAGAAGAAGTGACAGAAGGAGCTTTTCAAGCAAAAGACAAAGATCAAGCTCATGTAGCAGGCAAAGGCAAGCAAAATTGGAACAAGAAGAACAAAAAAGAAGCTGATAACAACCAATATGGAGGGAGGAAAGGCAAATATCCTCCATGTCCACACTGCAAGAAGACATCACATCTCCAAAAATATTGCTGGTTTAGACCTGATATTCAATGCAGGTCATGCAAGCAGTTGGGTCATATGGAGAAGGTGTGCAAGAACAGGCAACAAGAAGAACAACGTGCACAAGTAGCTGATCAACAAAAGGAGGAGCATCTATTTGTGGCAACTTGCTTCATCAGTAATAGAACTGATGATGCCTGGCTTATTGACAGTGGCTGCACTCATCATATGACTTATGATGAGAGCACATTCAAGGAGCTTGATCGTATGTATGTTTCCAAGGTAAGGATTGGAAATGGAGATTTTATTGCTGTCAAAGGTAAAGGAACGGTGGCTGTTGAATGTGCTTCAGGTATTAAACTAATATGAGATGTGTTGTTTGTACCTGAAATTGACCAAAATCTTTTGAGTGTGGGACAGCTTCTTGAAAAGAATTTTTCTGTGATTTTCAAAAATAAAACTTGTGTGATTTATGATCCTCTTGGGAGTGAATTATTTTCAGTTAAGATGAAGGCGAAGAGTTTTTCAGTAAACTTGTTGCAAGCAGATGCACATGCATATTCCAGCTCCTTGGATCAGTCTGAACTTTGGCATAAGAGGTTGGGACACTTTCATTACTCTGCACTCAAATATATGCATAGTAATGAACTTGTTCGAAATTTGCCCACTATTGAAAACAAAGTTGGAGCTTGTGAAATTTGCCAACTTGGAAAACAATCCAGATTGCCATTTCAGCAGAATAAAACATGGAAGGCGACAGAAAAGCTACAGCTGATACACACAGATGTGTGCGGTCCAATGAGAACACAATCATTAAATGGTAGTAAGTACTACATAGCATTTATTGATGATTTTAGTAGGATGTGTTGGGTTTATTTCATGAAACAAAAATCAGAAGTAGCTGATGTTTTTCAGACTTTCAAAAATTGGGTTGAAAATCAAAGTGGGCATAAAATGAAAGTAATCAGATCAGATAATGGGACTGAATATACTTCTGACAGATTCAACAAGTTTTGTGAAGATGCAGGTATTGAGCATCAACTGACGGCAACTTACACTCCACAACAAAATGGAGTGAGCGAAAGGAAGAACAGGACAGTGATGAATATGGCCAGATGTCTTTTGTTCGAGAAGAAGCTTCCCAAGAAATTCTGGGCTGAGGCAGTCAACACTTCAGTTTATTTGCTCAATAGGTTGCCAACAAAAGTGGTGAAAAACAAAACACCATTTGAAGTTTGGAATGGTTACAAGCCCTCTCTGCAAAATCTGAAGATATTTGGCTGCATATGTTATACACATGTCCCGGATGTAAAAAGAGATAAACTTGATCAAAAGGCTGACGTTGGGATTTTCATAGGCTACAGCATGACCACCAAGGGCTATCGAGTCTATCAACCTTCAACTGAAAAAATTATAATCACAAGAGACATCAAATTCGATGAGCTTGCCATATGGCATTGGGATAAGTCAGAGGTGGAGCATGAAGAAGTCAGAGATCCCGCTTCTATTGAAAGTCAGATTGAAGAATTTGATGATTCTATTGATAATGTTCCTGTTAGAGGTATTAGATTACTTTCTGACATTTATCAGAATTGTAATGTTGCTGTACTTGAGCCTACAGGTTATGCAGATGCCATGAAAGATTCAAAATGGGTTGCTGCAATGAAGGAGGAGCTGATGATGATAGAAAAAAATCAGACTTGGGTATTAGTGGACAGACCAAGCCATAAAAAACCCATTGGTGTAAAGTGGGTGTTTCGAACAAAGCTGAATGCAGATGGTTCAATCAACAAACACAAGGCAAGGGTGGTAGTCAAAGGGTATGTCCAGCAGTTTGGAGTGGATTTCTCAGAGACTTTTTCACCTGTTGCGAGGCTTGACACAATCAGAATGCTTTTGGCATTTGCAGCTCAATTGGAGTGGAAAATTTATCAACTTGATGTCAAGTCGGCATTTCTAAATGGCTATTTGGAGGAGGAGATCTTCATTGAGCAGCCTGAAGGTTTTGTGAAAAAGGAAAATGAAGATAAGGTGTATTTACTGAAAAAGGCTTTGTATGGTCTTAAACAGGCCCCAAGAGCCTGGTATAGTAGGATTGATGATCACCTATTAACAAATGGTTTCACAAAAAGTCCAAGTGAATCCACCTTATATCTGAAGAGTGTTGGTGAAAATCTAATTGTTGTTTCTCTGTATGTTAATGATCTTCTTGTGACAGGAAATAATGAGGAGATGATTCAATTCTTTAAAGCTCAAATGATGAAGGTTTTCGAGATGACAGACTTGGGAGAGATGTCATATTTTCTTGGCATGGAAATTCAACAATCACAACAAGGGGTTTTCATTAACCAAGAAAAATATGCAAAAGAAGTGCTTAGAAAATTCAACATGGAGAATTGTAAGTCCATAAGCACACTGCTGATGCAGAATGAGAAGCTGAAAAAAGATGATGGAGCTGAGAAAGTTGATGAAAGCTTATACAGGAGTCTCATTGGATGTCTAATGTATCTTACGGCAACAAGGCCTGATATCATGTTCGCTGTAAGTTTGCTGTCCAGATTTATGCATTGTGCAACTGAGGTGCATTTTAAAGCTGCGAAAAGAGTGCTTAGATATGTCAAAGGCACTGTTGATTTTGGTATCATGTTTGGGAAGTCAAAAATGTTGAATTTACATGGTTATTCTGATAGCGATTGGGCTGGATCTTGTGATGATATGAGAAGTACTTCAGGTTATGTGTTCAGTTTTGGCTCTGGATATTTTTCTTGGAGTTCTAAGAAGCAGGACATTGTAGCTCAATCCACTGCAGAGGCTGAATATGTAGCTGCAACAGCTGCTGTGAATCAAGCTTTATGGTTGAGGAAGTTGTTATCAGATTTGAAGCATGTGCAGGAAGAAGCCACAAAGATATTTGTTGATAATCAAGCTGCCATAGCTATCTCTAACAATCCTGTGTTTCATGGAAAAACTAAACATTTTAAGATCAAATTTTATTTTATTAGAGATGTTCAAAAAGACAAGGAAATTGCTTTGGTGCACTGTGCAACTGATGTACAGCTTGCTGATATTATGACTAAGGCTTTGCCAAAGACCAGATTTGAAGAACTCAGGAAGAAGATTGGAGTTTGCAGCAAAAGAGGCAAGGAGGAGTGATGGATTTGATGCATCTTTTTGCTGTTAGATTCAGCAGATCGTAACAATAAAAATCACAACTGATTTTGTTGTGATAGAATGTTTCAAGTTTTTTTAAAATTTTCAGTTTAGATAATGTTTTGTTTAGCTGATTTGTGGGAATTTGTTTTGATTTGTTTGTTGAATTCTCATGTATAAATAGCTGCTTGATCAATAAAGAAAGTAATCAACCCTTCATAAAATCTTTTGAGTGTTTTATTCTGTTTCTAAAACCAACAGGTACTCATGAAGAAGAATGTCGTTGTTACCTTCAGATTTTTGCAAGTGAATCAAATAATTTATACTTCTCAAAGTTTTGTTTGGATTTCTATGAGAAAATTTTTACTCTCTTAATTCTTATATATAGGACTTAGTTCAAGTTTTTGAATGATTATGATTATTCTTCTTCATATCTAGGGGTTATTAAGCACGATGTTGCTTTTTGAATTCGTTTATTAACTGAAGATATCTTCATTGACATGACTTTTAGCTTGAGTAGGTGTTAATGAAGAAGCAAAGACGAACATATTAAAGTTCATAGGTATGTACATATGTGAATTTATTAGTAGACAAGTGTTGAAATCTATTTGTACAAAAATAATTAGTTTTTACTAGGTCTAATACCTATTCGCTTATAAATCATTTATATATTTTGTTATTATTTAATGTGAGAGCCATTTCCTAATACACCCCCTCAAGTGTAACTGAGTTTGGCTCTTGGCCAATATCAATAGGTCGGTTGACATTTGCTTATAAATGTACCGACTGACATCTCTTTATCAGTTTCGGTCCGGATTGGTATCATCATCAGTCCAACAACAGGGAGCTCAAATATGGGTCCAGGATTTAGTCCGTTTGAGCATAAAACTCTTATACCATATTAAAGTTTATGGGGCTATACATACGTGAACTTATAAGTGGACAAGTGTTGAAACTTACTTGTATAAAACCAATTGGTTTTTATTAAGTTTAACACTCACTCACTTATAAATCTTTTATATATTTGTTATCATTTAATGTAGGATGCATTTTCTAATAGAACCAGAATAATTTTGTATTGTGAATCATGTATAATTTTTATTTCTTATGGTAGAAGATAAATGGGCTAAAAATTTACTGTACAAAAGAGTTACCTATATAAATTAAAATTGCAAAGCTGATAACATCTTTCAATTGATCATTTGATTAATCTCAGTATGATTCTTTTCAACTTGACTCAGCAATTCCTTAAAATTTAGCATACTTCTAGTTCAAATTGATATGCTTCTCTACATAAGATACAAGCAATAAGCAAATAAATTAGAGAAAGCTGCCATATGTTTGAAAAGATTGTTGGGCACGGAGCAATGAAGAATTTTGATATCTCTGAACATCTTAAAGTTAACTTACTTGGAACATTTTGATATATCTGAACATCTTAAAGTTACTTTATTTGGAACAAACACAGAGCAATGAAGAATTTGTTTAGCCAGATTACCTGCTAAACAAATAGTCATTATCCAACTATTTATAATGATATACTCTTATGGTATACAAAGATAATAATACAATTAATTTTGTCAATTATTGATTAATTTCAAGATATAATCTAATATTAAACCTATCGCATAACTCATGTCACTTTTTAGTTTATCCAGTATTTTAAAAATTAGACTGGTGATCAACTAGTCAGGTTGGCTGTTAGAGGTTTAATTGATTTGATTGGTTGAATCAGTAGTCCAATCAATTAGATAATTTTTTTTTTAATTTTTTAGTCTGGGTCCTATTAATAAAGGTCTGACTAGTTAAAAATTTGCCAAAAACTAATTAAAACCAATAAAAAATCTGTCAAAAAATGGTTTAACAGAAAATTTGAATTTTTTTTTAAGTAAATCAAACTGAATCGATCAACAATTTCTCATTTAACTAGTTAAACCGATTAGCCTGATTTGATTATCAAAACACTGAGTTTACCGATAAACTTCCAAACACGTTGAATTGGGTATTTTTGAACAGGCTTATGCATAGTACATTGTTGAAAGTTCAAACTTGGACTTTCAGGACCGAGAAAACCGTTTTTTTTTTTTTACTTCAAGACTAAGTAAAATGTTTCAGCCCAAAAAATTATTTTAAGAGAATAAAAAATTAAAATTTAGTTTCCAGTTATCAAAATTTTTTAAATGAAAAATTTTAAAATAATTTTATACATTTTCGAAAATTACTCTATATTATAAAAAATTATTTTATGATATTTTCACTCTTTTTTAAAATAAATAGTTATAAAAAATATAATTATTTATTTAATATAAAAAATAAATCCTAGAAATAAAAATAGAAATGGAAGGATGGAGAAAATTTTAAATATAAAGAAATCTTAACATATTTTTCTATTTTTAAAATTTTTAATTTAGAAAATGGAAATATAGAAAACTGGGAAATGAAAAAAAAAATTAGAAAAAAAAATAGAAAATATTTTCATAACTACAAAATTGGAGTTTTGAGATCCTAAATCCATCTTCTAACTTTTTTATATATGGAAATTGATAAACGATCTCCAGAGTTATTATAATTGATAAGAGAATTTTGTTTTTTTTTTTTTTTTATTGATTATGATTTGATTTTCAAATGCAATATGTAAAAAATAATTATAAGCTTATTCGAGAATATTTTTTTTATTTGAATAAAAAATGGTAAATAAAAATATTATTATATATTAATTTCATATATCATATTGCATTATTTTTTATTTAAA
This sequence comes from Reutealis trisperma, assembly GCA_947687605.1. Classification (NCBI taxonomy): domain Eukaryota; kingdom Viridiplantae; phylum Streptophyta; class Magnoliopsida; order Malpighiales; family Euphorbiaceae; genus Reutealis; species Reutealis trisperma. The sequence goes on from CANTUT010000306.1 coordinate 301,928, forward strand.
ATTAAATTGTATTAAACATTTAAAAATATAAAATCATGAGCAAGGAGATCAGTTTTAGTTTTGCCTTGAAATCAAATCGTGATTAACGATATGAAAAATACATATATTTATTAATAAAATAAATGAAATATGGCTTATTGGTTTCTTCACATTCCCCAAGCAAATTCTAGGAATCTTCCGGAGAAATCCAAAGCTGACATTCCAAGCGTAGGTGTACAAGAATATACTAATTCTGGTCAAACACTTTTTGGAGGCATGGAGTCCAAAAATATCAGGAAATACTAAGTCACATTAAAAAAATAAATAAAATAAACATTAATAAGATAATGCTAAGAAAAAAATTTAACGCAAAATAATGAAATTTAAACCGTCATATAGTAAAAAAAAATTATAATTATCTTGAATATATTATAAATTGTATCAAAAAATTATATAATTACACTTATTATATTTGACACAATTGTGTCATTCAAAATCATTTATATTAATAATATTAATTATTTAATTAACTGTTAAGACTTACCCCTCATCCCTTCTCTTCTGTTAAGATTCATTTCATAGGTTATATAACTACTACGTATTGATTATCCTTTAATTTAGTTATAATGAAGTCGTTTTTAAAATTATAAAATTTCAACTTAATTAAAAATTAAAAAAATGTATATTATATAGAAATATTTGAATATAATATGTTAGAGTCTCACTTTGAAAACGGATGAAAAATACTCGATACGTATATGTGGTGAGGATCAACTGTCTAAATAGTTATGCCAGAGTTTCACATTAAAATAGATGAAAAAATTTCAAGAGTACTAATTATCTAAATTATCAATATCTACTCTTAAAATAATCTTATTTTATCAATAGGTTAAGACACTAGTTCAAAAACAATTAGTTTAACCATGCTAACCTTGCAAAGAATATGGATAGTTGCCTGCAAATAAATATAAAATAGGATGAATTTAAAGATTTGGTTAGTAAAAAATGGGTAATACTTAATTTTACACCCTTGTTGATTCTTTTCAAACAAGAAGTCAAAGGGTTATATCTCCCTTATTTTGTCTTTTCTTTTTTCTTCTTTGCCCTAAGTTGAATATTTCTTGTATTCAAATCTCTTCATCTATCGTTATTATAGAAATAATTTTCCTTAACTTTATGAGAATTAACACATAATAATATTTTAAATATTTTACCAATAAATAAATAAAACTATTCTAAAAACTTCAAAAACTAATCTAAATAATAAAAAAAATTGCTCATATTTTTATTAATTAAAATTTAAAAGATATTTTTGAATTTATAAATCGAACAGAATACTTCATTCAAAAGAAAAAAACCTAATTTTAATTAATATATAAATTGATCCGAAAAAACCTCTAACTCGGCCTAAGTAAAAAAAAAAAATCTAAAGCAATGGTTGCAAAGAATGATGTTGGTTGGCCGACCAAACAAAAACCGCACAGTTTGATATAACAAATCTTTCAAAAAATGGCATAATTGCATGGTTGTACCTCTATGCATTATTCTGTGGCTATAATTTTACTGCTGGATATTTTTTTTTTTTACTTTTTGGGACAAGGGTTTTGATTTAGATTTAATAAAATAAAATTACTGTTTCAAAACCTTAATAAATTACTTGCAAGGGTATTTGGCAAAAAAAAAATTACTTGCAAAGATGTTAAGAGTTCTGAAAAGGAAAAATACATTCTTTAATCTAATTAAAAAAAAAATTAATAATTTCACTATATGATTTCCATGTATCACAGTTACACCAATGCATGGTCTAATAGAAATTGGAAAATTTTAAGATAAACTGAATTTTTCATATTATTTATAAATTAAATTAATAAAAATATGATACGTTAATTTATGATGTTAAATTACTTATAAACTAATCCAATAAAAATAAATTATATCAATTAATAATGTTATAATTTATGAGTGATTTGACATTATAAATTAACGTATCATATTTTTATTAATTTAATTTATAAATGACGTAATAAATTCAGTATATTTAAAAATTTTTAATAATAAATACATATTCTCCGGATAATAAATTAAAATTGATTGCTCCCTTTTTAATACTCAAAAATGGAAAACTGACAACCTAAGTTAAATGCATTTACATCCCTTTTCTCTTTTCCTCTGATAGAAAATTGCAAGCAAAGTTATAGAGCCTATAATAAGAAGTCATACAAAATATAATAATTTTTGTGGGAGTTCATTCTCGGTAACGTCCAGTTTCAAGTCAATCTTAATAAACAAATAATTATATTTTGTATAGCTATATTCTTACAATAAAAATTCATCACTACATTATTATTAGCTGTATGCCCGTTTGATGCGAATCATGCGATGCGATGTGTTATTTTAAATTAGTCTCATATAATTATAATTTATTATGTATTTCGTATTTTGCTTGAATTATTTTTGTATAATTTTAATTCAATTATTATAGTTTATCATTGATTGAATTGTGTATTAAGCAAAGAATAATTAATATAGTAAATTTGAAAAAAAGCATTCAAGATTTCAAGTGGTACTTCATAATATATATATATATATATATATATATATATATATATATATATATATATATATATATATATATATATATATATATGTGATTAGAATTTCTTCATATTTTAATTTTAAGTTTTGGTGCAATGATGGTTAAAAATATTATAAGATATATTTTAAAATTTAAAAAAATATTTATTTTGTTATTTTATTTACTTAAGAAAAAATAGCAAAAACATATATAATTTCATTGCATCTTTTTCTTTTATTTGTTTAATTTGCTTTTAATAATAAGTTTTGCTTAGAAAAATATATATATTTTTAATAATTTGATATTAATAGGATAATTATTTTGTAGTGTTATAGAATATATTATGAAATACTATATATTTAAAATTTTTCTTTTTTAATTTTAACTTACTTTAAAAATAGTGGCAAAGATTACATTTTTTTTACTTTACTTTTAACAATAATATATATATATATATATATTATTAATTGGTTAAAAATCTATAATATTATTGACTGTATAAATATTTTTTCTATATATTAGTAATAATATAAATAATTTATTAGAACATAGAATATTTATAAATTGAAAAAGAAAATACCAAGACGAAGACTGGTGTTCCAAAATATGGTATATATATATAAAAAAAATAAAATGAAATTACGGAAATGTTCCACTTTCCACGGAAATCTTCCCCTTTCAACCAAATGCACCCCCACACACACAATAACGCAACTACTACAAACAACTATCTTAATTAAATAAAAATAATATAAAACAAATTAAATCAAATATCAAAGAAAGAGACTGAGAGAAACGGGCAGAGATTGAAAAAGTAAAAAAAAGAAAAAAAAAAAAATTAAACTTCTTTAGCAAAAGAGAAGAAGAAGAAGAAGAATAAGCTAAATCTGGTTGGTGGTCTTCTTCTTGGAGAATTCAAACCCTAAAATCCCCTAGAAAATTTAAATTTTCTCTGTCATAATTTGGTTATATCGGTCTATTTTCGCTTCAATCAGGTACTTTCTTCTTCTTCTTCTTCTTCTTATTTGATCTATCTAGGGTTTCTCGTTTACAAAGCTTAATTTGCTTAGTTGACTACAATATCAAGTATTTACAGCTGAATTCAGCAACTTCATGTTGATTTTATTTTTATTTTTTAATGTGCAAAATGTTATATACCATCTGTCTAGTGATTGGCCAACTTAGTATATGTTACCTATGAATTAATGATTAGAAAAATAATCTACTGAGGTTGGGTTTTGGGAGCTCAGCTCAGACGTATCTTCTATTTCTTTAGGGCTTTGTTTTTGAAAGGGAGTGATTAAAGAAGGAACAAATACGAGTTATTAAAAAGATTTTTTATTTTGAACAAAAGTTAAGATGAGGGTTGTTGGTTGTGAAACATGAGAACCAAGAAATTTCCTTGTTCCGTGTAGGTGAATGTATGAAGATACCAAAGAATTGAATTGTTTCATGCAGATTTAAGAGGTCAATTAGAGAGTCGATTTTAAATATACGCGAGTACCAATCAATGGATTGAAATGGTATACTCAGTAAAAGTTCGTCTAACATGGGGTGAGTGAGGCAAAGATGAGTTTTACTGCTGAAAATGAGAGGACAAATATCACTGTTAAATTATGAATAAGTTTTTCCTTTCAAAACCAGAATTTAGAGTAGAAAAATACAAAAGCATTCACCCTGCTGTAAATGAAGTTAAGATCATTCAGAGCTTTAGAGCTGAAACCTAGAGCCTTTTTTTTTATGAACTCAGGACTTGTACCATTTCACAAGACAATTATCATTACCTAAGATTAGGGGAAGAATTTGATTTATAACATTCATCTTCCAGTCAGGAAGTATTAATTACTATTGCTAGACTTTGATAGATAATCAGTAATCACTTCCTTTTCTCTTCTCTGCTAAATCATATTTAAGGACATCAGGAGAGATCATTGACATGATAAATTTTGCTGGGTAATCATGTATGAAATGTTTCTCTACTGATGTTTCATCATGGCAAAAGTATTCCCTTGTCCACTGTATTTTTTCACTGAAGGTTTGAGTTTCAGCTTTAATCTCCTATCCAAGTTTAAATTTTAAGTTTTCTGATAAGATAAAGGTTGGTTATGTACAGGGCATTTCTAGCTGAAAGCATCAATTTTGAAGAATTTCACAAGTCTTATCATGGTTGTCCAAGAGGTTTTTCTTTGTTTTCACTGCATTGAGGATCATTAACGTGAGAGATTATTTGGCATTGCAGATAGCAAGCTTGTTGTGAAAAGGTACAGTTCATGTTCTTGATCCTATGAATTTTTTTTTTTGGTCCCTTTACTGTGAATATGGCTGTATGAGCAATTTTATCTGTATGTGATGTTTTCTTCCTTTAAAGCCTGATGGAAGTGGTGAGTGAGAGCATGAGTGTCTAAGATTCAATAGACATAGCTTTAGATAGGGTTGACCGATGAAGAAAGAAAATTCCATATTTGCAACAGTATATCGGGCCGCGTTTTTGTTTTGTTATGTGTTTGACATTATCTAAAGTCTGCTATAATCTTTATTAATACTGAATTCATGTATCACACACATTCTAATTTTTGAGTTTTTTGGTGATACGAGAGCTATGTTTTGTATAATCTTAGCTTTTGTCATTGTTACCTTGTGCTCTAATCATTTTAATTGTTGCTTCTCTTGGTTAGTTTTGATTTTTTTTTTTTGGCCTTTCCTTCTTTGATGCAATAGTTATCTCCCTATCATGTTTTTTGTTTATTTCTCTGTTAGTTGGAAATGGATAGTTGCATAGACTATTATTGTTGGATTTGATGATGGCTTTATATCAACATTTAAAGATAATCAATCACAAACCTCCTTATTCCTAACCCTTGAGGATTACTTAAGATTCTTTAATTTCTTCATGAACTTTAAATAAGCCCAACCCTCCACATCTCAATTCAGGAACCCTTCTCTTATCTCTTTCATCATCTTCACTGATTTTTGCTTTGTATAATAATTTCCATGTTTCCCAATTTTTTTTTATTCATGGTAACAATATTCTTTCTTGGAATTTCATTTCCTTAGGAGTCTTGATGTGGGGAGATGACATAATCATCTTTGTTGAATATTTTGTTGGATTCTGTTCAATTGCTCTCTAGTGGAGATAGATGGATAACCCATCATGGATTTGGTCTTTGGATTCCTTCCTTTTGGAAAATTCTCTTGTAAATCCGTCTATTCTCACTTTATCCGCTCTTCTAAAATCTAATCATTTTAGTTTTCCAATAAAAATATGGAAAGCTAAAGTGCTGCTCAAGGTAAGAGCTTTTGTTTAGTTTGGAGTTTTCTAGAAGGTGAATGCTAATGATCTTCTTTAGAAAAGAAGGCTTAGTAACATGGTATTAAATATTGGCCGATACGTTACGTATCGGCCATTTCGTAGGGGATTTTGAGGGGTCCGATATGTTATTTATCTGTTAGGATACTGCTAATGGGAATTAACACTGAATCGATACTGAATCACCCGATACACACTGATACGATCGTTATTTAGCGATACGGGTGTGACGTATCAATAAAAAAAATTATTATTATATTTTTATTTTATTAATGTAAATTATAAATATATTGTTTAAAAGACATTATTTTATATTTGTTCTATTTTATTAATATAAATTATTGGGATTTTTTTTTACATTATTTATATTTCAATATATTTAGAATATTATTGATAATTTTTTACAAAATTTTTTTTTTTGTATAAATTTTTTATTTGTGGCTGTAAATTATTGATTGAATTTTACAATTTGACTATGTTTTGTGTTTATATATTTATTTTCAAAAATTTAAATAATGGTTTTGTATAAATTCCAAATGAGCTTAATAGCAAACAAGACAATTCAGATCCTCCATGACACTCTTTTTGTTGTTGATTAATTAATATTATAGTATATTTGTTTTTTCAATTTTACTTTATTTACTTAGAATAGAGAGGGTTTTTCTCTGATGATTTAATAAAGTAAGATTGATTTATTATTATTAGTTATGTAATTTGAATTTAATTTATTGTTATTATTTATGTAAATTAAATTTTTCTAGGCATAATTATGCTTATTTAAGTGTTAATTAATTTAATGTATTACATTTTGAATGTTATATTTCCTTTTTTATTGAATTGTATTAGTTTGCTAACCATTTTTGAAAATTCACGGTAGCGGTGGCCAATTCAGGCCGATTCCGATACCGATATGATACGTAAAACCATTATTTAATACCCTGCTTTAGTAATGCTTTATCTCCTAATTGGTGTGTTATGTGTTATGAGCATTGTAAGACTCAATTGTCACTGTTTTCTACACTGTGAGGTGGCTTGGGCAATCTGGAATTGCGGTTTTAGCATTTTTTGAGAAACTGTGAGTGCGTCCTGAATCTTTAGAGACTTTTATTGGCTTAAAACTGAGAGGATTTGGTGGCAGGAAATATGCCAAAATTCTTTGGAATTGTGCCTTTTTTGCTATCATATGGAGTTTTTGGATGGAGAGAAATGCTTGTATCTTCAAAAGTCAGAATGTCCTTTAGTTTGTTATGGATAAGGTGGTGCGTTTGGGTTCTATATGGGTTTATGCTTATTGAGCTTTAAGAGGGGTCTTTTTGAATTTTATCCAACTTGATGGGGGTGCAACACTTTTTTGAGCTTGTGTTTATGTTCTTTTTGTTAATTTCTTTTGAGTTACATGGGAGGATTCCTTGTCCTCCATAGTATACACTAATTTTTCTTTTCCCATAAAATGTTCTCTTAATATATTTAAAAAAAAAAAAAAAAAAAAAGGCCTCTATACACAGAGATAAAATAAAATAGTGCCCATTCTATGATCTAAAAGCTTTTCAGAAAGATTTAAAGATATTGACCTTAGGTGAAGCAGAACACCAGTGTAATAAATTTATTAAAATCTTCTAGTGTTTCTTTATTTCATCAAAAACATTGCAATCCATAGGATCCTCAATGAGAAGCTGCCATCTTCTAAAATGCTATGATAGAATTTCTGCCGGTCACCTCCTTCCAACTAAAGATGTCTAACACATTTTTTCCATATTGCACTGCGCATCTTAAAGAGACAGTACCATCCAACATAGCTGGTATTGTTAAATTGTAAAGATCATGGGTTGCTTTCTTAAAATAAAAAACTATTTTAAGTAAATGGTAGAGAGGAGTAAAAGTATAAGAAAATTTAATGAAATTTTCCTTTCCAGTTTTATCTTGAAATAGAAAACATTGATGCCCTTTTAATAATCTAGGATTGCTTAGGAAGATGGCCAACAAGAGATTATTGATGATCTTAAGGGTATTGTTGCCTCCTTATCCGTTTGTATGATTGGATATCAACCTTAAATGTCATGAGTAATAAGAAGGAAAAGAATTCATCAGGAGTTATCATTGTGTCAGGCCGGTCTGTTAATCTGGACTCTAAGTGTTCAATGTATAGTGGTAATGGGCAACAGTTTGGTGTGCTAACTTTAGATTATCTTGAGATACTTAATGTCTATAAAGTAACTATATAAATGTGTATTTTCATTTGCATATATAAACATGAATCTATGCCTTATGTCTGTTCAGTGTTTAGATCTAAAGAAGCTAAACCTAAGGATACTGCTAGTTTGTTGCTATTTCTTTTCCTTTATTGGTGCAGTTTTTGATTTTTACAATGATGCAGGTGTGATGGAAATATCATTGTTAAAAGCACTTCTCAATAACATCTCCTCTTTTTTATGTTTATCATCCATCGACAACTTAAGATCAGACCTGGTTCAGAAGTATTACCAGAAGGCAGAGGAGATATTGAAGCTGTTGAAGCCAATACTTGATGTCATTGTTGATTCTGAAATAGCTTCTGATGAAGTTCTTAATAAGTCATTTGATGAATTGGGTCAATCTGTTGATGAATTGAGGGAGCTCTTTGAAAACTGTCAACCTTTGTCAAGTAAAGTTTACTTTGTAAGTTCCAATCCATCTTTGTCTTACTTATAGACTCTGAGGGAATCATCAAAGCTGATCTTGATTGTGATAATGCGTACTAGATTGATATGATAATGCCTTAGTTAATGTGACAATTACTATGCTTCTTTTTGTCAGAGTTAGTGTCTTTTGATAATGTGCTTGAAAATGGACAATATAATCTTTTGATACTTCAGATTGTGTTTTATGTAAAGAGAGACTGCTGTTTATGCTATGGTCTACTTTCATCATAGTTGTCAAATCAAGAAACGAAATATTCATTTTGTGTACTGAGAATCGGATGGAATTGCAAAATTCAGTACAAATTCTCAAAATTAATTAAAAATGATAGATATCTTTATTGAAACAAACAAAATACATCTACATATGATGGAAGATATACTTTGACAACTATGGAGTATTCATGCTCAGGTGGAAATATGCCTGCCTGTGAAGCAAGGAATTTGGTCTGAGTCCCACCTTGATGAGTGCTTCTAAAAATATAATTTTAAGTATAAATTAAATAAACAATGAAATGTATATCTCATGTATATATTTGATTTAAAAAAATCCAATATTTATATTTCATATTATGTCACCATATGCAAAGGAGATTGAACATCTATACTCTTCGCTTATCTACATATGCCTGATAAATGAAGTCATTTTGTTTTGTTTACTGTTTGTTTAGATATGTGATTTTTTTTCCTTTTTTTTTTTTTTTTGGGGGGGGGGGGGGGGGGGTGGGGGTGGTGTGAAATTGGATCTTAGTTCAAATTACTAAGGGGAGCACTAAGGGGTCTTTTCATGATAAGATTTAGTTTTGAATTTAACCTATTGGGTTCTGCAAACTGTACTAGAAAATAATCAGGTGAATTGATTGACCCATATCTGTTTTGCTCAATTCACTGTTGATTTGGCCATAAATATGAATTCTTAGATTGGGAAAGTGAGTTGCATCATACAGTTCGAATAGAAAATTGTACATTTCTGATAACTATGAATCTTTTTCTCCCCCAACTATCTCTTCATAGATATTCTGAAAGAACTGTTTCTGCAATTACTTATGGTTTGTTCCATATGTTTTTCTAGATTTTTCACTTTCGAAATATTGTCTGTAGAGAACATAAAATGCTTGGATTAGGGAGAAAGTTTGGTTATAAATTATCTATGGAAGTGGCAATTGTATTACCAACTTAATTTATTAAATGTTGGTGAAAAATTATCTATGATAATATTGGTTGCTTAAAGTTGGAGGTGGTGGGTAATGGTGATGGCTATTTTGTAGTGATGGAGAAGGCATGGTAAATTAATGATGTAACAGCAGGAGATGTGGTGTTAGTATGGTGATTAATTAAGCAGGATATGGATATTAGAGAGAGGTATGGGGTGGGAGAAGGGACGAATAAACGTCTATCAGCATGATGTACAGATTGTTTTATGGTGTTGGGAAGTATTGGTGGAATTTTCTTTTTGTCTGGGAGGAAGCTTTGTGCAAGTAAAAAGATTAACACGAGCAGCATTTGAAATTGAAGACCCAATCACAAAACTGTCCTCAGCTATACTCCTATTGCTTGACTGGTGGGCATATAAACTATGGGATGCCTAATGAAAAGGACTGCTGTAAATTCACTAAGAAAGTTACTGCAACAAATTGTGTTCAATTTATCTATTTATCAGGCAGTTTATTTATACCCTTGAATGATAATTTCATGTATCACTGATTTCTTTTTAGCTGAAGCACAGTAATTGCAAATGCTGGTATATGCTTTTAAAGGAGTAACAAGGATGAGAAAAACTTAACAGTGAATTGGTGGAGCTACTAGTACCATAGAAAATTCTGTTACATTTGTTTAGCATAAAAGTCCAATTTACTGTGGTTGAGATCATATTTGACCTTGCTGACTACTCAAAGCTTGGATACCAACATCATTATCTTTTTTTGTCATCGTTGTTATTTCCAAATTGAATGAAGGCGATCTGTGGGAGTTGAAGTAAATGCAAAACTTATTTCCGTTGTTATATTATCATTGTTGTCTTTCTACTTAACATTTTCATCAACTCTAGCTTAGGTGTTTGAGATACCTGGCATGTGCTATCTTTACTGATTTGAAGCTTCTCCTAGTGGGAGATCTTTCTTGATTTGATGTTACCCCATACCTATGTTCTTACCTTTAAAGAGGCTAAATTATTTATTTTACTCATTTTTTTATTATCATATCCAGGCATTACCACTTAATGGAGAAATTTTTTGCTGCCTTGCACTGATTCAGTTATCCAGGCAAAAGTTCCCCTTTTTTGTTATGCTGTTGCAGTTACTATATTTTATTTTTTTGTTCAATTTTAAAGCTCCTTGTTTCCTGCTTTAGGATTGTTTGGCTAAGCAGCAGTTTTTGCCTGGCATGGATTATACCTTGATAGATGAAAAATCTAACAGTCTTCTTAGCTTGATTAATAATGATCAGAGCAACTTGTTGAAAATGGGCTAAAAAAAGTAACAATAGAATAATATTGAATGAATGCAACTTTTCTAAAGGATGAGGATCTTTTAACTTTTTCCCCCCTGTTTGGCCTAGGTTCTGCAAATTGAATCATTAATATCAAAGATTCGGACTTTGGGCCTGGATATTTTTCAGCTTTTAAAGTCTTCCCATCAACATCTCCCTGATGAATTACGTTCATCATCTCTTGAGGTAATCATCCCTGAAAAATTTGTACAAAATTTTTTCTGCGATTTTATATAGAGGAGGCAAACCTCAAATTTGTCTAGTGGATTAGTTAAGCAAGTGCCATGACAGATTGTTGAATCATCAAAGATCATGCATTTGGATATGAAGCAGAATTAATTTTTCTATGGCCCCGTTTGGTTTGAAAAAAGCACTTTTTAACAAAAATTTTTATATTTTTTCAATAACTGCTTTTAATTAAAGCAGGTAAATTGATGTTTTTTCTAGAAGCAAGTTTGAAAAAGCAGTTTATAAAAAATAATAAAAATCAGTCAATAAAATAAAAAAAAATTTAAAAAAGCTTTTTTAATTCCTAACAGCAGTCCCAAACACATCTTGTAATGTCTTACAATTGACTTGATTGATTGCAGTACTGTGCACAAAAAATTAAGCAGATGGGTTGTGAGCAAACATCATCTGTTGTCAGAGAAGCTATAAGAGACCAAGTGGAGAGTGCTGGACCCAGCTCCGAGATCCTAGTGAAAATTGCAGAGAGCCTAGGCTTGAGGTTCAATCAGGAGATTCTGATTGAAGCAGTGGCCCTTGAGAAGTTGAAGGAGAATGCTGAACAAGCTGAAAAAACGAGGGAAGCTGAGTTATTTGATCAAATGATTTCTCTTGTGACTCGCATGCATGAACACCTTGTCCTGATAAAACAGTCTCAGACCAGTAGCCCAGTACCAATACCTGCTGATTTTTGCTGTCCTCTCTCTCTTGAGTTGATGACTGATCCAGTAATTGTGGCATCAGGGCAAACCTATGAGCGAGCATACATCAAAAATTGGATTGAACTTGGGCTCACTGTGTGTCCCAAGACAAGGCAGACTCTGGCTCACACCAATCTGATACCTAATTACACTGTAAAGGCACTCATTGCAAATTGGTGCGAGTCGAACAATGTGAAGCTGCCTGATCCTGTGAAGTCTGTGATCTTCAATCAGCCCTCACCACTTCTTGTACATGCGGAGTCCGGCATATCCAGGGATTTGCATGTCTTTCCTCATTCCAGGAGCAACCAGCCAATGTCACCAGAGTCAACTCGGTCCACAGGTTCTCCTGGCAGGAATTGGATATCTTCCAGTGCAATTCGTCGAGAGGGAGCTTCTCCGCTTCATCCTCGTTCTACCTCTGAGGGTTCCTTGTCAGGGATTGTAGGAAATGAACAGGGCTTGGACATGATGAGAATATCACTATCAGATTCTGAGGATAGGTCTGCTAACTTGGAAGAAAGGAGCATTGATTCAGTTGTCCGCAGCTCTGCATCACCATCTAGAAAAGAAATTTCAAACACTGTTGAAGCTGACGAGCCAATAAATCAGAGCCACAGTAGAAATGCCTCAGCCTCCAGTATAATTGCTAATGCAAATTTTTCTCAAGGAGCACAAGGAGATGCTAACGAGTCTTCAGAGGTGTCAAACCGTCTTACACCCTATAGTAGCGATACTTCTGGGGAGGTAAAAGCCTCTGCTTCCCCTGCCTTGAACACCCCTCACAGAGAACATGAATTCCCACCCCGTTTGATTGAGACACGGTCTCGAAGCCAAACCATTTGGCGCCGTCCATCGGATAGGCTTGTTCCAAGGATAGTTTCTTCTCCAGCTATTGAAACAAGAGCTGATCTTTCCGGTGTAGAAACCCAGGTTAGGAAGCTGGTTGATGATTTGAAGAGTGATTCAATTGATACTCAAAGAGACGCAACAGCTGAACTCAGGCTCCTTGCCAAGCACCACATGGATAATAGGATAGTTATAGCAAGCTGTGGTGCGATTAATATGTTAGTTGACTTGCTTCAATCAACTGACTCAAAGATTCAGGAAAATGCTGTCACAGCACTTCTTAATTTATCAATTAATGATAACAACAAAACAGCTATTGCTAATGCAGATTCTATTGAACCTCTGATTCATGTCCTAGAGACAGGAAGTCCAGAGGCTAAGGAGAACTCAGCTGCCACTCTCTTTAGTCTGTCAGTGATTGAGGAAAACAAGGTCAGGATAGGACGGTCTGGGGCTATTGGACCCCTGGTTGATTTATTAGGGAATGGAACTCCCCGAGGAAAGAAGGATGCTGCCACAGCATTGTTTAATTTGTCAATATTTCATGAAAACAAGGCCCGGATTGTGCAAGCTGGTGCTGTTAGGCACCTTGTAGAGTTGATGGATCCAGCAGCAGGAATGGTTGACAAGGCAGTAGCTGTTTTGGCTAACCTTGCAACAATTCCGGAGGGAAGGACTGCAATTGGTCAGGAGGGTGGGATCCCTGTTCTGGTTGAGGTTGTTGAGTTGGGTTCTGCAAGAGGGAAGGAAAATGCAGCTGCTGCTCTTTTGCAACTTTGCACAAACAGCAGTAGGTTTTGCAACATGGTTCTCCAAGAAGGCGCTGTACCACCATTAGTGGCATTATCACAGTCTGGCACCGCAAGGGCTAAAGAAAAGGTATGCTGTCAGGCTTGTTTATCCATATTTAGGGTGTTGTTTTTCTTCTCCCCTTGAAGAGGTGATTAATGAGTTTTTTGTTGCTTGCAGGCTCAGGCACTACTTCAGTACTTCAGAAACCAACGTGGTAATGCTAGGGGCTGACTTGTTTACAGACCAACCTGTTAGTGCCATCCAAGGTTTTGATTCGAGTTCTATACGTAGTGTGTGTACATTCGATGTTGCAAATAATTCATATTAGTGTTTTTCTGCTTGGATTTTACATGATTTGTAGAGAAAAATTGATTTATAGAGGACACGATTGAGTCCTCTAGTGAAAACCCTTTTACATGTGAATGTGGGAAGAAAATATATCCATGAGATCACTCTTTTCAGAGAGTTTGAGAAAGGCGAGAATTTGGGTGCTGTCGTGCCTCATTTATGTCCCGCTTCTATGCATATTTTTGTTCTCAGAATTTTTTTAGAGAATTCAGACCATTTCTTGTTGAAGCTAGCTTCAAATGAGGAGGCAGTTTTGTATCAAATTTCAATCCAGTTTTCTTAACCCATTAGTGATGGCTTTTTGTCCAGTTATACTAGTCTTGCAGCCAAATATATCTGGAATTGCAATTATAGAAGTTGAAACTGCGACCTGGAACAGTGATGCTGATAGAGAGTTCGCTTTCTTCATTCTCATCCTTCCCTATGAAGCTCGAATTTTATTGGAATATTTTTCTAAATTCTGTGTTTGATTGAATGGTTCTATTGATGTGTTCTGCTGTGATTTGGTCTCCTCTCAATAATGTAATTTTTCTGAGGCGTCGGATATTAGGTTCTGTATATGGAAATAAGGGTACGAGGGAGCAAAACAGAGCTCCGAGTGTAGTGTATAATTTGTGTAAAAATTGCTCATATTCTCTTTCTCATTGCCAGATGCGTTTGATCGGGTAACAGATGATGTTAATTTTTAAAAGAGTTACTTGACACGTGGAAAATTTAAAAGAATTATTTGACAAACGGTGAATATATATATATATATATATATGTATATAAATTGTCAACTATTATCTGTAAAGGTGCTTTGCATCTCATTTTCTTTTGTCAACAAGTTAATTAAATAAAAAGTTTGATCAATTTTAATACATCAACAAAAATAATAATCTTGGTATCTTGTATTTTTAATAGCACATCCAAAACTTTTGAGGAAATATTATTTTTATTTTCTGATTTTAAATTAAAAATTTTAAAACGTATCATCTTAAATACTTGTAGAAAAGTAATTTTATGATTATTTAGTCATTTTTTAAAAAAGATTTTATGAATAAATTTTTGGGAAATTCATTTTAAAAATAAGCTCTAATAACATCCCATTAGCATTTTAAGTATAGTAATGACAACAGTACGAAATAACTTTTCAAGTAGATCAGTTTTGAAATATTATTTACAGGGTTGGCAAAACTTTTTGTCAGAGCAGAAATTATTAGCACAGTGATTAAGTTCCTGACTGAAGCTAACAGCTTCCTCCAAGCCAAGAATCAGACTTCATATTGAATACTGATACACTATAAGAAATCATGGATTCCTTTCTTACAGTGACAACAAGCCATTTCCTCCTCTTCCTACCTTTCTCCTTATTTTACATTTAACTCTCTTAACGTTTAGCGTTCTAATATGCAAAATGGGAATGTTTATGAGTCTCATGGGAGAAGGTATATGTATTGTCTTTTTTCCTTTTCCTTTCTAATTCTACATTTTTTTTTTCATTCGATTAGAGGTATTCTCAAGTTAATTTTTACAACTACTAAGATTAAATATTCTTTAGACAAATTTAAAAATATAATTTCAATAATTTGTCTATTTTGCTTAGTTTAATAAGAAAATTAAACTGATCTTAATATTGTATTTATACATTTAAAAATTATCTGCTTAGTGTGACCAAAAATCAAATCTAGTTAAATCCATTCTCTTAACACTATGGGGAGGCTTATTTATTATTTCAACGTTCTATTTTTTTATTTATTTATTTTTGAATGATGTTCTAATTATTTTTATTGCCATTAGGTTTTCCTTCAACACATGTCACAAGTTTTGCTATGGGAACACTTTACAAGCAATTCTTGGAGAGAGATATTGGTAGCTTCGAGCAATTCCACCGCGCTATTCTTGATATTTTTGAGTATGAGATTTCACATATTGATTTTCTTTTTGTAGTTTGAGATTACAGAATTTTCAATCAACCTGAAGCTAGCAAAATTGATATGACAAATGCTTTTCTTTTCCTGTCATCAACACGAATTTCTTGGAACAAACTTTCCTGTTCATCATCTAAATTTAATATAAACTTTAATCAGTCTATCTAAAATTTATGCAAAATAGAATAAAACTGTATCATTTATATTATTTTTCTTTTTCTCTATTTATCTGAATATTGTCCTATGAAACAGAACATTCATTTCAGAATTGCCCGTTGAATATTATAATATACCCTCCAGGAAAGAACTTGAGGTTAGTTAAAATTGCCATTTTACATTCTCATTAATACTTCTTATAATATTATATATCTGCAATGATATAAATTTTTTACATTACATAGGAACATTTTAATGATTGGAAAAGAGCTCCAGAGTCGCAAAAAAAGGAATTGTTTGTCGGGCTTATGAAGAAGAGTATAAATCTCAGTAAACTTGTTGATTCTACCTTAATCACTGGGATAGTAACAGCAGCCGTGGCAGCTAAAAGAGCAGGAACCCATTTCAAGATAATTAAGGACGTACCAAATGTCATCTTTGTGCCCTCTGTCACAGTACTTTCACTTGTCTCTGTGAAACTCACGAGATGGATTTTCCTAGCAAGTTTAGTATCTCGATGACCTTACACATACAAAGCAACATCTCTATGAAATTGTTACTCTATTAAAACAAACATAGCCTCAATGCTTTATGTTTGGTAATATATACAGTAAATGTTTCGCATTACTGTTTGAACTCCTGAAAGGAAAAGCATCATTTTTTCAAGATAATATATATAGTAAATCTTCATATCAAACAGACTCGTAAATATGTACAAAAAATAATCTCACATGCCTTTTATTTTTTATTTTTTTGTCTCTGAAACCTCTGAAGTTCAATTTTTTCTTTATATGATATAACCCAAATTACACAGATGCTGGCACAGCTGACATCCCTGAAGAGGCTAATCAGGAAGAAGAACTCCCTTCAGAAGAGCAAACACTCCAAGGAAAAGATAAAATATTAAAGAATGTTACTAGGAAAGATGTACCTAGCCTGCAGCATTACTCTCAGCGGCAGCAAGTAATGTCTCCAACTTACAATCTCAGACTGTTTTACAATTTTAACATATAAATTCACCATTTCAAATACTAATTGAGGTGGAAGGAGGTGTATATCAAAACATAAAAGATCAAACACAAGAAAAGCTTGGTAGGCAAGGCAGTTTAAGAAGGCCAAGTAGAAAGACTATTTCCAGGTCTACCTCGGCTTGCTCATCACCATCATTAATCATCAATTCCAAGAGCAAACCCTCCTCAGAACAATCACAAATGGTGAGCAAACCCTCTTCAGAACAACCACGAATGGTTATCCAAACTGTGGACATTTCTATCTATGAACACTTTAGTTTTGGTCGAGTGTCTATACACTAACTTTGTTGAAATATTATATTATCAACACTAAATTGTTTCTAGCTCCAGGCTGTGGTGGATGAAATGCTGTGTCTTTTTGCCAAGTTCGAAACTGAACTTACTCCATCTACTCAAGAAATTCAAGCAGCATTGCAAAATGTGATTGATGCCCTTAAAACAGGGCCCTGCATTCTCCAAGATCCTGAACAAGTCAAGAAACTCAAGAGAGCATTACACCTTGTCTCCAATTACAGGTCTGAAGATAGTTTAGCTGCTGGTCAAATGGCTGTCATAACCAACTTTGAGCAGGAAATTGATAAGCTTGAAGCAAAGTTCAGAAATGCTGCAGATATTGCTACCAGAGCCTCACATCTCCAAGCTAACAAAGAACAAGCTGAGAAAGACTTTCAGGAAGCTTATCGCCTGCTTAAAGAATTAAAGGCCAAAGATGACCAATTTAAGGATCAAATTGAGAAATTGAAGTCTGAAATGGAAAGCCTTAAAACAGCTGAGAAAGAAAACTCAAGGAAGATAAATGATTGTTTTGAGTGTGGTAAGTTTCACAAAGATTTGGCTGCAAAGTGTGAAATGGAGCTTAGAAGCTTAGGGCAGGCCAATGAAAAGGCAAAGAAAGATAAGGCGGATGTGGAAGCTGCTTTCAAGAACTACAAACGACAACTGAGTTGAATTTCCATTTTTCTGAGTTTGTGATCTTTATTTTGGCAATGGAGCATTCATGTCATTTTTTCTCAATAATAAGTGTTGGATTTTAGAGCAAAGAAAAGTTTCACAAACACCACAAAAACATACGTTAACAAGGATAACAAAAGCAGATTTTCTTTTTCTTCTTCATTTAATTGTTTTTCTCTCTTCTCACATACATTTGTTCATCCTACAGCTACCTTTTATAGGGATAAGGTTACAAAAACAACATACTTCTCACCATACCAAAACCATGCTTTAAGACCATACCTAGATTGCTTGAACACTGGTAACACAAGCAATTTCAGAATTTTCCCTCCAAAGATACACCACAAAAATCTCACTCTCCAACAATAAGTAATTGCAATGAGTTACGCAGCGGAAGAACTTAACTAAAGCCCTGTTTTAATTTAAATTTAAATTTTGTGAATTTTTTTTTTTAAATATTTGATGTAAAAAATATATTTTATTTCATTCTCTAATTAATCCATATACAAATATAATAAAATATTGGATCTAATTAATCCATATATAATTATAAATATGAGCATCTAATGAAAAATTCTTACCTATAAATAAGCTTATCTCATATATCAATCTAATAAATGAGAGATTTTAGTAAATATAATTTTTTTATTTATTTTTTGTCTGGTAAAAAAACACCGATATTCATTTTTGCTCTATATATTTTTATTTTATTGGATTAGTGTATACACCCAATATAAACAAGAATTTTCCAAAGAAATAGATCTCAAACTTCAAATTTAAATTTAAATTTTATTATCAGTTAGATTTGTCTTACTTTGATTGAATTACTCTAAATCTAGCTAAGAATTTCTCAGCCACATGATGAACTCTAATTCTCAAATTAAATTCAGAACCAGAAGACAACTCTTACTAATTCTCTCTCAAATAAGGTCGTGCAATATGACTGGTAATGTATATTCCTAATTAGCTGATTTGTTGTCTATTTGTATATTACTAATTAGAAATATACATTAATAATGACTATGCAATGAATTAGTATTCTTAAAAAAAAAAAAAAAAAAAAAGGGAATTCATAATTAGTGCAAGATTGGGCTGTAAAAAGCAATTTTAAATTTTGTAATTGACAATAACTTATAATTGACCCAAAAAGAAAAGAATGGAAAATAGATAAGATTTTTATTTTCCATTTCCTCTTTTCATCAATTAATTTTTTAACTCAATTTTTTTTTTTTTAATTTCAAAAAGAATCCCAGGCAGAAAGTTTAAAGGACTTTAGCTCCAATGTGAAGCTAACAACTTATACCAAGTTAGGAATCACATTTTCATATAGAAAAAATTGTTAGATTAGAACTAGAATTGAGGATTCCTTTCTTATATCTACCAAACAGCACAAAAATAAAAATTCCAATCTAATATTATTTATTTTTATCTTTCTCCTATTCTCTTCTGTTATATAATCATTTTGCAATTGTATCTACTTCAATTAATTTTTCAAATTTTAAAAAAAATGGGGATGTCCATGAGTTTCTTGGGAAAAGGTTTGTGATCTTCTCCTAGTTGATTATTATTATTATTATTATTATCTCATTTCCCCACCCATTGTAATCATATTACTAGCCTTTTTAATTCTTTTCATTTGCTTAATTAACATAATAATAATAATAATAATAATAATAATAATAATAATAATAATTTAAAATAACAATTTGTTATTGAATTATAGGGATGCCTTTAAGTTCAACTCAGATGTTAGGTTTTGTTATGGGAACACTCTACAAGCAATTTGTGGAGAAAGATATTAAAAACTTTGAGGAATTTCACATTGCTTTCCTTGATATCTTCAAGTAAGATTCATAAATTTTTATTAACAGCTTGATATTAATTTAAATATTCTTCATATACATTATTATAAATATATATTTCATTATTATGCTTTTTAAGTTAATTTAACCAAATTTTAATTAGTTTTAAGAGTTTTAAATTTTAATTACTTTTTATTAATTAGTTCTTGAACTGTTATATACATTATATAAAAAATTTTAATCCCTGAAAATCTTATATCTTTCATTTACATTAGTGTAATTTAATTAATAATTAGAATTAGAATCTTAGCAATTTAACTTTATTTAAAAAAAAAATTACCCCATTTAATTAAATTTGAATATAATTGTTATCAACTCTCAACTCTTTTAATTATGTATATATAGCACATTCAATTCAGCATTGCCTGGTAAACATTATGATGTACCCTCAAGGAAGGAAGTAGAGGTCAGTAAAAACATTTCCCTTTTTAATATTTTTTTTTCATTAATTAGTTTCCATTAATTCCCATTATATATATATAATATTAATCTATGGAATAATATGTAAACAGGCATGTTTTGCCGTTTGGAAAGATTGTCCAGAGACAAAAAGAAAAGAAGTCTTTGTCAATTTCATGAAGAAGTGTGTAAATCTTAGTAAGTTAGATGACTCAGCCATGATCACCGGAGTTGTAACACCGCCGGCAGCCATGGCGGCCAAGAAAGCGGCAGAGAATGTGCCCCAGTTAAAGATGATAAAGTTTGTCCCAGATGTTGTCTTTGTGCCTAGTGCAACTGTATTGGCACTTATCTCTGTTAAGCTCACAAGAAGGATGTTCGTTGGAACTTTAGCATCTACATAATTAATTTTAAATTATTTGTAAAAACTCATTAAATTATTTAAATAATGCCTCTCCATTATTATCTTTGTTTCATGGACTTTTTTCTTTTTTAGTTTAAAATTTTGCTTTTTCATTTTGTTAAATGTATAAATTTTATAAAATCATAGATATTAGATTTTGAATTTCAGAACATCACAAATAAGCTCTTAAATCATCACAAACAAACTCTTAAATCATACTTTTTTTCTAATAATTGAATCTCTAAGAGATTTTCTACTCCGTCCTCATTCTTCAAAATTTTTTAAAAGTCTCAATCTCTCTCTTTTAATTTAAAAAAAGATAAAATAACTTTTAAAAATATTTTATTATTTTTCTCTATCTTTTTTCCTTCCTTTTCTTTATTTTTTTTCTCTCCTTTTCTTTCCCTTGAGCATAAAATTATTATTATCAAATTACTATATTATTATTAAAATATTTTGAATCAGATTATTCTTATTTAGTAGTAAAAGTTTTATGTAAATTAGAATAAATAAAATTATAGTATAATAATAATAATAATAATAGTAATAATAATAATAATTTGTTATAATATTTTATATTAGGTTATATTTTTTTAGTAATAAAAATTTTATATAGAGTAAAAGAAATGATATTGCAATAATAATAATCAGAAAAATTATTATTTAATCCCTCATATTTAGCTTAATTGATTAATTCATTTATGCTTTTTGAGAAACTAACTAGTTAGTTTTTTAATTTTGATTTTGTTAGACAATTTAATCTTTACGTTCAATTTTTATACTTTTTTTAATTAAATTTATGCAAAATAACTAAAATACTCTTGTTTATGTAATAAATATAAATACAATTTTATTATTTAAAAATAAAAAACAAAAATTCAAATTAATAAAATTAAATAATAATTATATAGTTATATAAATAATTTATAATTTGATGATATTAAATATAATTATTATATAAATATATAAATATTATTTACTTTTATTAATTTAAGTTTTTTATTTTAAAAATAAAAATAAAATTATATTTATTATATATACAAGAGTATTTTTATCTTTTTTACAAAATTTTACACAAAAGTACAAATTAGATGGAATGATTAAATAATTTAACAGAATTAAAACTGAGAGATTACTTAATTAATTTTTCAAAAAGAAATAATGAGTTAGTTAATTAGGTCAAATCACAGGGACTAAGTAATAATTTACTCTAATAATAATAAAATAATAATAGTTTGTTAAAATATTTTTAAAAAAATTATCTTTTAGCCTCAAAATTTATGTAAAATAAAAAGAAATAAAATTATAAATTTATTTATAAAGAAATGTAGATTTATTAATAAAAAATAAAATATGGAGTGAAATAAAGAGTGTTATTGAAATATATGTTTTTTTATATAAATTAAAAAAATTATTTATAATATAATAAAAAGTAAAATAAAAAGTTTAGTAGGAATGCTCTTTGCTATAAAATTAATACTAAAGTAGAAATACTGAGGCAAGCGATGACGATAATAAGACAAAAAAAAAAAAAAAAATTGTGGACAGGAAAAGAACATAATAGAACTGAAATTTATAGTTAAATGTTTTACAGGCAAGACTAGTCCCAAAATAATGTTGTCTGCTTACTATCAGTTGCCAATGATAATCATATATGCACATTTTACCTCCATTGCTATTTCATGCGAGCCCAAGATATCATAGTCAAGTGCAAGATTATTGAAGAGGAATAATATTGCCATGGCAGCTTTATATATATATATATATATATATATATATATTTGGCATTGATCTTTTTAAAATATGTTATATTGGTATTTGAATAATTTTTTTTATTCGAAGAGTTTTTCAATTTTTAAAAATAATTGTGTTTTTAATTATTTTTTTTGCCCAGATGTTTTTAATTATTTTCAAATCATTGAAATACTGATTTGTAATTTTAAAATTTCTAAAATTGAAGAAATAAAATTTATTAAATATCCAAAATAAGATTTTTAAATGGAGTTGAAGAGTTGAAAAATCGAGAGAGATAAAAGTTGCAAATAAAGCATTATGATGATCGAAAAAATGGTTAAAAATGTTTATATTTAAAAATTGAGAAATTAGTCCGATAAAAAATAATTAAAAAATCAAAATAATAAATTTTAAAAAATTCAGACACTTGTGATGTTTTTTTTCAAATAAAAATTAATGGCCAAATGGGTCACTGCAAAATGGTGTGTACTGTGTACATGTCAAGTTGTTAATTCTCCAGTAATATAGTCTCTCTGTGTACAAATATTAGAAAAAAATATTTATAAATTTGCATATATACTGTTTGGTGTAAATAAATTTTATATCATTTACATTTAATATAAATAAAAATATTCATTTCATTTTTATATGTTTAGTTTTATACGTAATTAATGTTTTTATAAATTTATAAATAAATTTTATATTATAAGTTGATTAGTAATAAATAAAATGACGATTAACAATAATAATTGAATGTTTCTTTCTTTGAGATTAATAATTTGGAAACTTCTTAAACATATTTCTTTTTTGGGCTCACCCATTGATACAATAATACGCATTTTTTCTCTTACATTATAAAGTTGACCTATAGATCATCAAAACAACAATATCAATTGTGTCAAAGACTCAACCTCATCACATCAAACTCTGATTTAATGGCAAGATTAAAATTGGTTGAAGTTGAAATCCTAAAACTTGACAGATTTTAGGTATGATAATTTTTCTTTACTCGTTCATATTGGATTTCAATTGAATTTATAATCTCCCTCTAGAGTTTTGTATTGTTTTAGAAGTGTGATGTATAATATCAAAAATAAAAAATAATAATTTTACTCTATATTATTAAATTCGGATTGATTCAATTAGAAAAATCGAAAATCGAATTATAAATCGATTTGAGTCAATTATAATATCTACTTCTTTCATAACAAATATTCACAATAAGTAAATACTTAGTAGCAATGTGAAAAATGCACAACAAACATTCAATGAATGATAACATTCGTTCAAAATATGTAATATGTGTTATTTCTGTATATCAACATATAAATAGTAAATATATAATATTATTAAAATTTTGATTCAATATCTGAATTATTAACTCAATCTCTGTTTTCATTGATTCGAAAGGTGGATTAGATCTGAAAACCATAATTTTACTATAATTTTCCTCACATTTTACTAGTTATTATTTTTTTTTTTTTCTTCTCCAACTTTAATATATTCAAGCTTTTATACTAGTGGATTTGCTTATTTACAATCATTCAGCTTCCTTTCAATTCTGATATCATATTTTTAAATTTTATCAACCATAACAACAAATACATTTTAAAATGGAAAGTAGTTCTACCAACTTAAAATACAGGTATTTTCTACTGTCAACTGTATAGATCATATCTAGCCACCAATATCTGCTTATAGTTAATCAAACACTATAAAAGTTAGAACTAAATTTATTAATATATTAACTATTAGGTTAATTACGATGTTGAGTGTAAATAATTGGGCCGTTTGGATGACAAGAATTTGAGACTTAAATTTGGATTTGAAACAAATTCCTTATTTGGATTATTAAGATTGAATGGATTTGAATTTGATCCAAATACCTAGTGAAATATAATAGTTCAAAAAATTAATATTTCAAATATTTTTTTTGACCTAATTATTTCAAATCTACTATTTTTATCTTTAACCTAAAATTTCCTTTTTTTTTTCAAATTTAAAATATAAAATTTCAAAATTTTTACGCTATCCATATAAGAAATTTATAAATTTGTAAATTTCAAATTATAGATTTCAAATATAAGATTTGAAATCTAAATTTGAAATCTAAATTGATGCATCCAAATATAACCTTAAGGTAATGCCAATAGTTAATAAGAAAAAGACTAACCCATTACTCACTAGTCTAACATACATTATTTTTTTTTTAATTTGGAATTTTTTTTTTTAAAAAGAAAAGTGACCTGTAATATATAAGATAAACAATATTCTATCACTGAACTATATTAATTTATATATATTTTTTTTAAAATTTAAATTATTACAAAAGAAAAAATGAATTACAGAGAATTACTTAATCCATTAATTCCAGTTCTTGAAGCAAAACTTATTGCTCATATTTTTAAAGCAAGAAAACTCTTACAAGTACACACGACTGATTGATTTATTCCAGCAAGAAAAAAATGAAGGTTCAGTTGAAGACTTCAAGGGCATTTGGGGGTGCCCTTGGAATTCTTCTTGTCTCTGTAGCAAGGGCATTCTGATTTGTTTCCATAGGTTCCTGAAGGTACACATTCGCATTCTTTGCAGCAAATCCCACAATACTTCAGGCACCTGTCCTTATATCCTGCATTCGCACACCTTGCCCCACACTTCAAATCACAAGTACCTTCCAATATCACACAAAAAAAAAAAAAAAATCAATATATTATATATATATTTTCAATTAATAAATATTAATATATTAGAAAATGAGTTGATATCAATAAAAAAAAAATATTTTTGTATTTTTTTTTTTTTAATTTTAAGACACTTCATAATAAAAAGGCAAAAACCAAAAGCTGTAACAGGCAAGGCCTAAATTATCTTACTTGGAGGAGAAGCAGTTGTGGGTGGAGGTGGTCCAGCCACATGATAGGGTGGAGATGCGGCCATGGTTAACTGAAGGAAAGAGGAGCTAAGAGCCAATGAAAGAATCAGGAAAATTGAAAGAAAGAGCTTCATTTTTTACTTAGATTTTGATTGATAGTAGACTGTAAAGAACAGTACGTACTAATTAAGTGATTAGAGCTTAGAAATAGGAAGTGATGGGCTTGAGAGAGTCTGGAGGAGTATTTATAGTAGGCATGTGGAAATTTGAAGCAATTAAGAAGATATTTTATAATAAAATAAAAGAAAAATATGTACAGCTTCATTACAGACTGTAATTAACTGGGTACTCGATGGGGTTGGCATCATAAAATTTTGTCTTTGATTAGCTTATTGTCTAACCACTTTGGAGAAGGTAGCAAGCACCTTCCTAAGTATCCTAAGTATGGAGATAATGATATTTATTCTTCGGGTGGGGGAGGGGTTGGTTAGTTAAGTTCTGAATGGATTCAAATGAATTTTCAACTTAATGATTTCATAACCTGAAAACGCTGAGATCTGAATCAAAGTTAAATTTAGAATGACTTCAATATTACATAATCAAAGCCCATAGTTTAGGATGGAGCTATTGTTTGAATTGCGCAAATGCTCTATAGGCTTTACCAAACCGAACAAGTGATAAATGCTTGGTTGATACAGTTGACTTGATCTTCAGTGATATTGTCATTTGGATAAAATAATTTGCATTTATATTAATTTTTTTTATATAAATTTAAAAGAATTAACTTTAAAAACTAATTTATTAAAATTAAAAAATTTATTTTTATATTAATTATTATTTGTATTTAATCAATAATGTGAGTTATTTTCTCTTATTATATTCTTAACAGTCTCTCTTAAGTGACAGTTAGACGAAAATAATTTTTAATTAAATCCAATTGACACAAAATAAATTTAATCCCCCATAAGTCAAGAATTAAAGTACCCTCCACAGGTCAAGAAGAACTAAAGAAATCCCCATCCAACAAGACAAATTATGATATAATAGAAAATAATGTAAGAATCGATTAAACTCTGATACCATATTAAATTTTTTTAATATAAATTTAAAAAAATCAACCGTAAAAATTACCTTATTAAAATTGAACAACTTATTTTTATATTTAATCAATATAGAACATTTTATCATATTATATTCTTAATAATTTATAAGTTGTTTGATCCTAATTAATGCATGTATTGCTATTAAACTATGACTAACAGCGATTTGAGTAGAAAGAGTGCAAGCTGTAGTGGCTTCTCCAATGTAGCCCATTTGCATTTGTTTATTGTTTTCTTTTTCTTTTTCCTTCTGCCAACTTATAAAAATAATTTCAAACCCCAGTCAGTACAAAGAGAACAAAGATATGAAAACTCACAATAGCATACAATTACAGGCTGTGCCCTTCCCCAACTAGCACTTATTTAAGATTATTTTCCTGGGCGAGAAAGCTCGAAGATTCTAGGAAATTGGATTCAACTTTCCTTTTGAAACCTCATATCAATCAAAATGTCAAGCCTCTCAAATAATCACTCCACTATTCCATTGGACCATTTTTCCAGTGGCAAATTTGATTTTGGTATTGTGACCTAAGGAAAGTAAAGACAATGAGATCATCTTGACATGAAAATCTCTTATATGAATGACACTGAGACTGGAGCGTTCTTTTCAAAATTTCAAGCAAGTGAAATCTTCAATGCTTATTAATGGGGGCAATGGGAAGTTTATGTGAATTAAATCATATAACAGTAACAAATTTATAATTCAGCGGCAAGTTATACAAGTTTTATTAATAATAATGTGAAGCTCACAAAGACCTGTCCAAGGACTGGCCTATCCGCCCAAGCCCAACGACCCTCCTGAAAAATGGAGAGGGTTTGAAAAAAAAAAAAAGAAAAGACCTGATCCTGACAAAGGAGGAAGCTCATTTTTTAAAACAACATAAATACAATGTACAAGTAATTCTGAAAATGCAAACTTATATATACTCTGATGCTCAAGCTGCTGAGAGGTATGGCCGTGAGGAAACGGTAAGTTACAAGGAAGTACATCTTTGTTCGAACAGTTAGAACTTAGAACTGAAGCCCTGACTTGTTCTGTAATTCTTCCCAAGAACTGACCAAACAAAACATAACAATTTTGATCTACACATTTGTATATACAACTATACTTACATTTATTATGATAAAAAAATAACAAAAAGATACCAATGTCAACCTCCCAGACCAGAGGAAGAACGGATATGTTGACCATGAGAATGTTCTTTGGTGGAGTGACTGGAAGAAAGTAAATTGACCTGCACAAGGCCCTCATTGGTTACGGCTGATACAGATGACCTTTAACACAGCCAATGACACAAGGAAAGCAAACAAAAAGTGGTCAAGAAGTTACCTTGAGAATCTCACATTTCGAGCTTGGACGCCTGGAGGCAGCTAGGACACTCATGTGAAATAGCTGCTTTCAAAAACACAAGTGCCAATACAAAGGAATAATAAAGCATAAAAATTTTATCATGCAAATAAGTTTCACTCTGCAGTTTTTACTTGCAAAGAAAACTAGGATAAACAAGAAAATACAGGAACATGATTCCTGACTCAGTAGTTTATAAAGAAAATATAAGTTGCATTCTTTTGTCTGCTGCATAAAAACTTACCCTATAAGGATCACTCCTTAAGGACTGCACAAACAGAGAATTACCTGTCTCACTATCCTGCAAAGGAATAATCATTAGACCACTTCAAACTTCTGTCACATACAATATATGCACAGCAATAGCGGACACAACATACAAGTAAATGCCCCAAAGTGAAATTAACCGATGGCATACCTCCAAATAAACATCTCTAAGTCGCCTTCCAGTTTGAGCACAACATATGCGAACAACATGTTCATCACAGCTACCACTTATGATGTAGTCCCTTCCATTCATGTAGTAGGAGCGAGTATAATTATGAGAACTTCCTGTTGAAGCTATCTCAAAATTCATGTGAAGCCGACCATCTGCTGCCAAAAGTTGTTTGACCTGACACCAGTTAAAAGTTGGCTATCATCTTGAACTCAATGAAAGAAGAAATAACTTCATCATTGCCATATAAAGGAGGCAAACCTACATCCTCACCAAAAAACCAGGAATTTTGCACTTGAAGATGAGTAGGAAACATATACATTCAGATGGGTCAAATAACAGTGTGGTGTTGAGAAATCATAGTCATTTTATACCCTTCTAAGGTTAAGGAATCTACATTCAACTTAGACAAATTATCAGTTTTTTTTTTTTTCCTTGCCACCTGAACATATATAATGTAAATGAAATTACCTCATTGTCAACAGCTGAAACAAGTAGATATTTGTCATCAGGAGAAAAGCAAACCATCACATTTCCTCTTGAGCTTGAAGCTGTATAGCAGGGCCTCTCTGGTTTTTGTCTCAAATCCCAGAGTTTGACATCACGATCAAATGACGAAGTAGCAAATAGGAAGGGAGAACAGTGAGCAAATTTAGCAACATTAATCGGTTCTCGATGCATATTAGTAAACAATTGTATGCGTCTTCTACTGCTAATGTCATATAGAGCAACATCCTTTGAGTACCCACTGGCAAGAAACCGATCATCTGAGGAATTGACATGAACAGAAGTCAATGGCTCAAAATCATCAAAACTGACCACTCCTGTCATGTAGTTTATCTCTGCAACTTTTGGTGGCATATGATTGATGTCAAACAACCTCAAGGAACCATTATCAGAACCAGCTAGGAGCTGTTCAACACAAAAATCTTTCAGCAATAGTCAAATTCATAAGAATTGAAAAAAAGAAATAAAGTAGATATTCTTGTCATTACATGACATTTGCAAATTACTTCTAGAAACAAGAGCTAGGGATGAATCCCATCCTAGAATCGTGGGTGCAAGCATCCAACTGGCTTATTCCCCACTTCAAAAGAACACGTGTAAACTGATTTCAAGGTGCAAATTACTGTGAAAAATATACAAGATATTGCTATTGGACATATCACCTTGGCATTTCAAACTCAATATTTGATTTAGTCATCTAGTCAGATCAACCACAAATCCAATGCCGATCACAATTTATGGTAAACCACATTTAAGTTATGACACTTAACTTGAGTTCCTTGTAAAACAGATAAGAAAAGATGAAGTCCTAAGTTCACAATACAGTTATTAAAAGCATAAAATTTTTTATGGTAATAGCGTACCTTTGATGGATGCATCCTGAGCCAAGAGAGACCCAAAATACTGTTCATTGCTCCGTTGGAAGGAACATAACCAACAGTCTTCCCATTTTCATGATTGATGACGACTACTTCACCGTCAAGAGTTCCAAATACCATAAGACTAGAATCAGATGGATGATATTCAAACTGCCTAGGACGAAGACGCTTACTTCCTTCTTTATGCATATGGCTAAAGTTGGACAGAGAATGTAAGAAGGGCCATGCAGCAGATCCCAGTTTGGCAGCACTAAGAGACCGTGGAAAGAAACATTGACTCTTCCCATAAGGATATTGCAGCTTTGTCTTTGGGAAATTTGGGCGGGTACCACTTGCTCCCATCTCACGCATCTTCAGAATACTAGCAACACTTTCTTGCTGCCGGTTGTAGGGTAAGAACTCATAGTATTTTGACGATATGATCCTTGCCATTTTCTTGTCCACATATCCTATGGGCAAATTATCTAAAACCTTCAAATGAGGCAACGAAGCAATTATGTATTCCCTATAATGTTTCTCAAAGCATATGGGAGATGGGTGGTGTGAACTATAATTCTTCAACTTGGTAGAGTTATTCTTCCAATTCCATGTGCACCCACTTGTGAGGAACTCATCTTTGTCTTCAATCTATCATTCGCCAAAAAGAAACCTGTTAGACAGACTAAAAAAATCCCATCATCAAACATCAATATTTCAAACTTTTCCCTCCTCAGCATTTTATATGCTTACCTCATTATGCAATTTCACTGGTGCATCCAAATTAGGAAGGAAACTAGATGACAGATTCAGCGAACCTATTCTGTGAAGGCAGCTTGAAATTTTAGCTTCAGAAGGAACTGAAAACTTATCAGTTCCGCCATCAACCTCATTAATTGTAAATGCATTTGTCGGAGAAAGCAAGTCACGACATGACCTATCAGCATGAGAAGCTTGAGTAGGAGAATCAGCCACATTAACAGGCAGCGGTTCAACAAATGAACCAGTATCAAATTTAGCTGAACCAAGTCTCTCATATGCAGTATTTCCTTTCTTACCAAATGATGCAGGACATGGCCCAGTGTCCTCGCAACACAAGCAATTTTGGAACCGTAGTTCCAGCAAACAAGGAAGTTTCAATAAGGCAGCAGTGGTTGTCCAGATATCAACCACTCTAGTCTCACACATTGATAGATGCATCAGATTTGGCATGCAAGAAAAGCAGTCCCTATGCAAACTAGTGATTGAAGTACAAAAATCCAAATTTAAAGTGTGCAATCGCATAAAGCTTCCAGCCATGTTGAGTTTTTGGATTTGAGTGGACCTCAAGTTCAAAATTTCACAAGATAAGCCACGGTGACATAGATCCCTGGAAACATGCCACAATAAAGTTGTTAAAATCTTATTTACATAGAGAATACCTCATTACTCTAAATTTCATCCTTTTCAACCATAGTTAATCACTTGTTACTGATATAGCATTTCCTTCACAAGAGATGGTGCCCCATATGCCCTTCAACAAATTACACTAACAAGAAACCCAAAAACATATTGTGGTACACCATGCTGACCCTGCAAAATGCTGAAGCAAGTCCTTCACTATTGCACTTAGATTTAATGCTCATACTGAAAATAAGTCATTCATGAATGCAGAAAGCATACATTAACCTTTCAAATGCTGTTTCCTTTCAAATTCTAATAATATGATGGCAGTAGAAATCTATCCACTAAACAAAAATAACCGGGAGACAATGCATTATGATTATGGCTAACAAATGGCAAACATTATTCAGAAGAAGATACACACAATAACATAGAGGAAAGTGCTAATACCAACCGCAAAAAGTCCTCTCCCATTGACATGTCCTGAAGATCAACCACTCGAAGTTTTAGGTTAATTGCTCGCAGCAAGGAAGTAACATACTCTTCCTTCAAATTGCAATGCGATTCATTAAGTATGTCAACGGCATCAATATCAGAGGAGTCTATTGCCAGGAATACATCAACCAGAGGAGAAACATCATCATCCTTAAGTTGATTTAGTAAAACCACAATGCTACACTTCTCCTGAAAGAACTTCTGTATTGTGGCCTAAATAATAAAAGAAGAAAAGTTAGGGTTGCAGCAAAACAGTTCCTTCAATGCTAAACTGTGAAAGTTTGTAAAATACCGCAGGATCAAACTAAAAGATAGAGAAGTCAAGCTGTTTTACTATGGCTATCAAGTAGGAAAAAATTAAAAAGGAAAGCAAAATGATGGTTGCTGCTTTCAAAAGTGGGATAAAATCAATTCCAGAATAATCCTGTTCAAACAGATGATAGTGCAACACGTCTAAAAGGATGGTTTAAGGCCCTTATTAATGCAAGACAAGAAGTGACATTCACATTCTTAAACAGGCTGAGTGGCTGTAAGTACATATACAAGTAGGGAAAAGACCCAGGTTCAATTGCCCTTTCCTAATGCTCAATAAATAAATAAATAAAAGTGGGCAGCCTTAGATAACAGTAGTAAACATCATAATCCCACAAACTAAAGCAGCCTGAATGGTTAACTAAAGCAGCCTCAATGGTTAAAGTCAGATGGGGGGAGGGAATATCCTAATTATGGAAACTTTTTTCCAACTTGAACATTGATATAATGATGAAGAACAAGAAGAAACCGGTGGTGGAAGTTTAATTTAAGCGACCTTAGAGAAACATGACAGTACAGTAGAGTTGGGTGGCACTTCATGTCTCCTGCAAGAATCAAGATACCTAGCACCGAAAAGAACAAATACAGGAGTCAATAGAGAAAATGTAAGAATTTGGAGAATTAAACTCAACCACTGACATCAAGGAAATCAAGCTTTTGAAAGTACTTCCAACTATCAACCAATTTCCACACACGAAAAATTCTGCAAACACAGAAGTATTCAAAGCTTGCATAGTACCATCTAGTTCCATGAATTTAATTTTGCCAGATATCAAGAAAGGCAACACAAGAAGACTCATATATAAGCAACCAACTTCATAATTATGCAAAGCAAGTCTAATTGGGCAGTAAAAAGAACATTTTTTTTTGTTTTTTTTTTTTTGTAATTTCCCAATTTTTATTTGGGTCTGAAATTGTACATGAATTTAATCATTACTAACGAATACTCAATCAATGCAAGTAGCTGAAAATGATAAATTAGTTTAGTTGATGTTGCTTTGAACTTCCAAGATTTTTCCGACTAGTTATCGTTATCAAAGAAAAATAAGAGATAAAAGGGAAGATGATCTTTATGTACGTTATTAAGCTTTGAAAGCAGAAAAGCAAAAGATGTTTTTGCCTTGTGGGTATCAAAGGAACTCTCTTTTTTGCTGAATTTGAATCATTTCCACAAATGAAAAAAACTGCAACAATTGCCAACACTTTCTCTAGAAACGTGCTACCATTTTTTTTCTTATTTCTTTGCCTCCATTTGGGCAATTCCATCCAAAACACCATCATCGGTTGACCTTTCAAAAAAACCACCAATTCTAAAATTTTGCTTCTTTTAATACTTTGTTCCATATTTCAGCACAAAAACAACAAAAAACAAAGAAAAGAAGAAGAACCCATAAGAGAAAAGTCAAGGAAAAACAGAAAAACAGAGTAATTAAAGAGAAATACCGAGCTTCTAAGCTGGAGATATCCATGCAAATGAAGGTAGCAGTGGCTCTGCTGCTTCTTGTTTTTTTTACTTTTTCACATTAATGAAAGAAAGTCAATGGATCTGAGACCTGAGAAAGTTGATAAATTGAGGAGAGCGATATATAAGCGAAGTGTCTTCTCAGTGTTAAAAACACATGTCGAATGGATAAGAACACCTGTTGTGTTCATCTGCTCTAAATTCTAATTTTGCTCGTACAAGATTCAAAGAACAGAAAGTTAAGTTTCAACCAAAATATCATTCTGAGAAAATTACTTTCTAGCCTAATTTTTCTGGTCCATATACATTTGAGTCACGCAATTGTACTATATATAAATAAATAATTTCATTAAATTGTTAATTTTTTTCAATATATATATATATATATGTATGATCAATTTGATAATTGATAATTTATTGGATTAATATAATAATTAAAGAAATTAAGGAAAATTTGTGGAAGGATCAAAATTTAAATTTCTTACCACTTGTATTATAAAATTTAGGCTAAATCTTATTTACACTGCATGGATACATTAATTTAATGAGATATAAACATATAAAAAATAAAAAATATCGATATATTTTTATTGGATAAAAAATAGATTAAAAAAACATTCTATTAGTTAATATATTTTTTTTAATTATCAATTTAATATATGAAATAAATTTATATAGTTCATGTATATAAGAATTTTTTTAAAAGTTAAAAGAGATCATGAAAATTTTAATTTTTTAAATCTGTATATATATATATATATACAGTGGTTGGGCATTTATTTGGGAAGATTGTGACAAGCAATGAGAGTGACAAAAAATATAATGAATAAGAAAATGATTGTACCCCTACCTAAGGCTAGATGCATTTTCTTAATATTGCAAAAATTCACAATTATTGAAGTAGATATATTTTCTTCATGTGTTTAATTCTGTGATATTTAATTGTTTTAAAAATTATAATTATATATGTATGTATAATCCAATTAAAATTTTCATTTTTTTTTAAAATGTGAGAAGTGTGAGGTTCTCACTAATTTAATTAAAGATTTAAAAAAAAGACTATAAAATATTTGTTTCTTATTTTATATAAATAAAAACTAAAAATGAATTCAAATTAAGTTTTATTATTTAAATCGATGTGAATTAGGAAATGAATCTAATATCAAATAATAATAAAATGTATAAAAGATTTATAAATGAGTGGGTATTGGATATAGTATAAGTCAATTGATTTTGTACAAATAGATTCTAATATTTACCCATTTATAAACTCACATATGTATAAGCTCATGAATTTTAATATCCATTAGAATATTGAATAATTAAAAATTTAATTATATAATTTCTCTCAACTTTTTTTTTTTTTGGTTGATAAAAATACAAGCATCAATTAGTATTATGTGTGAATTGAACATCTTGTGTATAAAATTTTGTAGTGAGGACTAACCGACTAAGAAAATTTTTTGAATAAATTTTGAAAAAAAAAAATCATTTGTTCAATATTGAAGCTTTAACATTATATAAACCGAAATATGTTTTCCCAGCTAAATTTAGTCAATTGTCTTTATCCATTTCAAAGGATTAGGAGCACAAGAGAGATTATTGTTTATCCGTTGATTGGGGATAGAAATGATTAGTGCCTTGGTGGTACAATACAATAATGGTAGTTGACATTATTTAGCAAAAGAAATGGTAGTTGACATTGACATTCACTAATAATTGGTGCCTGAGATTTTAACCCTAATTATTCTATTAATTATAGTTCAAAAAAAAAACTATTCTATTAATTATTATAATTCTTAAAAGAAGTTCACCTCATCATTAAATTAAGACCCTAATTAAATAGAGTTATTAAATTTAACTATTAAATTCATAAAATAATTCAAAATTTTAAATACTAGATTTTTCCTTTTTTTTTTTTTTTTGTCATAAGATATTATTTATAGTATAAAAATCGATTATGAATATATAAAATATTAAATTAATAATTATATCAAACATTATAATTCCGCATGGATAAAAAAATAAATATAAAAATTATATATGTAATCTAACAGTACTTTAACTTAGATTTTACCGCTTGACAAATTTTAAATACTAGATAAGGTTGCTATTAGAAAATAATATATATATATATATATATATAGTGATTTCTATGATTATTTTATCTTAATTTATTTTATTTGTAAAAAATAATTTTTTTTACGAAAAATCATAATTTTATTTATATTTTTTCATAAATTAATCTTTTTTTTTACAATTCTTTTTAATTGTAAAAAAATATTTAATTTTACCAAAATATAATTTGTGTTTTAGAAAATAACAATTTTATAAAAAAGAAAAATAATTTTGTAATTATGAAACTATTTTTTTATAAATTTTATAGGTATATAAATTTAAAATATTATCTTAATCATTCTAATATTTCTTATTTTTAATATTTCTCATTTTTAATTAGTAAATGTAATAGTATATTAACTTAATTATAATACTTTAAATATTTTAATTATATTTATTATTTTTTATTATCCTAATGGTCATAAAAATAAAATTTTATACTTTATTTTAAAATAAAATAATTTCAAAATTTATCCATACGATATTTTTTATAAGAAAATTGTGATTTTTTTTAAAAGAGTACCATTTGTAATTACAAAATTATTTTTCTCATAAAATTGTTATTTTATATGAAATTAATCATATTTTGTAATATTAAAACTTTTTCAGCAATTAAGTAAAATTACCAAAAAATGGTTTAATTTAAGAAAAAATATAAATAAAATTATGATTTTTTGTAAAAAAATTATTTTTCCCAAATAAAATAGGTTATTTTATTTAAAAACAAAGTAATCATAGAAAACACCATATATATGTATATATTGGTTGAAAAAATATTTGTAATTTTAAGATTATTTATGGAAAATATCAAATTAAACTAAATTTAAAAAAAAAAAACTTGTAGGGGAGAAAACAAATTGGGAGATAAAGAAAGGTAGAAAAATAGGTGAAGTACATGTCCACAAGAAAGAAATAATAAATAAATGATAATTAGCATTCTTTAATTAAATCTTTAGTTGAATTGGTAAATTGCTGAACTAACAAGTAATTACTAAAACGGTGAGCCTCAATTGTAGACCTTGTCTTCTCATGTGAATTACAATAATACGCAATTACCCATAAATTGCACTTTGCTCACTCATTTAGCTATCGTTTAAAGAAAAATTATTAACTTATTATATTGTTTTATTAATATTATTTTCAATCATATACTTTTTAAATTTTGTTTTTATATAAATAATATTCACATTATAGTCAAAATCAATCAATAATCAGCTGCATTAAAATGTAATACAATTTTTTTTTATGAAACCAAACTTTCTATTATCACATTCATTGCTCTCTCTATATATATATATATATATATATATTAATTTAACCGTAAGGTGATATCACAGTCTAATTTTATATTCGCTACATAATTTGATACATTAGTCCTTCATTTATCATTATAATTAATTACAATTGAAATAGTATTTCATAATTGAACGTCTACTATTTTATACAATAAAAGATTAAGGAGAAATTTTTATCTAAATTTAAATTAATTATATTACGATGAAATAAATATTTAAATGATAATAAATTTAATATTCACTTAAATGGTAAAATTTATAATAAAATCGTTATATAATTAAATTTTTTTTTTTTTTTTTTTACACTTAAAAATGTGTTTTATCTTGCTAGATTAAATCTAACCAATAAAAGCTAAATTTGGTGATAAGGAGTTTTGCTCTTTCAAGAAAGATACAGAGTTTAAGTCTCTTTTTCACCATCTGTGCGACTAGGTAAAAAAAAAGTATGGTGTCTCACAGTAATTTTCTCCATCTTTTCTAACTCTAATTACCAATAATTGCGGTTTTTTATTAAAGCAATCTAATAATGCTGTATCTAATAAAAAAAATCTATCCATAAATTTTTCAAAAATTAAGAGTTTAAATACTAATAATTTATTTTTATTTAAAAATTTTGTCAGTATAAAAGAAACATAGTAATTGATTTGCAAACTTTTTTTTAGAAAACTTAGAAAAAAGAAAAAAGCAATTAACTTTAGATATAGGCAAATTAATTAAGCCTATAGCTTTCTCTTTTTGCTGGTGTGGAATTACTTGCTACCAAAAGAAAATTACTTCTTCTATTCCACTTCAAGTATTACGTAAAAACGAAGCACACAGACTAAAATAATAATAAATAATTATAAATTTTATAAAAAATTCATAGTAATTTACCTGATTATCTTTCTTAAATAATGTTAAAAAAAAAGTAAATTAACTAAAATTATGGAGATTTAATAAATAAGAGCAAATTTAAAATTTTTTAATTAATATCATATTGAATTTATTAAAGCGACACTTAAAATGAAATATGAATTTTTTTATAAAGTGACAGTTGAGATGGAACGGATTAAGTAAATTAGATTCTCTAGTATCTTTTTCTAGGCTTTATTTATTTATTTTTTTTAGGCTTAACTTTCTGAAGCTGAGTCTGTAATCACAATGGATCTTAGTTCTATCTTTTGTTTTGTTATGCAGGAAGAATCTCAATAATTATGGGTTCGACTTGAAATGTAAAGGTTTATGTGAATAAAAATAAATGAGAAAAGAGATAAGATCTTGCCCTTTTTTTTGAACTAAAATAAAAAGGGGTTTCTATAATGAATTTAGTATTGATATGTTGATTTAAGACAATTTTATCAATCTTAATATTGATCCTTAATTTCAATTTTAGAATAATAGAGTTAATATTTAAATATCACACATAATGAATTATCTTTTGAAATTATTGATTATGAATCAAATAAACAAGTGGATATATTTTTATTATCAGATATTCACTTTAACTTGTTATCTCCTCCGTTCCTAAAAAATAGTCTTATTTTTTTTTTTATATAAATTAAGAAAAATTAATTAATTTAATTAAAATAGTAAATTTTATTTAAATTTTGCCTAATATATCTCCATTTAATATGTCATTATCATTCTTTGAAAATAATTATTTTTTAATCCTTAACTAATGTAATTAACATTTTTATAGAAAATTTTATTCTAAATATTCCATGTTTAATTGCCAAATTCTCAGTTTTTATCAAAGCCTAATCATAGTTGATCTTTCATTTTTTGTTCAACAAAATTAAATAATGGTGCTCTTAGTAATATATATTTATTGATAATAATGAATTCTGAATAGAAGTATATTAAGAAATTAATAAATTAATTATATAATTCTCAAAAAAATAAATTAATTATATTCTTAAATAAGAAATTGGGGATAACTAGAGATAAATAAAAAAAAAAAAGATATGACTATTTTTCAAGAACTAAGGGAATATTTATTAACATTATTAATTATGTTACTGGTTACGTTAAAGTCATTTTGACATTATTAGTTACTGCTTCCCTAACATTTTTGTTAGAATTTATAATACTCTCTTTGTTATAACATATCAATCATTTTAGAGTTTTTTTTTTTAATATCTGTCATTTTAAAATTTTAATAAAAATTTATTTTTTTTTAATTTTATTCTCCTATTATTTATCCAGTAAGTATTTGTATTAATTACTTTTATTTTTCATATTAGAATAAAAATATTTTAATTAGTCTTTTTATCATTAAATTATGACAATTTAATAATTTTTTTAATTCATGTGCGAAAATTTTAAACCATATATATTTTAGAATGAAAGAGTAAAAATTAATAATAAGGTCTTAGGTTTTTCATATCAAAGGTGGATAATTATTTCATTTTAATGTTTAATTACTATATATCAATAGGTATCATTGCTTAACTAATACAGTCTTAATCTAGTGATAATCATGAGGTTATCTAGTTTTCTTCTTCCTTTAACATTGAACTTATACATTATTATGTAGGTAGTATTTGATAAAATTAGAAATTAAATGATAATTTAATTGAAAATTTTAAGACAAGTATTAATAGAGGCAAATTTATCATAGGGGCAGTCATCCATGGAAATCTTTTGGTATATATGAGAGGATGATAATTTTGGCCCACTAAAATTATTAATTTGCATTATCAAATATGTTGATTATCCTATGATCTATTTAATTTTTAATTTTTTGATTTATTATATTTAATTTGAGTTGACATATTAATTATTATTTTGATTTGTTTAATTCATTAAAGAAATTAGATAAAAAATATAGAATTAACAACTAGATGTAAAATAAATTAGATAAAAGAAATTAGTACACTTATTATATATATATATATATATATATATATATATATATATATATATATATATATATATATATATATATATATATATATATATATATATATATATATGTATATATATATATCAATTGTATATAATTATTGATATCCATTCAATTTAATTAATTAGGTTTATTAAATTTGTATTGATGAAAAATTAGTAATATAATATGGATTAATTTTTAATAATACTAAAATATAACCACATATTAATTTCTTTCTATTTCTGTGATTTCTTTTCCTTTTTCTTCTTTTTCTTTTAGTGGTTTTTGAATTTTGGTAGTTTCTTGGTGAATTATAGGTTGAGTCGGACAAGCACAGCTAGATTTATATGTTTTATAATTTTTATTTTTGTAAATTTTTTATTTTTTAATTTCTAAAATTTTTAATTAATTTCTTACTTGTAGATTTTTATCAATCTCTAATTAAAATATTTTTGCTAATTATTCAGACATTATTATTATTATTATTATTATTATTATTATTATATAAAAACAAAAACTTTAAAAGAAAAGAAAAATTTTTGTAAAATTTTCAAGATTATATCTTCGAATATCTAGATTGTATTGGATTGAACTATATTAAACCAAAATATCCGATTTTCGAATTATATTGTCCCAAAATTTTCGGGATAATACAATACAAATATTTTTTATTTTGGTTAAGGTTCTCTATAAATCAAAATCTCCGAATTGGATCTAACCATGCTCAGCCTTAATGTATGTGCATGTATGAATGCGCATAGTCCTACTAACTAAATTTTTTGGATATGCCAATGAGTGTTATCAAATGATTTAAAATGATGAAATATTAAAAATTTTAATTGAGTAAATTATTATTTAGTTTATAAGGTTTGGCCAAAGTAAAACTAAAATCTTTATATTTTAAGAAACTAATGATTGCATTCTTATATTTTTATTCACCATATCTTTTGGTCATTTTGTCCAAATTTTTGAGTTTTTCTATTAAAAAATTAAAAAATAAATAAAAATGAAAATAAAAATTTATTTCCAAAAATACCTTATCCCTATCTTTTGCACACCATTTCTCTCAAATTCTCCATCAGCTTATCCAATTACTCAATGTAAAATGAAAAAAAAAATAATAAATTCTAAAAAGCAAGCTAATTCTCTCTCAAAACTTAAACAAACAACAAAATTTGAGGTATCCTATTGATCTAATCAATAAAAAATTGAAAACCCATCTATCAAAAACTAATGCTGATCTACAACAACTTGTGAAGAAGTTGATCTCCACCGCTGATTTGCAGCAGCTCACAAAAAAGATGACAATCGCTATCATCGATCTGCAAACCAGAGGTTTTTGATGTTTAATTTATTAATACTGGATTATGATATATAAGCGGCACATTCTAATGAGTGTGCCAAAGTCAAAGCTTTAAATTTTAAAGATGAAATTAGATAAAGATAATGATCAGGATGAAAGTAATTTGCAATCAAATGGACTTAGGAGTTCCAAATTCAAGACTTTTCGCACTATTCTATTTGATACCGATTCAAAGTCACCCACATAAATAAAACTCATTCACACCATCTCTTTCACCTATCCTCAACTCGCCTCTCTCCATTCTCTGTTTCTATCTCTTTTTCTATTTTGCAGACGATCATCTCACCACAAACCTGTCAAGCACCTCACACACTTATCAATTCCCTCTGTCCCTCATATCTATTGTTGTTTACTACAGTGCCATTGAAGAGTTTATTGATTCCTTAGTCCTATTAATTTTTTTTTCTTTTTGCTTAGTTAATTGGAGAAGAGATGGAGAGATTTTTTTAGTTAAAGTTATTTAAGATTTTGGTTAGAGTTATCTTTGAGCATAGGCTAAGGTAGAGCTCTTTTTTTAGATTTTGCCAATAAAGTTACAAATGTTGCTGTCAGTTTTTAGATGGAATTGATGTGAAGTTGAATATGAAGGCACCCTCATTCAATAGCTAAGAAATGGTTGTTTTGGTTTTTGAGATGGTTATTCAATTGGTCAACTTTTACTGGTTTTGTACTTTCATTCAAGTAGCTGGTTCTCTAATATTTGCCTCAACTTAGTGCAGGTCAAGTGAAACTTTATAAATTCATTATTTCATAATTATTAATTAATTTTATGAAATATTACATAATTAAATTCTTTTTTAGTTTCTTACGTTTATGAAATATTAATTTTATTTGTAATTTGCAAATAGAACAAATTAACTAATTAAACAAAAATCTAACTGATTTTTGAACTTAATTTACCAAGAAAATTGGATGGTTATTGGAGTTTGAGAGTTATTTATTTATGTGGCAAAAAGGAAAAATTTAAGAGAAAACAAATGGTATTTTAGTCTTTTCCTTGTATTTAATGGTAAAAATAGACAGAATAATTAAAAAGTTTGCCAAAATAAAAATATAAGACTGCAATCATGAGCCTCTCAAAATAAGGACCTTAATATTACTTTCACTAAAATTTAAGAATTAAATTATAATTTATCTATTTTAATTTTAGATGTTGAATCTAGTTATCAAATACCACCTTAAGTCAAACGGATGGTAAAATATGTACTCTAATATATATATATATATATATATATATATATATATAATAGTTTTTCTAACGTGCTTCACACGTTAACATCTATTATAATTATTACGACTTATTTTAAAATATAATTTAATTTATAAATATTTATATTTTAAATATCAGTATAAATGTTATATGACATGTAAATAATTTAAATTAATATTATATGATATTATTTTATATTATGATACTTATTAAATAGCAAAACTTTTTTATAAATTACATTCTTAATGTAAGTTGCTTTATTTTTATTTAATTTTTCACTTTTGATTAATATTTTCATAGTAGATATTCAAAATCTCTTCATAATACGACATAAAATTATCAATGGTAAATACACATTTACATTGGTTATTGTTTGTTCTTGTATTTTACTAATGGTCATTACAAAATAAAGACACACAGAGAATTATTTTCTTTTAAAATAAAAAAATATCCCTCTTTTCGGCCAGTGACAGTAATATAATTGATAATAAGACCTATTTTCCTACATATTATTTTACTAAGTAGAATACTATAGTGACTGTCATCTATCGAATGCGTAAGGCGATGTGCATCAAAATAAGGCATACCTAGTGGGGCACTTCTTATTTTGCAATAGGCAACACCACTATCCTGATAGTGGCAAAATACATAGTGCCAGAAGGATCACTAATAGAACATATAAACTATCCCTCCAAGCCATAGCAATGCATCATTACCTCTAGGATATTATCATACGTAATCCTTAACAGTGACCTCGATGAGTATAAGAAAGAAAGAGGCGACTATTTTCATGTAGTTAATTCTATACTCTTTCATTTCTTTCTTTTTTATAACTTAAATGCTTTCATATTACAAATTGCAATCTCTAAAATTATTAAAATTCCATAAGTATTGGAGGACCTTTGTGCTTGGTCCTTTAATGCTTCTTATTGTCTTGCAGGTTCAAATGATTAAGTATAAAAGAAGTCCAGCCCATCACGGATTTAAACTTTTAAAATATTATAATACTTGTGATGGAGATCTCCATTAATAAGAACAATATCCAAGAATTTTTATGGTTTAAACAATGTCATGATTTCAAGGCTTTGGCAATTTGCAATTTATTAGTGGTATGAGGGAACGATTTCATTTTTGTTATTTTAGATACAACTGAGGATTTTTGTTGTAGATGCAATTCAAATGATGAATGAATTTATGTTTGTTTTATTGAAATATAAATTGTAAAAGCAGACTGCAAGAGAGTATTTTTATCTCCTTTAATTCACGTGAACACTCTGGCTATATCAAAGCGGCGATTTTGTTTCATTGTTTTTAAAATCCCAGGCCATATAACAATTCACTTTGGGTTGATACTGAAAAATGGGTAATCCATTGTTGGGCAAAATTCTTATGATATTCCAGTGCCAAATCGATTTTTTTTATGTAAAATCCCGACTCATAGTATCAAGAATCATTGTTAAATTTTTAATATAGATTTGAGAGAACTAATTTTTAAAATTAGTTTATTAAGATTGAGAGTCCATTTCTATATTAATTACTTAACATTTTTGTATTTAATAAATGTGTGATATTTTTAACAGTCATACGTTGATTTGGGAATATTTTTATGGTTACACTACTTTTTTTTTTTTTTCATTTAAGTATGCATTATATTTTATACCCCACCTATCAACTGGTAATGTTGATCATTAATTGTGTCAATTCAAACCTATTATATAAATTTTTAGGGAAGGAAAATATTCAACAATAACATATTAAACCACACCATATGAGTAGCTAACCTTCCTCTTTTTTCTCATCAAAATTAATAATAATTATTTGTAATTTGAGAAACTCCAATATTAGACGTTTCATTTCACACACCCTATATTTTAGAACATACTAATTAATTTTATTAATTATTAAGATGAAATTTAGATTGAGAGAATGTGGATAAGAAAATGTTTAGAGTTCTTGGATTATACTAAATTTTCTCGTTTGACTTCCTTTTTTCCAACCAACTATCCATAGATTTTAACAATTCATGAATTATTAAAATCTTTCAACAATCCCTCATTTTTTAAAAAGGATGGAATGTAACTTTTATCATTTTTACCCTTAATTATCTAACACTCTATTTTAATTATTTGCTTAAATTTTATTTAAAAAATTTTCATTTCATTAATACTTACTAAAAATTTGCTAGTATTTCTTATTTTGCCAATATTTAGATAAATTTAATAAAAAAATTTGATTGAAAAAAAATTATTTTATACTTTTTTTTTAAATTAAAAATTTAATTTAATAATCATTTCATTTTACACACACATATATAGTTAGAATTTTATTTTTTATTATTAAATTCTTAAATTTTATCATTTAATAAAAATATATCACACTTTTTACAATTCACATAAGAATATAATTGAAATTTTTAATATAAAATTCATGAATTTCAAAATTTTATCCAAACATGGCTATCATACTTTTTCAATTTCAAAATTCATGTATTTAAAATCATACCAAACAAAGTATTTTAAATATTCTCTATATTTCACATTCTCTGCATTTTGAACATTCTCTTCATTTCACATTCGCTTAATCCAAATAACCCCTAATTCTATCACAAGGAGAAATTTATATCTATAATTTATAACATATATAAACACATGGAAGAGGGGTGATAAGCAAAATTATTTAAGAGCCCCCTTTTTAATTGTGTATTTATGATAAGTAATATGGTCATTTGTTAATTAAATAATATAATTATCTAATATATTTAATTTAAATAAAAAATGATGAATTTAATTAGAATAATGAAAAAATAAAATAATTATTATTTAATATGTAAATAATTATATTTAATATCTAATTATATTTAATTTA
Source organism: Reutealis trisperma (assembly GCA_947687605.1). Taxonomy (NCBI): domain Eukaryota; kingdom Viridiplantae; phylum Streptophyta; class Magnoliopsida; order Malpighiales; family Euphorbiaceae; genus Reutealis; species Reutealis trisperma. Next base: position 346,798 of record CANTUT010000306.1, read on the forward strand.
AATAAGAAAAAAATAAAATAATTATTATTTAATATATAATTAATTATATTTATTATCTAATTGATTAAACTAAAAAGCTATACAATATGAATAACTTTCACCTTTAACATTTTTCATCAAAATTAGTGATGATCATTTGTAGTTAAGGATGGATAATTGCTATTTTATTGGTCCATATTATCTAACTTTTTAACTTAAAAACTTACTATCTATTTAACAAGTTAAGCCAATAAAATTAATTTTCAATCTCTCTTCCTAATGTTATAAAAATATTATGGTTACTGAAAAGCCAGTTTTTATAATTGTACAAAGTTAATAATTTTTATCAATTCATAATCATAATTCAATAATATAAGCATATATATAATACATTATACATAATATTTTCTATAATTTAATTACAAAAAATTGATTCCATCTCAATATAAATAATAAAAAAATTTGAGTTTTTTCCTTCTCAATTTAATAAAAAATTCAAAATTAAAAAAAAATATTCAATAACCATAATACCTTCTCAAAATTTAAGATATTAACAACCTTTTTCCTGCAAACAATAGTGCGCACGCATATATATATATATGTTTATCATTAAAAAAAGAGATTGAAAATTAATTTTACAATAAATTCATAGTCTCTTTTGTGGACCTATTATCGCACATTGAGATAGATTTAATATATTCATGGCACAGAAAAAATTTATGACTCATGTCCCTATACAAGTTTCAAGGGAGAGTATATATGATGTACACAATGGCATTCATGCCAAACTTTTAATTGTTGAACTATAAGTTCAATGCTTGAACTACAGGTTTAACGCAATACATTATGCATGTATACTAGGGATAAAATAGTAATTAAATAACTCATTATAATACACAACTTATAAAATCCTTACAAATTACTCCTTCAAGGAGTTTACATAAAATCATCAATATTGAATTGAGTTGTGTTCTCTATATGGGTGGTTCCTCTTTCAGAATCTCATGATTTACCAAATGATTTATAGTATTCACTTCAGAAAATACAGTTGTACTAGTGGGCATTATTTGATAATTTATCGTTAGCAATTATTCTTTCAGAATTCTTATTATCTACCAAATGATTTATAGTATTCACTTCAGATAATACAGTTGTACTAGTAGGCATTGTTTGATGATTTTTTATTAACAATTATTCATTGCAACTACTAGAAAAATAATATTTGTAAATTTTCACTTTTTATACTGCTACTACAGGAGCACGTAACTTTATTACCGCACAATTTCAGCTGTGAAGTAATTTTAAACATGGTTGAATTATATTCTCAAATAGACTTCAAGTCTTGTAGGTGTAAATTTAACCAATCATATTGAGTTTATGGTAGTACCACATATTTTAAGTGATTATATCTATTTTTAAAACTTTTCTAGAAAATATAATAATCATTAATAGTAAGATATTCAACCTTTAAATCCTCACTTAAATGAGGTTTAAGTAGATAATAGCTTTTGCTTTTGCTAGAATCTAAATGCATTTCATTATTAACAACTCACGTCAAAAATTATTTCCATTGAATTGAAGAGCATATAAAAATTATCAACCAAACTTTAATTCACTATACTTCACTTTATTTAAATAACTTAATTTGCATATATTTAAAATACATCTAAATAGACTAATCAGAAAATAAATTAATATTAATTTTAACAAACATTAAATTCATAATTTATCCTACCAAAGAAAGGTAAGCACTAATTATGCTTCTGTATAGCAACATAAATCCAACAATGTATACAATCTGGAAATAAATTCATCAATTCATAAATTAACAAAACCATGTTACTTATATAATTTATATTAATCTCATCTCACATTAAATCTCTAATTGTTTTCACATCTAATACACATTGACATAAGTAAATTCAAAACATATATAACATACACAATTTTCTTGTAAGCTATTCAACTAACAAATATATATATATATATATATATATATATATATATATATATATATATATATATATATATATATATATATATATATATATATATATATATATATATATATATATATATATATGTATGAGACATGTATTGTCCATAAAATAAATTTTTGAGTTGAGATGCTAAGACCGAATGATATATAATAATATATACACTAGTAGAATCAATCTCAATTTAATGAATCAAGTAAACCTATTAATATGAACGCAAAATCACCATTTTCTCATAAAGCAAGTCAATCAATCAATAAATAAATAATTTAGGGTCGGATTTTATGCTAAAAAAATTATAAGCCATGACTTTAAAACTATGCATAAAATGTGTTGTTATAATTGATAACCAATTAAAAGTTGCAATTTGGTTGGTAAATCAAATAAGTCATACCCATCATTCCAATACATATAAACAATAATGAAACACTCAAAACAGAAAAATCAAAACAAAAGGGTTTACCTTAATATTATGGCCATACGCAGGTATTTTATTAATATCCAATTTATTCAATGTGTGTAGTTTAAATCAAATTTATTAGTTATTCAGGAACATAAAATATCAATTTTTCAAGGATGTCTATTTTATTTATTTGATTACTCGAAGGAGTGACACTAGTATAAATAATTCTTACTCATGATGTTGAGGCCCATCAATTAACATTGTCTAATATAAAATCATAATAAAATCAGTCTTTTAAAGACTTGTAGACAATGCATTTAGTTTTTTAGGAACATTTAATGATTCTTTAATGAATTTGTTTACTTTAATTAGTTTTTCAAGAACTATATAGAATATCAGTTATTCAGGAACTGTAGAGAATATCAGTTTTTCAAAAACTGTAAAGAATACCAATTTTTCAAGAACTATAGTGAATACCAGTTTTTCAGGAACTGTAATTATTATTAGTTTTTCAGGAACTCATAGCTTAGTTATTTATTTAATTAGTTCTTCAGGAATTATAAATAATACTAGTTCTTCAGGAACTAGAATTTAAAATATAATACTAATTCTCTAGAAACTAATAGCTTAGTTATTTATTTAATTAGTTCTTTAGGAACTATAAATAATATTAGTTCTTCAGAAACTAGTATTTAAAATATAATGCTAGTTTTTCAGGAACTAGAATTTAATTGATTAATCATTAAATAGTATATCAAATATTTGTAAATCTAAAAAAATGATTTGAAATAAATGATTATAAGAGAGAAGAAAAAAAAATATGATTTATTCAAATTAATTAGCCCAATATGTTTAAACGATTTCTTAAAAAAAAAACGATTTAGTTTTTTTTTTCTTAAAAAAAATATTTGATACATAAATATTAATAATAATAGTAATTAATTAGATAAAAATTGTTTACTTTGAATTTTATTTCTTCAAATTTTTCGCCTTAGCTGAGTTGTAGCAAACTACAATCTATCCAAAATTATGAACAATATTGTATAACGATTCGTGCTAATAACGTGTTATAAATAAAATGGAGAAAAATATGAACAAAAAATATAGAGAAGATAATAGTTTTTCTAGTTGTTCCATTTAATAGTATTAAACCCTTTATATATAGTACAGAAGAGAAAAAAATAGAAATTTTTTCCAATAAGAAAAATACAAGAAATATGAAGTTTTTCCAATAAGAAAAATACAATCAATACTAATATGAAAACTAGAATATTCATGTATATAAAAAGATATCAATCAAATCTTATAATATATCATAACAGTTGACTTAATTTTTTGAATAAATAACAAATTTTTAAATTAAAAAATTAAATGATAAAGACTAATATAATTGCAATTATTCAAAAAAAAATATGGAAAGAGAGAATATTACTATCAATCCTCATTTGGACTTTGAGCGACTAAAATATAAAAACTCTCATTTCCCCCACCCCATATTTAAAATATATGTTAACTAATTTCATTAAAATCATTAACTCTACCACAAGGGGAAATTTATATCGATTCAAAAAGATAAGGGGAAACTTATAAATACGAGACGGATGCCATACTTTCAAAGTTTCAAGTGTAAGCAAAAATTTCTCTCAATGTTAATTTGCTTGGTTCTTTCTGGTTGCTTTGCTTTGCAATTTTTTTTTATTTTTTATTGAGGTGTAATTTATAAATAACCAAAAAGCAATAACTTTTTTTTTTAACCGAAACAATCAAAGAATAAAGCCAAAACTGACGAAGAAAGCAATCGAATAAGAGGCTATAAAGAAAGGGAAGAAAAAAAACGAAATAGAAGAGAAGAGAAGAGTCCTATCAGAATAATAAATCCAAAATAGACAAAATGATCCCCCACAGAACTCTCTCTCGCTCTCTCTCAAAGAATACAAAGCAAAGAGTGGTTAATCCCCAGGCAGAAAACCCAACCACTGGCCAATAGTATAACAATAATTTAACAAAACAATGGTAAAATAAAAATATCAAATGTGAGGGTCTGTAATAAAGAAGAGGAGAGCATAGGGGACAAAAGATTAAAATAATTTAACACCAGTAGCAATGGACACGATAAAACATCGCTCTCTTTTGTTGATGATCTCTAGAAGATCAAAGCCAGTACTGCCCATCCCAATGCCAAGCTTCCCACCATCTTCTGCAAGCACCTTATCGTTTCTGCTCCACTCTGCAATTTTGTTCAACAGATTCAATATTTTAAAACCCAAAAACTAATACATCTGAATTTCTGATTTCAATGTCAGCCACAGATTTAGGCTTGAGACAAATAATTAATTCTCCTTACTCTCGCATGAAGATGAAAACCTCTATCATACACGTCTAATGTTAATTACCAAGACCATTACTATTACGCTATGTCCGCGTGCCCAAATTAATGAACTTGATTAATGATTAATGACATTTGATTTGAGTCTAATTAAGAGTATAAAAAAATAATCAACTTGCATTAATTATGAAAAATTTAACGGACTACTATGAGTAATTTTTTACTAGATCGGATCCAATAAAGCCATGCAAAGGAATCTTATCTCATCTGTTAGTAAACAATTCACAATCTCACATCTTGAACAGATCCAGATAATCAATTGCCGATTGGCGTTTGCCAATTTGTCTACTTATTTTGAAGCGTGAATCTCACGCGCTTCAATATCGCGTCCATCGTATCAGAGAAACGCTTTCCAGAACCAGCAAAGTGAGAAGCATAAAGCTTGCTTCCACTTCTTGGTTAAAAAGTAGCACCAACATTTGGCATTTCCATGGCTGATCTGGACTGGAGGAACAACAATCGGCTCATTTTAGGAAACTTAATCAGTTTTCACTATTATACGCCTGGCATGCAACGCTAACAATCTCCTGACTAGAGTTACAATCAGAGTATTATTGTGGACTGTGGATCTTTGCACTTAGACTATTGTTAGATTGTTAGATCTGGAAGTGCATTGCACTCAGACTTAGGCGCATTTTAGACAGTAATTTGAAGAGGAAAAATACTTAAAGAAGAGCACCAGAAAGTACCTCATCATCGGCAACAGAGGGACCAGGTGAGTTGGCTTCGGCGCTCGGTCCAGGTGACTCCGTCGGTGGAGCAGGTGGGCTCGACAACTCTGGAGCAGGAGCTGGTGAAGCAGTGTGCTTCTTGGACTTTTTCTTGCTCGGAGTCGGCGCAGGAACCTCTGCCGTTGGAGCGGCCACTGGAGCCGGTGGAGCATTTTCTGGAGGAGAGCTTGTTGGTGGAGTAACTGGTGCAGGTGATGGAGGAGATTTAGCAGGAGATTTCGCTGGTGGAGAGCTCACTGGAACTGGAGCAGGTGGTGAGCTAACAGGAGCGACAGCAGGTGGAGCCGTAGCTACGGGAGTCAGAGCCGGAGCGGGCACTGTCTGTTTTGCAGGAGAAGCTGCCGGTGTTTTCGCCGGTGGTGAAGACACTGGGGCTGCAACTGGAGCAGGTGATTTAGGCTTTGCTGGTGCTTTAGCTGGTGCAGCAATAGGAGTAGCAGGAGCGACAGGAGTAGCAGGAGCGACCGGAGTAGCAGTCGGCGACGCCGCAGGACCTTGACCACCGACACCGGCAACAATGATGCACATTAATGCGACAGACAATACGCTTTTGCGATCCATCTTTAGAAAGTGAGAAAAAGAGAGAGAAGAAGCTTCGAGAGTGCGAGTTAAAGCTGAATTAGTGATAATAGTATATATATATAGAGCCCCGTTTTATCTCATAAAGTAACGGACAGGTTTAGATAGATCTGGATCGTTTAACAAAACGGGACCCACTTAATAGCCGTTTGATTAACGAATAAAACTTTTTGGTCCCCACAAAAAATTGGTATAAAAACAAGAATGTGGCGCTTGACACAGTCTGTCAGGGACCCACAAATGTCCAAATTATGGTGTATCAACGCATGTGATTATGGAGTATTTAATTAGGGTCATTTACGCGTGACACGTCATTAATCTACTTTTGCTGTGTTGTTGATTGCGCTGATTAACAATTACCAACATCAAACGATCCTCTGCTGGTGTTTTTTGGCTCAAGGGGAATTGACACAGCTGGTGATTATAGAGGTGGGGACGTTGCCAGTTTGACAACCCAATCATGGATGGCCACCTAGGTTATTGGCAATAATTGTAGGGGAAGTATGGGTGACTTTAGTTGGATCTTCAGCCCACCGTCAAAAAGTGGGCCCTGGTGCAAAGCTGTCTCGGTGAGCGTGCCCTGTAACCCAACTTACTTTTCTTCTTGGCCTCTTCTTACAATTTTTGTGAAGTGAAAAGCAGGTAAAAGCAAGCCAACTATTATCCCCTCTTCCGATTTTGTAATATATATATATATATATATATATATATATATATATATATATATATATATTTATACACACACACTCTTATTAACAAAATCATTTTAGTTTCTAAATTATTTAAAATCAATTTAAATCATTTAATTTCTTTAAATCATATCTTATGGATATATACTCGCATATGACTTTTATAAAATCTACTTTAATTTCGGAATTTTTTTTCATATTCATCTCTATTAATTTAAGTTACATAAAAATTATAAATATATATTCATTGAAAAAAAGCACATAATTAATTCAATTTCATTCTTTGACATAAAAAGAGCATTCCATAATTTAGAATCTTTTATCAAATTAACTTAATTATAATATTAACTAATAGTAAAAGATATTTTATTAAATACATAAATAAATTTTAAATAAATACATAAAATACATAATGTTCGCATATTCACTAATTCAATTACAGGAAAACATTCGTCACTCAATTCTAGGATATAAACATAATGCATATATTCATTTTTCAGTACTAACAATCAAAATCAAATATCAATGTGAAATTTGAAGACTACAGACTTTCCAATGTGTAATTCGATCAAACGAATATCGTAAAATACGTTGGGGAGTCGAAATGAAGCTGTTAGAGCTTGAGTCCCATGCATCATCATCGACCGGCTATACGTCGCCATTGTTGGTGGTTCTGGAGGTCGAGTAGGATACCACTCAGCTCATTTTGATGTCGGGAGCTCGAAAATATCCAGTCACTCATTGCTACTCACTGGTATCGAAACCTAAAAGGTCCTGAGGCTGTTTTACTTCATCGCTTGAATCCGTCAAAGTCGATTACCCCTACTAGTGGGGCTTGGTGTTAAATGGTTGTGAATAATATTTTCCAATGAGATTAAGATCGGCTGAAACAACTGCCAGAAAAGCTTCTCACCTCTTGTGCACTACCATTTGTCAATGATTCGTGTTGCTTCTGCTTCACATGAGGTCGTTGGACGCTTGTGGATGTGGTGGCGGAGGTGGCGGTGGTCTTCGACGGTGATCGGAGGTTGGGATTATCAGTGGTAGTTTCCTCAATCTTTTTCTCTCGTTTTGCCCCTTTCTTTCAAAGGCAGCCTCTGATTGGAGGCTTAATAGCCCACCAAAGCTGTCCTTTCTTCTTCTTTTTTCAAATATAATTTATAATTCATATCATTCAATGAAAAGTAATGATAGGAAGAGAAAGTAGTTTGGTGGTTAACAATGAAAATTACCACTTAGTCACGAGTTTGAATCACGGTGTTTGTACATTATATATTTTTACACAAATTATTACTTTTTTTACTATAAAATAATTATTCAAAAGAAATTTATAGTAAATCAAAATTTCAAATAACTAATTTCATAAAATATTTTTATTACCTTAAATTTATATATCATTTTAAATATCAATGTAAAAATATAAGATAAATATATTTTCTTATAAAATATAACTTTAAAATAACAAAAATTCAAATTATTACATAGTGTATATGGTGTTTGGAATAATTCTTGTACAGAAATTTAATTTAATTCTATTGAAAAAATTGACTAAATTAAATTCTTACAAATGTTTTTTTCCAAATGACTCATAGTATTATGTTTTGATTAATGTCTCGTAATAATGCAAGTTGTACTATTTTTTTTTATAACAATTGTACTAAAATATTTTAACGAGTAAAAAAATATTATTATTTTCATTTATTATCGTTGTACGAAAGAGAAAGAGAAAAGAAAAGAATTTTAATTTCTCTTCTCTTGTTTGGATCTCCTATTTACACAAAGGAAAAAACTTAATTTATCACAAGACATAAAGGGATTATAAATACAAATTTATCTTTTTAACCTTTTGATGGCTATGACTATGGTGCAAGCAGGTTTCAAAATCTATATTTTCTCATTTGATTGTCAAGAATTCATCCACCTCTGCTAAAGCAATTAGAATGGTAGTCTTTGGGAAATCGTAGTTCAACTATCTAATATTAGAGATTTGTTAAATAGATTTGATTGTATTAATTTTGTTTGAATTGATAGATTTTGTAACAAACCAGCCAATTGGTTGGCTTCCTTTTTTCTCAACACTTTTATTTCACCAATTTAAGTTACCATATACCCTCCATTACTTTCACACTTCTTACGTAGATAGGTGGGCGGGTGGAAAAGAGGAAGTGCAAAAGAGTGATATATAAAGATAATGAGGATATGTTGGTAATTGTAATTGCTACATACTTTTTATATTATTATTTCTCTCCCTTTCACTCAAGAACGGAGGGAAATTTTTATTGATATAAAAAGTAAACAGGGAAACATAAATTCTCTTATTTTCTTTTCTTTCACTTATTTACCAACCAAATGAGATAAATTATTTTAGATTCTTTTATTTTATTTTATTTTCTTTTCTCCTCAATTCTCTCCAAATAAACAAAGGGTCATAGTTCATTTTTTATTTATTTTAATTGTTTCTTTAGCGGTATTAAATTTTTAATATTATATATATACACAATTTTTTTAACTAGTATAAATATTTTTAATCAATACTTTGAGGCATGACCTAATGATAAATATATATTTCTTCTGAAATAAATCCAGAATCAATACACCTCCCTCAATAGTCAAAAAAAAAAATATATATATATATTTTTAATCAGTAAATAACTTAATTTGCATTCGAATGATATTCTTTCCCCTATATATATATATATATATATATATATATATATATATATATATATATATATATATATATATATATATATTTAGAGTAATAAGTGAGAGAATATATTTTGACACCTTTTCTTAATCACAACAAAAAGCTAAAAGATGATTCAAGAGACATTAAATTATAAAAAAATTAAATAGTCACTAATTCATTTAATAACTTAACTTTTAAATCATATATTATTCAATAAGTATTTAATTTCCAAACAATAAAAAAATTTAAAAATTAGAAATTGCATTCAACAATATTTAGCCTACCCACATATTAAAAATGAAATTATTTTTCTCTTAGCTTTTGCCTTTATATATATATATATATATATATATATATATATATATATATATATATATATATATATATATATATATATATATATATATATATATATAAGACTTGCAACGGATGAACAATGTAATTGGGGGGTAAAATTGTCTAGGGAAAAAAGGATTGAGGGGCATTAATGGGTTTCTTGGATCCAAATTTACTATCATGACCCAAGATAGCATGGAACTCAGTCACGAAAACGGCACTGTTTTATTGTAATGGCATATAGGCCTTGGAATGGGGTAAGATTGTCCAGGGAAAAAAAGATTAGGGAGCATTATGGTTTTTTCGACTCCAAATTTATCGTCATGACTCAAGATAACATATAATTCAGTAACGAAAACGGCACCGTTCCACAGTGACATGGAAGGAAATTCACTTTAGTGTAGTGACTATTTTAGATAGAGTCAAGGTTGCTTTATGTCTGTTCCACTAATCAGACAATGACTCAGACACACTTAAGTAGTTAGTACCTTAATTATTTGGGTTACACCATTAAGATTAATAATTTTATATTAATTTAAATAATATCTATTTTTCTTTTGAGTCAATAATTTAGAATTTTAGTGGATTACAAATCGAACTTTTAATATATATATATATATAATTGAATTTCAATTATTTTTTATAATATTATACAGGATAAACTAAAATTTCCCATAAAAATTAAAGATTATAAAAGTATAATTTCCACATGTAACACAATTATAAAAATTAATACATACATAAGTATGAGTTTTTAAAAAAAAATTAAAATTTTCTAAATTGAAAAATTCTTAACTACTTTTGGTGTGGTTGTATTTTTATATACAAAGCTAATCATTGATTGATATTTTTAAAATTTTGTTACGAGTATACCAATTATATTATTAAGTATACTCACACGTAATTTTTCTATTAGACCTTATGCATATATTAGGTGTAGTTAAATCTTTCTTTTAAAACAGCAAAAATTTTTACTGAAAAATAACTTTTGACATTTTGATTTTACAATCAATAAATCCAATTTGATACTGATATATCATATTAAATGTTGCAAAACTACATATATAGATTTGGTTAACCAGTGAACAAAGCCACTGGGTCAAATTCATGGAAACTGGAACTTTGGTCCACTCTTATGGGTAGAAGCCGATACCTCATTTATATTCTTTTAATACTCAAGTGAGTTTTCAAGAATAAAGTCTAGTAAAAATTTATAATTTTTCAATGTGAGATAGCTTTTGAAATACAACTTACAACATATAACACCTTTGTATTTAATTCATGTGTGATTGTTTCACATATTTGACTTGAGGTCCTACAAAACAAAAAATGATGGAATGTATGTGAAGAACATTATTTAAAGTGATATTTGATCAATAGAGTGCATAGGTATAGTTGTCCCATTTGTTAATCCGACAGGTAAAGAGTAAGAAGCAATTTTCATATTAAAGAGAATGGGTGAATCACATTTAAGATGTTCAAAAGCACCATTGTCTAGGATCCAGTCTGAGATTGGGTGATCTTACAAACAATTTGCTACAGTCTGATTAGCAGAGGGCAATAAGGACATGAGCTGATCATATTATTCTTAAGTGTGAGTAAACCATGCCATTGACTGACCTGGACATGGAATGGCATTATTGGATGAAACAGATTACATCTTCCCTTTTGAAGTTTTTCCTTTGCTTTGCCATCCTGGAGGAAATCCAACCAGCTTAATTAAAACGCTTTTCTTGGGTATGCCCAGGTTTATTGCAGTATGCACATTTTATTTGTTGGTCTCTCCTTGGTGATTCCCTTTAGGTTCCTCTCTAGTAAATTTCGTTGTTAGGTTGCTAGATTGTTTAACATTAAAGGTTACTGCCTCTGGCTGATCACAACCAATTGAAGCAATAGCTTGTTGCTTCTCTTCTTTGGTTACAAAAGAATAAGTCCTGTTGATTGAAGAAAAATGTTGCATACTTAATATTTAAGATCGAATGATGCTGTATTCATCATTCAGTCCCATGAGAAATTGATGGACAATTTTCTTTTCTGATATTCCGAGATTTCTTTTTCAGCACCACAAGTATATGAAGGGATAGTGGAATAGGCCGCTAGCTTATCTCAAAGACCTTTTAATTTGGTGTAGTAGGCTGCCACAGTAAGGTCTTTCTGCTGTGCAAGACAAATCTCTCTTTAACTCATGAATGGGTGGAACGTTTTTTTGAGAGTAGCGTTCCCACAAATCTCCGCACATCCCACAAGCTGTATGTACATATGCAACACTATCATGTGGTTCTGAAATTAAGGCATTGAAAATCTAAGAAATTACTATTGAGTTATGTTTTTCCCAAGCTTGAACCTCTCGGGCGTTCTCATATGATTTGACTAAGGAGCCATCAACAAAATACAATTTAGGGGGTGTAAATGAGCCGAAATGTTCGCGAGCAATTCAATCTTTGGCTCTATAAAAGATCGTTTACGTTTGGATTGCTTTATAAACAAGTCAAGTTTTTTTTTTTTTTTTTTCCAATGATAAATTAACTAAACTTGAGTCTTATTTTAAAATTTGATAAATAAATGAGCCGAATTCGAGTGAAGTGAAGTTCAATTTGATTAGATTTGTGAACAGTTTAATTATAAACTTGTAAACAAGTTCTCAAACAACTCAATTAATAGGCTCGTAAACAATTTATTATTATTATTATTATTATTATTATTATTATTATTATTATTAACTTAATAATTTTGGCACTCTAAAAAATATATTTTAATACTTTTATAAATTTTTTGCTAATTCAAATTGACTAAAATATATATATACTTCTTATTAACATAATCTAATATTTTCATATTATATAAAATATATTTTTTTATTAACTAATATCTTTGTAATACATATTATGTTTAATTTTATGATTACATTTTTCACTGATTGAATGTTTTTACTTTTATATTAGTTTTAAATATTTTTATTATAGTTATTTTATTAGAAATAAATATTTAAAAAGTTGAGTATTTTGATAAGTTATAAATAAGTTTCATAATGAGTTGAGCTCAAATTTAGTTTGATTATAATTTATTAACAAGCTTAACTCGAGTTCGGCTCGAATTTTAAGCGAGTTAAGTTTAAATATAATTTTTAAATTCGATCCAAAACTTAAGCTCGAAAAAAAAATATCAAACCGAGTTTGAACAAATTAAAAATCGATTCGGCTCGACTCGTTTACGCCCCTACTTATTTTTGGCCCGAAAAGCGTTCATCATAGCATGCCTCCATATTGAATAATTCTCACCTTTCAAAAGACAAGAAACAAGAATTATGCCTGAATTATGAGATGAATTCAAAAAATAATGGGAAGACGAATCATGTTCAGACACCAACCTAAATGTTGAAATTTTGGATGTACTCGAAGAATTTTCCTCGCTCATGATGATTGGAGGTTTTAGGATTCAAAGGATTAGTATTGGCTCTGATAACATGAAATAGGAACTCAAACATGGAGGAAAAAGAAGACTGGATTCCCGATTCATTCTACTGCAAAAGAAAGAATTTATACATGCAAGTGCAGAGGTCTACAATTTAGGAGAAAAATTAGACAAATAGCTAGCTAAAATACAAGAGCGCAACTATAGTCTAAATTCTAGAAATCTATAGCAGACGTACATGATCAATAAGGTAATAATTCAAACAATATCTTTAAGATAGTGTGAGCATTTGTTGGAAAAATTAATATTACTCCTTCTGTCTTAAAGAAATTGTCCATTTTTCTTTATCATACAGTTTAAGAAAATATCATTTATTACTTATTAATTCATAAATTTTATTATATATATATTTTTATTTATATCATTACTTATATACATTTATTACTAGGAGTAAGCAAAACCGAATCGAAATCGAAAAATCAAATCGAACCGATTAGTTCGGTTCGGTTATAGCAAAATTTTTTTTTGTTATAATCGAACCGACTGAAGTTTTTTAATATATATATATATATATATATATATATATATATATATATATATATATATATATATATATATATATATATAGGGAAATGAATAGATTTAAATGTTTTACTATTATTATTATAGAAAATTAAGCTTTTTGAATAAAATGAATTAGTATTAATTATTTTTTCACTTGTATTTTTATGATTCATTATCATTATCATTGGAAATTGATTTTTTTTAATTAAAATGAATTAATATTAATTTTTTTGACTTATATATATATATATATATATATATATATATATATATATATATATATATATATATATATAGTAATTATTAATTATTTCATTATCATATTTATGAAAAAAAAAAAGAAAAAAGCCCACCAGCCAAAACCGACAAACCTTTTCAGTTCAGTTTTCACTAAGAGTTAGATTCGGTTCGGTTTGAGAAAAAATTAATTTCGGTTATTTTGGTTCAGTTCGATTTTGAATCGAACCGATCATTTGCACAGCTCTATTTATTATTACATATTATACTAGTTTTAGGAATGTACAAGTAGTATATTTTTTAATTAATAAGGATAAAATTATATATATATATATATATATATATATATATATATATATATATATATATATATATATATATATATATATATATATATATAGTGAATAAGTATTTTGAGACATTTTAAAAAATAATAATGAATAATCTTTTTAGAACGGAAAGAATAAGATACTGTATTAGTTTTCAGTTCATTATAATTAGATATGTATGTTCCCTAAATGTATGGTCTCTCCATCTCCAATGTTAATTTCCAAGAAAGGGAATCAAGAAGATATATTTGAATAAGAAAAACAACTAATTAGGAGAAGATGAAGGATCGTACAGCTAGCTCATCGATGTTATAAGAATTGTAATTCAAAACTAATCTTCTTTCTTTGTTCTCAATTCCTTAAATTTGAAAAAGAAAAACAGTGAAAGTTGTATACATGGACAGAAAATATGATAAAGTTCTTCAAAGTGTTGAAATTCAAAAATTGAGTTGGTGAAACAAGTCCATTAACAAATGTTATTACCTAATTGATTTTAAGATACATGGAGTGTAATACCCAAGGTCTCCATAGCTCATCAGAGCTATAATAATACCATAGAATATAAATTTTATGGATATAATATCAATGACATAGTGATAGGATGACAGAAATTCTTATTGGTGCTAAGTGCTTGAGTGTGTATTTTTATGAGATATGAATATTTATTGTATGTTTTATTAAATTAATTTTAGGCGATATGGCTCAGTTTAAGTTTATTATGATATGAAAAGGTAAGATTTAAAATGCCAAGTGAAAGGGAAGGGAAAAAGTTACGAAAAATTTTTAAGTTCGGAAAACCGTTTTTGGGTGGGCTTGTTAATGGGCTTTTGGACTCAAAACCCAAGCCCATGGAGTGGCCGGCCCTAAGGCCTAAATTTTGGGTGGAGCTTGACTAAATTATGGTTAGAACAAGTTAATAAGGAGTTAGGATGAGAATGAGTTAGGTTAACCATATTTGTTGACTTATGTCAACTTTACACTTAAGCTTCCTACTTTTCCATCACCATGATTATGTTCATTTTGGTGATGATGGAATTCATTATTATGATGCTTAGTCACCATACACCTAATGGCCATCTCAACCATCCATCTTGATCAATCTTAGCCCTCCATTTTAAGTAAAAATATGACCATTGATATTGTAGAATTAAATCACCACCATTGATTTTATTTGTATATAAAATGAAAATGTGTTACACCATTTCATTTATAACCTACACCAAAAATTTCACCCTCACCAAAGACTAAAAACCTCCCAACTTGTTCTCCAACTTAGAGCTAAATTTGGAGCATTTCAAGGTGAGATTTATTACTTAAGTGATTCCTTTCTTTCCTTAGCCTAAGTGTGATAAATTGTTAGCAATTATCCCTTTTCTTTTAATTTCTATGATTGGATTTTAGTGAAATCATTTAAAGAAGAGTTAGTTTGGCATGTTAAGTGATGAAATATGAGAATTGGGGTTAAGGATTTGGGGTTTAATAGGTGAATAATAACAAGGAAAGCATGAAAGATCAATGAGAAGGAACTTTATATAGGGTTCGGCCAAACTAGGGTTTTTAGGGGAAGTGTCCAAAATTTTTTTTAACACTATCTAAGGTTATTTGGGATGTTGAAAAGTGGTTTAAAAATGAAAAATTTGAATTTAGAGATTTTATTCAAAAATTGAAATTCTTGAAGACATAATGCATGATATAAGGGAAGTGTGTAATGTGAAGTGTAGTTTGATGTTTGATTGTTGTTGTAGGCTTTGCATGACATTAATTTCACCTTTGAAAGATCAATTTGAGATTTGATTGAGAAATTTTGGGTTTTCACCAAATCATCCCAATTTGGTAAAGTTAGGGTTTATGGGAATTGAAAGAGATTAATTTCAATTGGTGAATGAATGTTGATTGTTTGAGTATTAGTTTGATAAATCTATGTTTAAATTGAAGTTTGAAAATGAATTTGATAATTTTTCCTAAATCTTGGAGTTTTGAGTCACATTGGGAATTTCAAGGTTTAAACTTGAATTTTTAAGATTTATTGGTTAAATAAGTTTGTAATTGATTCAATTTGATGTTGTGAAGTCAATTTGAAATATGGTTGATGAAAATGATTTTTCAACTCTAATTGGAATATACCAAATTAGAGATTTTGATTTTTTTGAGTTTTGTTAATTTTTTTTAAATGTTAGAAAATTGATTGCATTGGTTTCCATTGATGAACATAGGATTTAATTAAGGAATTAGGAAGGAAAAGGAACCTAATTGTTTTGATGAAAGGATTTGGACAACATGGGGTTTTGGAATAAAGTGATTAAATGATTAATGTGTTTATGTATGTTATTATTTAATATATTGGGATGTGTTTTGGTGATTAATAGTAGGAAGTTAATGTAAGTTGAATTTAGAATTAGATTAGCAAGTCAAAGGAGTAGAAATTAATATACGATTGTTTGGGGTGTATTTGTAGAATCAAAAGGCAAAGACATTGCTTGGGATACCGAGAAGCCTCGTTGAAATCTACATTAGAACTATCGGTATAGGAGCTAAGGAGCAAGAGGTGAGTACCTAATAATATTATACGCCTTGTGCTTTAAATATAAGCATGAATGTTGAATCCCTTTCCCTAATTAAAATGCATCGCAATTCTTTGGCATGCATGATATGCTTTACTGATTACTGAATTAAATATCCTTTATGGCACTTGGCCAAATGAGCCTTATTGCTTAATCTCATAATATGATCAATGATAGGGATTTTGATTATTTATTGATATATTATCCATTGAATCATTTCATGGATAGAGAAATAAAATGTTATAATGATAAGCAGAATACTCCTCTGATGTGGCGCAATACATCAGACCTTGTGCACAATGGAAATGGACCTGCGGATAGGATAAAGATTATCCGAACCTTAGCTGGGAAGGGTTTAAGGTTCTCAGTACGTACGACCCGATCAGTTGTATGTGTGACTAGAAATGGAGGAGTGAGCAAGGCATAGGCCGCCACTTGATTGATTATGGGGGAAACACCCCGTTTGTAAGAAAGAAAATGTTCTGCTAAGAAATTACAATATTTACTGTATATGGAAAAGTATTCCATAAGAATAACTCTTGATTCGTTTTATTTTATTGCTATAAGAAACCATCATTAAACCACATACCATTTGCTTACTTTATATAGTATTATTTTGTACTCACTGAGTTTTGTCTTACCCCATAGTTGTTATTTATTTTCAAGATCAGTTGATGGTTCGGCAAGGTAAATTCCAAGTTCTACGTCTTCGCTTGGAAATTGCGTTGCTAGTTTTAGTATCATCATGTACATATTATGTTGTATTTTGGAAGTTTCACTTTAGAGCTCCATGTTTTGTTAAATTCTGTAATAATGGTATAACTTGGAGTATCATTAGTATGTGTAATTGGGTATTATCTTAGTGCAGTTCAGATACGTGCTTAATACTCACTTGAATTGCAATTAAATCAGTGGAAAATGAAGTTCAAAAGCGATAAGTATGAAAATGAATTTAGATGTTGAATAACTATTACATGGGTAATTAACACGGTAATCGCTTATAAGGAATAAGGAATTATGGCTACGATCTTAGGTTAAGGATAACGTAATGGTAACAGCTTATGAGTTATAGGTTGTTCTATGGGTTTAGGTGACCTTACGTCTCCCTATGCCCTACGACAGTCGCGGCTCAAAGATGGGTCGTGACATGGAGAGAAGACAGCAAAGTAGGGATAAATATTCAATGGATTCAAATTTATTCCAATTAAAAAAAATGTATATTTAAATAAATTTTAACAAATAAAACAAATTGAACAATCATTAAATTAGCCCAACTAAAATTTTATAATTCATTTTAATTCTATATAGTTTTTGTGTTTTATGATATTTTTAAAACTTAATAGGTAAATTTATCCAAATATTTTTGTATTTTTTAATTGTACTATGATAAGGATAAAATTTACTTAGTAGCTTAAATGACAAATCTACATACTAATGATCTGTAAACATGAGAGAGAAAAGGGTTAGAAGCTACCCGAAAGTAATCCGGTGAGGAGCCTTCTATGCCAAAGTCAGAGAGCTGAAATAGTTTTGAGAGAAAGTTTTAAATGAAAGTTACATAAAAAGTACATTTATATATGTGAAAATGGAAATTCTCCTACAGACACATATCATTAAGTCTAAGAAGCTCATTTTTTTATTGTTATCTTTTTTTTTTTTTTTTTTTTTGTGAATTGTATCCTAATATAAATATTTAGTGTTTTTATATTGATTAGAAATGTAAAAGGTAGAATTAGCCTTGTAACATATTATACTTTATTAATTTAATTTCTATATTTTAGTTGAAGTTAATTGGACTCTTAAACTTTAAATAATTACAATTAATTAAAATAATGATTGGATTAACTAAATTTATAAAATTATAGAATCAAATTAACTTTAATCAAAATTTAAAAATTAAATTAGCAATGTATTATAGTAATAGATTTAAGAGTTAATTTGATTTTTGACTTTCAATTAATAATTAAATAGCAAAAATCTTGTTTCAGTTTTGATTTGGGGTACTACTTAACACCAACTTTTGAAATTAGGATACAATTCCAAAAGCATGAGAAATTTATTTAATGGCTATTTTTTGAAAACCCTAAAATTAGGGTTTTAATAATCATCCCACACTAAACACTTTATTTAAAAAAAAAAAAACATGGATCTTAGTTCTTTGACGTGTACACGTTACACATGTCAAGATATGAACTACATAAGAACTATCTATTGATTATGATCATAATCATGCGATAAAAGACATTAAAAAGAATAACTTTGTTTCCTATTTTCACATTATTAAACTTAGGTTCCATAACTTAATCTATGGGAGTAATCATTCTTTTGATGTATTTTATATAAGATTTTTTGCATATGGTGGCCGCATTTTCTTGAGACAAACGCACTTTTGTACTTGAAACAATATATTTTTTCCGATCTTTGCTTGATTTTTATCTTTAGTATTATATGTTAGAGGATTCGAATATAAATTTAAATTTATCGTGCAGTCGTAAATTAATTATTTCTTTAGTTGAAAATATACTGAAAAGTACTTTTAGTTTATATATATATAGAGGTAGAGTATATTCAAAACCAAGGCAATTTGATTGGATTCATATGGAGGGGACCAAACCACACTGCGATGCCATAAGTTTCTTTGCTCTAGAAAGAGACCTAAGAAATGGAGATTTAATGATTCATAACTGTCTTATTGTATTAAAAATAATATATATCCTCTGCCTCTGAAATTCAATTTATTTTCTATATGTTGTTTTGTAAGTTTTGAATTTGCTTTTTTTTTCATTTGTTTTTGTTAATTTTGAGTCACATTATTCACCATAGTGCTATCTAATTAATGAGTTGATGTGTATTGTCCCATAAAAAGAATTGTTGTCCATTAGCAATTTTCAGTCATATTGACTTTGTATGCATTTCATCTGCTAAAGGCCTTACATGGGAATGTTCATATTTAAAGGATTTTCTTTTTCCATTTTCAACTTTTGAATTGGAAGTAGATCTCAATTCCACTTTTTATATATGCTAATTAGTCTCTTAATTTGTCTTAGGTCATTAATGCCATGACATAATCCATTTATTCTATATTTTATTTATTTGAGCAATAAAATAATATTATACAGTCTCATATTTAGAATATTTTTTTTAGAATGTTTCAAAATGTATGTCTTATTTCTATTTTAACAATTTTTTTATCTTTTATATCTGTTTTGTCTTTAAATATCGATTAAATTTTTTGAGAAAATAAAATTTAATTGTATTTAATTAAGGGTATAAGAAGAAAAATAATATATTATTTAATATATTCTTAAACTTTGTGAAAATAGATATGTCCCAAACAAAATGAAACGGAGGGATTAATAAATTTTCGTATATTATATTAAGTTAAATTTTTAATTTAATAAAAAAAAATTGAATCATTCACGTCAAAATACATTGTTTTAATTCATTTTCTAATCCAGTAAAAAATAGACCAATTACCCTGATAGCGAGGAATTCAAAGAAGGAAAATCTTATTATAACTTACCCCCCTAATCCCTTATTTCTATAACATCCTTGTAATTTCTCACATAGGGTGAGTGCATCACCAGAATTAAAACCAAACCGAGCATCTTTTGTTGCTCACTACTCATCCCAAAACCTCCATTTTTGCACTTTGAAATGCAATCAGAACACAAAAAGAATTCACTCGAGTGTACTTCTTCTTCTAAAATGCTCCCAGACCCAACATGCACAAACCCTTATTGCTTCTTTTGCACCATGAATGAGCAAGACCCATCGCTCAGAAGAGCCAAAATCATCCAATGTTTCAAAGAAATGCCCCTCAGAGATGACCAAGAACAAGTCTTGGTCTTAAGTGGGCTTTGGAACATTGCCATGACTCAACCTGACGACCCCGAATTCCCATCTCTAGGCATCTTTGATTGCATGGGGAAGCTTATAAACAGAGGAATCAAAGAGAAAGAATGGCTTCTTAGAGACCAAAACATCTATATACCTTACTATGCAGCCCATATAATTGGCTCTTATACCTTGAACAAACCTGAATTAGCAGAGATAGCTGTCAATTCAGGTGTGATTTTCCCTCTATTGGAGCTTCTTAGTGGGAAAATCACATGGGTAGAGCAAAGAGTTGCAGTTCGAGCAATTGGTCATCTGGCTAGCCATGAAATAACCTTTGAAGCCATTGCAGAGTTTGAAGAGGAAATAATTGAGTTGACCATGGAAATAGCAACCAATTGCTTAACAACAATCTATAAAAAGTTTCTTGGTGTAAAAGATAAGAAAAGACTCAAATATCATTGTGATTTGCTCACAAGAGGGCTTGGAGGGATAGAAACAGAGAACAGAAAAGCAGAGGAATGGGCAGCTCAGTTACAGAGTTGGTCTCTGATCGTTTTAAATTGCTTTGTTTGTAAAGAAAGGTCTCTTACTCTTATATGCAAGAACGTACAATTCTTGAAGGATCTTTGTGGCATGTGGAGTGGTTTAGGAAACAGAACATCCCCTGGTGGAATTGGACTTATAAGAAGTTTATGCAACACAAAAATCGGTAGAGAAAGCATAGCAAATTTAGAAGAAGTTATAATTAGTCTTTGCAATACTTCAAGATCTTGCGATGATTGGCAATTCATGGCAATAGATTCTCTTCTTTTATTGCTTAAAGATTCAGATACAAGATACAAAGTTATAAACATTGCTGCTCTGTTTCTCGCTGATTTAGTTGAGCTAAGAAGATTAAATTCAAGAACACAAATTGGAGAAGAAATTACACAGACATTGTTGCAAGATTATCATAAGATCAAATATGGGGGCTTGAAATTGAAGAGCCAAAGTGCAATGGAAGCATTGAAGAAGATATGGGAATTGAAAGTAGAAAGAAGAAAGAAAGAAGAGGTAATTTCAGAACAAGAGTTGAAAGGAAGGAAAATTTTAGCTCGTATGTTGAAACAAGAAGGAAACCAGAAATTTTGGTCTGGTTACAATGAAAAAGCTGTAATGAATTATACAAAAGCTTTGGATTTGTGCCCATTAAAGATGAGAAAAGAAAGATTAGTTCTTTATAGTAACAGAGCTCAGGGTTATTTGTTACTTCGAAACCCTGAAGCTGCCATCAGTGATACTACTAGAGCTTTGAGCCTATGTTCTAGCAGTGCTAATCCTCACAGTAAGAGCCTGTGGAGAAGATCACAGGCTTATGATATGAAAGGGATGGCTAAGGAAAGCTTGATGGATTGTTTAATGTTCACCAATGGCCGCATGAAATCAGATGATAAGAAAAACAAGCATTTCAAAATCCCATACTACGCAGCTCGTATGATCAACAAGCAAATGAGTGCCACGTGGATTTTTGCAGATGCCAAGTCAAAGAACAAAATTGAAGTAGACAAATCCAATGGAGAAGGAGAAGACATGGTGATGATGATGATGATGAAGATCAAAGATAAGAAAGGTGCATATTTCTTTTTTTAGTTATTGATATATCTAGAAGAACAAAGTATATGATTTTATTGCATTTCTTTTATGTGAAGAAGCCACTATTTTTCAGTGTGTTAATGGCATATTCTACGTTAATGGAAGTTACACCCACTGCCACTACTGATTTATATTTTATGTAATTCAGAAAGAAGATAATTGCTTTTGTTTTTGCTAGGAATGCCTACTATCCTTGAAGATTCATTGGCTGAAAGGGAGATAGGCAAAAGCAAGCAACGTAGGGTGAAAAAGGGAAGAGAAGCTACAGGACTTGCTGCTGATTTAGCAAGTGTAAAAATGGGTTGACTGACATTATCAAAGGTCCTGCATTACTTTTTTGAGCACCGGATGTATCGATCAGGTTGTGTATACACTTGTAACTAAATTATGCCTAGATGTATAAAAATCCTACATTATTAAAAGAGGGGAATTATCGTGATTAGAGTAATATGTGTTTTTATTGTTATTTTATTTTTAAATAAAGTAATTTATTTTATTTGTAAAAAAAATAATTTTTTTTAAAAAAATAATTTTATTTATATTTTTTCATAAATTAAATTATTTTTTTTTGTAATTCTTTTTAATTACGAAAATATTTTTAATTTTACGAAAATATAACTTTTTTTTTTACAAAACAACAATTTTACAGAAAAAATTTGTAATTACAAAAAAATGACTCTTTTACAAAAAATATAATTTTCTTAGACTATTTTTTTTATAGATATATAAATTTAAAATACTACCTTAATCATTTTAACATTTCTCATTTTTAATTAGTAAAATATAATAGCAGATTAATTTAATTATAATACTTTAAATATTTTAATTATATTTATTATTTATGATTATCTTATTCGCAGTAAAAAATCAAATTTTATACTTTATTTTAAAACAAAGTAATATAAAAATTTATCTATAGATTATAAAAAAATTGTGATTTTTTTAAAAAAAGTAACATTTTTTAGTAATTAAAAAATTATTTTTCTTATAAAATTGTTGTTTTATATAAAATAAATCATATTACAAAACAAATTATATTTTCATAAAATTAGAAATTTTTTTGCAATTAAGTAAAATTGCAAAAAAAAAATTTAATTTATGAAAAAATATAAATAAAATTATAATTTTTTCTATAAAAAATTATTTTTTTCGTAACAAAATATATTATTTTGTTTAAAAACATAATAATCATAAAAAACACCTAGAGTAATAATCTTCTTAGACAATAGTGGCAACAATATGTGAAATTTACCATTTAGTATTTACTGTATACAAACTTTTACTTTCACTGTTTATTACAAAATTTGATTCTATAGTTTATATTCTCTCTGTTTCACTTTAAGTGTCATATAAAAATATAACATACAGACCCAAATAATTTACCTAATTACTCTTTTTCAATAACGCTAAAAAAATGAGTAAATTAATTAAAATTAGAGATATTAAATAAATAAAGATAAATTTAAAATTTTTTAATTAATACTATTTTCAATTTATAAAAATGACATTTAAAATAAAATATAATTTTTTTTTAAGGGAAGTGAAACGGAGAGAGTATGATTTTACGACACCAGGAGATATAATTGGAACGACTAAGGAAGATCATTGATATATATTTTTTAGGGAAGCTAATACTTCTATGCTAAGTTATTAGTTAGTTGTGACAAAATTCGACCTTCAATATTTAACCTCGAAGTTTCTAACTTTTTACAGGTGCCTGTTACAGATTAAGACCCTTAAGCTAATGAAGTCAATAATGCACCGCTAGGAAAGCTAAGCAAAAACTTTAATAATACCTAACCTTGATTTTTTCATGTACCATATCACACCTAACTCACTAATTGCATACTTCCAAGAGTGTCATTAACAATAAATTATTGTTCGAATCCAACACCAATAAAGTAGTAATACGGATACTTTATTCGACATTAACATTAACAAATTGACGTTTTAAGACCAAGTTAATTCACATTTTAGAATGCACAAGATTTACCTTTAAAATGCAAATGACAGCGACTTATTTCAAAATAAAATTTATGCTTCAAGCAACGGTAAATTGAATATAAACCAAGACAAATCTAATGATAAAGTATAATGTTTTCCTAGCATATCCTCTGCATATATACCAGTCCTATTTTCTGATATCACCATAACAGCCTAGTCATATGCCAGGCGAGAACTGTCCCAGAAACGCTGCTACAAGAAGATAGAGCACGTATATTGGCAACATTTAACAACTGCATTCATCAAACAGAATAATAGTAGTATAAACAATCAACTACCTAAGTAAGGTACATTCCTTATCAAGCAAATGGAACACAAAAACAATGCACAGATATGACAGATATCTCCAATGAAATGAATCGAGCAAACAAGCATTTATTTTTTAGATGTATGGAGGTAAAAGCTTTGCAAACTATATTATTCTGAACTGCTGTTTGCTGTACAACACAATTGTACAACAAATATGCAATGCCTACAAGACTGTTAAGTCAGTGTGGATGCGAAGGTATCTTCTGTAAATTGAACTCATTTCTATGGGTCCACCCGAACACTTGCATTCCAGGAAAGACCAACTGCCTAAACCACGTCTCTTCCCTCGCTGCATCAAGTTCAATTTACATCAGTTCAGAAAAACAGGGAATGAATTTGCATTAGCATGTGTGTGTGTGTGTGCATACATACTAGTTAGGATAATTTGTATGCTCCAAAAAGAGACTTTCATGGTACATCAGTTTCTCAGACAATAACAAGCAAGCTTAAATAATGATTGAAATTGAATTGTTGTCATGCATCAGAATAACTGCGCAGAAAGAAAGAGACCCTAAAGGACAGACTCTTTTACTAGCATTGTGAATGTCAACTTCTCCAGTTATTTTTTATAAGTCAATTATAAAAACAGACTCTGGTCTTCAAATACTATGGAAATCATTAAAGATTCTCCTTTTCACAGGACAATTAAATTTCTCCTAATACAGGCTCCTCGAATATCTTAATGCAGCTCACTCACCTATTAAGAAGAGTTCAATTGTCATAAGAGCTGAGAGCAACTACAACTGATCCTGTCATCGAAAAAGTTGATGCCACATCTGGATAATCTTTCCAAGATGTTGTGACCTTGAGAGATGGACACAACCAACTATTAATGGAATCTATAAAGGAGCTTGGGTCAAAGCTCAGAATGGCTTCCCAATCCACCTGTACCCCTTTTGGGATTTTCCCCTCAAACTCCATATTAGCAGCAAGAAGTAAACCAAGCAATACTATAAATCCAACAGCAGCAGTACCTCTAGACAGTGGCATAAAATTGTACCTGAAAAGCGATCCCACTTATTTATACAAAGAACATGAACTTTTCTAAAAACAATCCAACCCCTTTATGCATTGAGAATAATGTGCTGTACCAGTAATATGTCATCCTTAAAATTGAATCTCTAACATTTTCAAGGGCATCAAGATCAGTAGAGCCATAAGTTTCACCACAGTAAGCATTGCATACAGCCTGTGAATCCAAATTTGACAGATTCGGTTAATAATAGCTGGAACAGAAGATCCATATGGAGCACATTAAAAAGAAATATCCTGAACAACACAAGTGAAAGACTTTAGAAAGAATATAACATCGAGAAAAGGAAGTTTCCCATAATCAACTGAAAACCATAGCCAAACTGTACGAAGCGGAATCTGGAGTGACTGATATTGATGCTGGAAGAGAAACAAACTAAATAGATGATTTGAAAGACTTTTAGTAGAGTTCCACGGTGTCAACACCAAATAGATGAACTTATGTAAAACCAGATACCCTATCATATTTGAAGTGCTAAATTATTCGCTAGGCTTATCTGATTAAGAGCCAAAAAGTTCAATGGGATGATGCCATGAAAAGATAAGGACCTCAACGGATACATGCAAAGAGAGCAACTTCTACTCTTTCATAAATTGTGATTCTTTTTCTATCAGAATTTTGCACCAACTTTAAAAGCAGAAGAAAATATGTTTATTAAGATTGGCAAAGGAAATTTCACCTGCACTAGCAAATTAAAACAAACTGTGGCTAACAAATATGGTCTAATCTATAGGTTCCTATCTTGATGACTTGATCAACTTACTTCCCACGCCATTGCCATTTCTGCATCAAACTCATCCCATCTAGAAGGTGTACAGGGTGTTCTTATTGCAAAGTCAAATCCATGCTCACTCCTGAAATAATAATTTAATATTTGGCCATCCGGGAAAAGAATAAAGTCGCATAAGAACATATAGGTTGAAGGAATTAGAACGAAAAACAAGACTCAGGGAAAAGAAATGGAAACATTTAGGAAAAGCAAATCGGCGCTCACATTTTCATTAGGGTAATCCTTGTCCCTTCCAGTCGCTTCCTGAAAGGATTATAAACAGCCAGGAACAATGTCATATGAGAAACTATTACTCGCAATATATTATATTTCATATAGTAAGGAAAATTACCCCTCGATTGCAGTACTGTTGCACCATGTAGCCAACCAGAAGTCCTCACCAACGATCTTGTAAAGATCAAAACAGGTTTTTGCATCCAAAATCTGCATGTTCCATATCAAAATTAGCAATCCAGATAAACTTTTTTTATTAGAATGAAAAAGCCTGACAATGACAAATGGGACAATATTTGATCAACCTTTTTTTTTTTTTTGGGCCAAATTTTGATCAACCTTATCTAAAAGGAATAATATCATATTAATTAATGCGGATCACATTTATTTATTTAATTGGAACATAAAACAATATTTGTAGTAATAAACAAGAGGAAAAACCAAAATGCTCACATGGCCACACCCATAACACCTTTAGGCATTTCAATTTTTTCATTAATGGTACAGTTAGCAAATTTTACAATATCCACATTGCGGGCATGCGCCTATCTTAGATCATCATAGAAAAGCAACAGTGGACCAAGATATAAATCAAAACAGAGAATTGAAGTACTCACATCTTGTAGTTTCTCATCTTTGGATAAATCAATGATTTCATCGGTCTTGCTGTGCACATACAGTTTATCCTTCATGATTGTCTTTGCAGCATTTAATGTTCTGCAGAATTAATGACCAGTGAGAAATTTAAAACATGGATTTAAAACAGAATCAAACTAGATTTCACCTTTCATAATTTGGGTAGTAGCGAACAACTTTTGCTTGTCCAAGAATCAAGGGAGTATGAGACCCAAATCCAGAGTTGAACTCTTCACTGAATTGAGAAATGCCAAATCCATGCAAAAAGAAAAATTGGAGCAAAGACTTGAATCAGTTACAAATCATCCATCTTAAAACTCTAAATAATAGACACACTCATCCAAACAATTCCAATCACATTCTAGGGGCTATATTGTGGCATAAAACTGCCAGGTTCAATGAATCAATCATTTGATAGGTAAAATACAGGCTTTGACTGCTCAATGTGCAATTACTGAGACAATTTTAACTTAACTGGTAGGCAAATAATCATAAAAATTTCAAGAATGTCTAGGAAAACTGCACCCCTGATTTTACATTAATAACAAAACAAGTACAACTAAATTAACTAAACAAAAAATTTTTGAGACACTCTAAATTCTGAAGCAAATATTCAAGAACATGCTGAAAACCATCTGTACTGAGATCATGTATGAATGCCACATACTACATATTCCAATGCTACAATGTCTTACTCATTTTGATGGGCTCGAGTTAGTAGCATCAAGTTGGTATACCTTAACTTGTTGACCCACACAACTGGGTCACAGGGTTCAGATATTTGTCTCCATTTGACAGCCAAAGAGTAAATATCTTGCCATGTCATCATATGACGAGCAGATGATCTATCTTCTGCAATCCCATATGAAGTTGATGTTTCTGAGGAACTGCTTGTACTACAACCAGCACCACCTCTATTCTGACTGAGCATGTTAATTCTTCTCCGAACTCTCTTGCCATATTTTGACATGTTTTTATTAGAATGTTTCCATTCAGCTTGCAAAGAACGCCATGCTTTTGAAACTTTTTGTGCAATTTCAATAGCAGCTAATCCTGCCATACGATGCTAAAACATGACAAAATACAATTATATTAACATACAAACTGTAACAAGAAAACAAAATTATGTTCGCTTATACACAGTTTATGGGGTAACAAGATATGATTAAACTTGGGAGGGACCTGAACCCAACCCAGTAGAATAATCAGCCTATTAACAGCAGGCCAAACTACAAATATCCAGGTAGTTAGATCAAGCGAAGCAAAGGTATGGATAACATAAAATGACAACTTGAACTAACATTACTAACGGAATAATGTGGCTTCAGACATGTTGCTTAGACAAACATAAGGGGGTCAATTTTAACAGACAGCTTGCAACATTCTCATACAGGTAATGTGTGTTTACAATTTTACGAGGTCAATAATTCAAAATCTATACAAACTTAGAATCAAGTAAATTCAAGTTAAAATATTGCTCTCAATAGTGAAATCAATACAATTTATGAGTTTAGATAGTAAAACCCTTAGGCTATTTTGAAGGAGTTAGCTATTGAAATCCCTTGGGAAATTCGGGGTGCTTTCTAAGGAGGCCAGTTTGCGCTTGGGAAGCAACTTGGGAGGATACTGACTATTGAAATGCCCAAAAGTGGAGAAAATCATGGTCTGCATATGCTTTCTTCGCAAAAGATCTGCTTAATGAGTCAACCATCTGTTGTTAATATATATGATATGCAGATTAGACAGTTAAGGGAACTAGTTTACATTTTCATGGGTATTTCCTTAGTGGTAGCAGGATCAATGAAGGTGAAGTTAGGAGCTAAGAAGGGTGCTTATTTTTATACAGGATGAAGAAAAATCGCCATCCTTGTTGCTGCTTTTGGGACTGTATGAAGAGGAAAGAATAGAGCACTGGGGGAAAGGAATTACCTTTGTCCATCCTCAAAGATGGATGGATTTTGGTTTTGTATTTTTAGTTTACTAGTCAATGTTTTTTAACTCCTCCCAAGGAAAGAGCTGTTATTGTATCATTTACTTTACTTTCACCTGTACAGGCATTGGTACACTGTTGGTGACCTCTAGTTTCAGTCAGTTTCTTCAACAGAGAGAGGGGCGAGACATTGTATCTCAAACTATTAAAATTAATCCCATTTGATTAGGTCTACTTCAATGTGACACTGTTTCACAATTACACTGCACATCATGCTATGTCAACGTATAATTATATCCTGATAAAACCATCATTTCACCAACTTTTGAAACTCCCAGTGTACTCACTTTGCCTATTTGGAAGGACTGAACCAATATAAAATGTGAGCTCAAGTACTTTGTTGATGTCTTTCTAATATCATGATTACAAGGGAAGGCTCAATTAACTTGCCAGTTAACTCCTTCAGAAAGATGGGAACTCCTACCATGAATCAGCTTCATCTAAATACCACAATGATTTTAAAATCATATATGTATGTCAAAAAAAGAAAAAGAAAATGCATTGCAAACAGTAAATGTAATCAGATGCCAAGTTATCCTTCGTTAAATTTTATCAGAGGCCAAGTTATCTTTTGTTTCAAATGATGAATTAATGAAAAATAATTAAAAAAAAAAAAACTTTTTGTTGTTCAGAATCCAGATGAGGCATTTAAAATATCAAAAGTAGACGTACAAGATAGCAGTGGTCAACCATGTGGAAAATTATAAAGACATACACAATAATCCTTGATATGAGAAAAAGGAATTAAAGGAAAATGAAAACTAGAACTCAGACAAAAAGAGCATAGATAATATATCTTTTTCTCAAAATCAATCACCTGACGCCTGTTGGGTAAGAACCCAGGACAATCATATTGAATCCTCTTGCCGATTGAATCAGCTGCCACTAGAAGAACAGTCTTCTGCTTTGTGATGGCAAAATCTTGCTTTCTCAGCTTACCTCTTTTCATAGAATCACGAAGAGGAGGTTGTCGGTAAACCTTTTCACAAACATTCTTGGGGTGCAATCTTTTGCACCAGTACTCCTGAAAATTCCATTATGACGTGCACACAAAATAAAAATACGAAGTGTATGTCTCGCAAGAAGTTACTGAAGCATTATACTTCTGCATGATCTTGGAGGTAATTGGTAAATGAGTTGACATTAACACAATTATTTCTGAAAGAGAAGTATGTATGAGGTCATAGTTCAGCTCTCATAAAATATTTTAACAAATGTTGAAGGATTTCCAAGCAGGCACTTGAATAAGTAACTTTATTAAGGTAAGAAAAGGGACAATGCATGAGTGAAGAAGTGCAAAAGATTTTTTTTTAAATATGTCTTATTAATTATTACCTTGAAAAGAGGATCAATATCTCCATCAATATCAAACCAGCAAAACTCACTGTTAATTTTGGAAGCTGTATACAAAGCAAGCTCCTTCTGCGAAAGATAAAAATTAAATTTAGAAACCTTTCCATATAAGCCAGGGTCAGCTATGAATCTAATTGAAGCTCAAACAGGGATCGTTGCTGTTTATCTATTGCACTGTAATCTTTCAATTGCAGAGTGAAACTATTATATTACAGCAACAATTAATAGCAATATACACAGTTACTGACAATAAAGCAAAACTGAATTAGAAAAATGTTAAAAGCATGCTAAAAGTTTACATATCAATCTACAGAGGGATTTCTGATGCCAGCTCATGTACATGAGCACCTTGAATGAGAAAAATGTTAGAAAAAAAAAAAGAACAATACATGGTAATCCTTTAAGAGGTCAAATAAAATATCCTATATAAAACTAGACCTGATAGAACGCCAAGCACTGAAGCACAAATTTGTCCATCGAGTCTAGTTCCATATCTAGTGTTGCATCATAATCCTTCACCTGTGACCCAAAAATAAAAAAAAAAGGAAACAGAAATATAAGTACAACAAAAAAGAAGAAACAAAAGATTTTAGTGGATAACTTATTACCGCCTCTACATATTCTCCAATAGCATGATAGCAGGAACCGCGTAAATACAAACACTCTATGTTTGAACTTTCAATACTCAAGCCAAATGACAAATCCTTGATAGCCTTCCTGCAACAGTAAACAGTCCATCAGTCATTTAGGTCCATAAGCTACTAGTTAGAAAATGATATGCTCAAGAAAAAGTAGCATTACATAAATCAATGATAAAAACTTGGAGTAAAATGTAAAATTTTTGTATACAGAACTCACTGCAAGAAAATGATTTTAATTTCCATTTGGCACTCTGATATGTTATTGGCAAATTTATTACATGTAAATTCCAAAAAAGGTAATATACTTCTGCCAATGCAATTGCCCTTTTATTGGAAAAAGATGCAGAAATAATTAATATAGGAAACTACACATTCAGAGAACCATTGTAGCATTAGTATGCTCTAAGTGGGTAAAAATTTTCCTCCTTCACTTTTATCCCCTTTTTTGGAACTTACTACTATTCTCATCTGTCTGATCGATTCTTTATGCCTATGAATTGATATCCTCCAAACACTACATATCTCCCCATCATCCTTGATAAAGTTGATTCATAGCCATGGTTCTAAATAACGGTTTCTGAAATGGTTTTGGAATTAGAAACATGCAACAGAATTGTATTAAATCAGACTGAATGCTATCATGAATAATTTTTCCAAATTTTGCAAAATGACTCAAATAAATATTAAGTAAAAAAGCTCAATCAAATATAATTAAATTTTGTGTCTAATAATTTAAAGTGACAAATATATGGTCAAAAAAATATTTGTTATAAAATTTGTTTTAAAAAATATGTGATTTCCAGTCAGCTGTATTGTAATGGGAAATATCATATCTGCAGGCTAAAAATCTGATACATAACAGACAATATGTAATGTATCAGCCGATATTTAAACCCATTTTCATAGCAAGAAGAATGCAAGAAGAATTAAGTGCATATGTGTGACTACATTCATATGCATTGTTCCAAAGAGGAAATAAGATTAGTAGACATTTCTCAATGGTAAAATCAAATTCAAATCATATTTTGCCAGATAGGTCAGATTTAAATGCCCAGGTCACATAAAACAAGTCCTTCCAGGGATTCTAGGCATTTTAGCAGAAACTATGGCTGCAAATTTTCTTCAAATTCTTCTATACATTTGCTACATACATGATGATATAATAATGTGTGTTTGGCTGGAAAATTATAAACCCATAATGGGATGCTTTCTTGTACACAGTACTGATCATTATAATGTGTTTACACCTAAAGTGAGGAGCTGAGATGGATAAGCAACTATATTATAAAAACAGAAAATAAAAACTAAAGGCATCCATTTATTAGTTTAATGGCAAAGTATGTTTTAACCAAAACCTAAGTAATTTGGGCATGAAACAAAGTCACAATTTCTAACGTCAATTTGCTAATTGAAAGACCACAGCATTTTCTAATTTCCCACAAATTATTCTCTGACTTCTCCCAGCAATTCAATCAATCATAACATGATTAAAATTTAAAAGCATACAATGGTCACCTAAATAAAAATAAATAAATAAATAAACTGTGAGTACAAAATCAAGAAATTGGAATAACATAGAAGAATGGAATAATCTACAAAGAGTAAACAATAGTCGTCTAAATAAATAAGCCATTCATAGAAAATCAAAAATTGATAGAACATACCTGTGCTCTCCCATCCCATGAAACAGAAGCGCACGCAAGTGATAAGCTTTTGCAAACCTATCAAAAGCAGTAACATTATCAGAACCACAATCAGAATCGGATACCACAGATTCAAATTCTATTTTGGAACAAGAATGAAATGGTGCAGAGTGACAACAATTACCTTGTGTCAATTTGGATAACTTTTTGAATGCATTCTAAAGCTTTTGTTGAGTTCGCTAAATCATGGTAGAACTGCCATCAATTTCCACATCACAACAACAGTAAGTAATAGAGCTCAACACAGAAAACTTGCTATACTGAGAGAACAATGTGCGTGTAACTGTTACGAAGGTGAAATTTGCAAAGGTATCAAGTGCTGGAAAATCCAAAAACATACGCATTACAATTTACAACTTTAAATACAAGTAAATAGCAGAACCTACTCGGTGTATATTTATCTCGTAGGGGCACATTAAGGGAAAAAGCCAACATAAATCATCACTATTTTCCATTTATATAGATGCTATGGGCAAAAAACCTGTATAAAGAGCTTTTTCCTTAGTTTCTAATGTGTTGTGGAACCTACAAACAATAACTAAGAAGCCAAATGCATTGGTGCTCTAGATGTTGAATGAATATGGCATGAAAGACATGCTCAGCATAAAGTTATAAAGATATAGCAGGACATACACTAGGATATTGTTCAGAGCATAGAGAACCAATAAGTAGATATTAAAAAAATCATGTTTGCAACATTGGAAAAAGCATATGGCTGCCTCAAGGGCTAATAGCATCCCATCCAAGAGAATTTCCAAACTTCACACATACACAGACATGCAAAGCATCAACCTCCTGAAAATATTGGCAAGTTGTATTTATCTTCATCCTATCTGATTGTCAGGTTGGTCCTTCACGCCCTCAATTTAGCATCAATTTCATAATAATGATACATATTCCAGACTTTTGGTAGCATGAGTTTCTCTCTCTGCATCTTTCTCTCATTTGTTATAATAATGCTTCATTGTATTCACTTCCCTTCCCTCTATTTAATTTTAAGACCATAAATACATGTATTCTTCACCAACAAGAGTAATAAAATTTCCAAGGTAAAGGAACTCTGTTTACTTTCTTTCCCTATTGTAAATTTGATCTTAATATGAATACCCATCAAGTAAACAAAAAAAAATAGTGCATAATAGAAATATTGTGCACATGCTTTGCACATGAAATAAGTGATCCTATGTCCATTGGAAACTTTAAGCCATTGACATCAGTAGGATTATAACAATAATATAAATCATGGGTATCTCACTTAAGAGATCAGCAAAACCGTTCTCGAATAAAATGCAAAAGATGCACAGTTACCTGAGTAAGATGAGCCCATCCCTCAACGAAACTCCGATCAAGTTGGATAGATTTCAAATGTGCCTCCTCAGCCTTTTTATACTCACCAATTGAAGATAACGCCAATCCCTATTAAGTCAATGTTCCCTCAGTAAAAGTAGGAGTGCACAAACATCATAGATAATTTAAAATGCCAGATCATGATTGTGTGATCTATAATGAGTAAAATATCGGATGTCCATATCTTACTAAATATGTGTAGGCAGATTTGTTATCCTTATCAAGCTTCATGCATGCAGATAGATCTTCAATGGCAGCATCAAAATCCTTAAATTTGAAATTGACAATTCCTGCATTATTAAAAATTCTGTTGATTGATTGTTCGCAAAAGAGCAGCCATTGCATTATTTCAGGGAATGAACACAATTTTGTTGTTCACAATTTTGTTGTTTCTACAAGTATATTGATTAGATCACACAATTCAGCTTTGCTAGTATACTGCTCGCAAATATCAAGATGAGGAAACAAAAATCTAAGTGCATTACAATACACCATTGGGCTAGTAGCCCAGTGGTTTGAGTGCTTGCCTTGATTGCAGGAAATTAAGGATTTAAACCTCCCTCCCTGTTAAGAATTTCCAATGTAGCAAAGATAATGTACATTATAACATCATTTTTAACATGAAATACATTTGATGCAAGAAACTAAACATGCAAATAACAATCAGAAACAAATCTTCTAAATACGTTCCCCACACGGAAGTATCTCTCACATGATTGGCCATTAAACAGCATAAGAGATGTAAGAAGCAGAAGCAAATGGCTTTTTGTCCCATCAGATTGTGAAAGTCGACTACATATTGAAATACAATGAAAGAGATGGATTCAAGAAAGTTACCCCTTTCATGTAATATATCTGGTGAATTTGGCTCAAACTCTAATGCCTTAGTCAAATCTTGAATGGCCTGCTATGACAAGGCAACGTGGATTAACACAAAAGCAATTTGGTGTTAGTGTGATCGCAAGAACTAAGAACTTGCAATAATTTCATGAACAGAAAGAAATATCTGGAAGATGTGGGTAATAAAATCACTAAAACGTTCAGTTATACAATGACAAGCATAGATTGTGGATAGGCTTTCAGCTTGTCTGGTAACTCCGTTTTGCCTCATAAATTATAAAAATAAACAAAAATTCAGTAGTTGTATGAGAAAATATGATTGCTACGTACAGGAAGAAGGAAACGGAAAAAAAAAAAAAAAAACACCGAGGATAGGTTATCACAAATCATCTGGCAAACTCAGCAAGCATGTTTGCCAATAAAGATAAGTTGCTTGTTTGGGTAATAAATAAGAACTCCAATTTTTAATTAACAATTCAAACTACTCTCACCTCTACAGATTCCCCTAAGGCAGCCCGAGCCTGCCCTCTTCGCTTCCATGCCTCACCAGCTAATGGATTTGTTTGAATAGCCTAAGATGTTAATCGTGTAAAGTAAATATAAGCAGAAACTTATATCTTTTCATATATGTCTTGAACATTGAAGATTAGAATACCTTTGAAAAATCAGCAATGGCAGCTTCCAGTTCTCTTTGGAATGCAAGTGCTGTTCCTCTGCCTATCAGTGCCTCAGGATAAGTAGGATCCTCTCTCAGTATCTGCACAAGAGATATTTAAAAGAACCCTTACGTTCATATAAGTTTAATGTATAGCCCTGGTACAAGATGACCAACCCCAAAGTTCCCATGCACCCACACTCCAGAACATGCACCATACAATATACAGAGGACCAGATGATACATTCCCACAAGATAGAAAACCATCAGAACAATAATATGCCCAACCATTTACCTGGTCAAAGATAGATATAGCAGAAGCATATTTCCCTTCATTAACCTGCAAGAAGACAATTAATAGTTTCAAATTGAATGCATCACTTAAAACATTCACAATATGTCTAACAAGAATAGCACTTCTTAGCAAAATATAATAATTATAGGTAACAAATACCTGTGCTATACCCCTTGACAATCGAAAATCCACAGTTATGGACTTGGTCTTTGAAATCCTAGTTACACAGAACTTTTTGTTTCTCTTAACTTCATCACATGCTTCATTAGGGATGTCAGTTTTATTATTTGACTTGCTGCTAATTTCAGTTGTATCACCCGAGCTACCAGATAGCATAGATAATTTACTTGACAGTTCTGATGTATTGCTTAAGCCATTGCAAGATTCAGAATCATAACTTAGTTTACTGAGAATATCATGAGCTCCATTCATTGGGCTATCAGCCTTTTTATGCCCTTCAGCTTTCTCACTTAAGTCATTTTGCCTGCCAAAATTAGATGTATCTCTCATCTTGGCACATAATTTAGATTTATCATCTAATTTATTGTGATTTGTATAATTTTCATTTGGTTTTCCATTTATGAGAGATCCTGATTCAAGTACAGGTATGGATGACTGCCCTCCAGCTTTGTCTCTTATCCCATTGAGCACTTCAAAATTATCTCCAGGCTTGCTGAAGGTCTGAGATGCATCCGCAGAGTTGCTGCATGAACTGGAGAGATCACTCAATTTATTTTGGTTCTTAAATATTTCACTTGATTTGCTATTGGCATGAGGTCCAGATTCAATGACTGCCACAGACGACCTAGATTCTGTCACATTGTTTTCATGACCATTATTTTTGTCTTGTTTTGCAAACTTAAGCAGCTCTTCAAGTTCCAGCAATTGTTTCAGATCTGCAGACTGATGCAAAGCATGCTCATAACCTTGTTCCCACACCAGAAGAGCATCCTCTTTCCTTCCCAAAGATGACAATGCACGACCTAGATAACAAAAATTGCACAGCTAAGATCAGAGGAGAACCCACAAATCCTTAATGTAACTTGATCATCAGTTAGAAAATAATACATTGAGGAGCACATGGCAAGACAATCTAACTTGATCATCAGTTAGAAAATAATTAATTCATTTTCTAAAATGCTCCAAACAGAAAAATAAATAAACAAATAAAATAATAAAAATTTCAATTGATTTCCAGTTTACAACTAAACAGCAATAGTTAATTCATTTTCTCACAAAATATTTTCCAGATAAAAAATTTTCCAGACAAATTATGTTCCACAAAGCAAAGAAAGCCCAACTTTGCAATGTTTTACCACCTAATGAAAAAATAATACCAGTCTTTATATTTTGAAAAGTAAATGCATGGAGCAAAGTCTATGTTCTTGGTTATATAATGGAAAGAAAAATAACATTATTTACCACAAATTGCTAGCCATTTATCATTTCATATCCTGTAACAATATATGCACACTTTTTTCCTGTTGGAATAATGATCAAGGGTTATATGAATGTTCATGCAATAACTGTAAAAGTAACACGACCAAAGCTGAGGGAGCTCATTCTTGTAGAACTCATATTTAAATTTAGATTTCAAATGGATTGCTGAATAGGCCATGTACGAACAATTCTCAAATTGTTCAAATCCCAGATACGCAGACAGCATTAATGATGTAGTCTGATATGCACTGAGAAAACCATATGTACAATTACAACTACAAAGAAAGAACTATAAATTATTGACAAGATCATCCAAACCATGCATTGACGAAAAGAAGAGAGGAAAAATACACATGAAATTCGACAGAGGAAACGGAAACTACAAAAACCCATTGTGCTTCAGCTAATTATTTAAAAAAGGTGCGAAAAAAAGGGGATTGCAAACTCAAAATTTTTTCCTCAGTGATGACTGCTCCATAATGCCACTAACCCTAGTAGACTCATTGCAAGAGCAGTATATCATGGGCGCGTCATATTAATGGCTTGTTATAAAAGTCTTAACTCCTAGTTTCACAATTGTCGATGTAAAACTTCAAAGTGCAATTAGCATCCAAGACTTGATTACTAAGTCAAACAATCTAAATTGGAATAAAGCACACAGCTGAATTGAATCTCGAATTCAATGTCAGACAAAGCACAGTTCCAGCTAAAATTTGATCAGACACAAATCAGAAACGAGAAAATAGTAAAACACCTTTGAGAATATAAGCATGAAGAAGAGTAGGATCGAGCTGGAGCGCCTTGTCACAGTCCTTAATCACATGCTTATGGAGCTCCAATTGACTGTAACAAAATGCTCTATTGCTGCAACCAAAGAAGAAGAAGAAGAAGAACAAGTTCACATTATCAAAAATCAATCTTTCGTCAACGAAAGTAGAAGATCAAAGAAGAGGAGGCCACAATTGGTGAATATACAGACCAGATATCTTGAATTGTGCAGGACTGAGCGAGGAGCGAGTCGAGGACCCGAATCGCCTTGGACCAATCTCGAGAGCCACAGAGCTTAGCGAGCTCGACTCGCTCGGAGATCGCCGAGGCCATAATAACTGAAACTGTGTCAGGAACGAGTTTTGTTGAAATTTTAGGGATTAAGAGGAAAAGGAGTGAACGAGGGAGAAATGGGGTGGAAGAAGAGGTGGACCAGGTCCAGGTAGTGGTGGTGGTGGAGGAGCTTTGTACGTATGTAAAAACCTTGAATACATCAGTTTAATCACTTCTTTTGACCACCATTTTGTATTAAAAAATTGAATTATTATTTGGTCTTTAGGAAATTTAGGTCAGTACTCAGGAGAGTGGATAATATTTTTCTGATTTTCGTGCGTCGTGAATTTTGCCACCGCTAATTATTTCTTGATTTTTGGGCTGTGGATTTTTTTTTTCTTAAATAAAATTATTTTTCCAATTTTTTATCCATTAAATTATACTGCCACTTAATTTTATCCCATTTTATTTATTTTAAAATTAAAATATATAAAATTGGCTAGTGATTATTTACTCTATAATTACTAAAGCAATAATTATCTTATATGAGATGTGTAATAATTTACATTTATATATTATATAATTAGAATAATATTTATATATTTTTTATAATTTTTCATTATATAAAATTAATTAAAAAATAATTTTCAATAGAAATATGCAATTATGCACAAAACATGAATATGAGAAATTTTTAGGTAGATTAAATTTACCACATCATTTATAAATTAAATTAATAAAAATATGACACGTCAATTAATGATATTAAATAACTCATAAATTAATCATATTTTTATTAATTTAATTTATAAATAATGTGTCTACCTAAAAATTTCTCTATAAATATACTACTAGCATAGATATGAAATAAAATGCATACAATTAATAATTTTATTATTCTAATTTGCTTTTGTAGCTTTTACACATCCTTAAAAATAATATCATGATTATATCTTTTAGTCTC
Source organism: Reutealis trisperma (assembly GCA_947687605.1). Taxonomy (NCBI): domain Eukaryota; kingdom Viridiplantae; phylum Streptophyta; class Magnoliopsida; order Malpighiales; family Euphorbiaceae; genus Reutealis; species Reutealis trisperma. Next base: position 386,415 of record CANTUT010000306.1, read on the forward strand.
TCCATTTCTTGGTATTTTAGCAAAGAATCCTTCATTCTGTTTTACTTCCATTGTGAGAAAGAATATATTTACACTATATATTTTGAATCTGCATCATATTCTAAGGTAGAAAGCTGAATCATATTGGAAAAGAGTGGGAATATTGTTAGATATTCGGATCGAATTCGCCTATAATAGAAATTCTAATCCATGATTTTCTAAATTATTGCCAAATGTCCGTTTTTTAGATTTTATACAAGTTAAACAGTATATATATATATATATATATATATATATATATATAAACTTTTTAGCTGCAGTTTTTTATATATTTCAGTAACATTTATATATAGTTGGCTTTACTCTTTCTTCTTTTTTTCTTTTTTTATAATTTTTATTTATTTTATCTCTCTATTCTTTGTTTCTCGATTCTCACTTCTCTGCATTTCAATGGTGGTCTCCACCACCAATCTTTCTCCCATTTTTAAACCATCTATTTCTTTAAATTTTAAGTCTTAAATAACTCACAAAGCTCTTCTCTTTCTCCTTCCTAAAGCCCTCCATAAACAAATTGCAAGATTATTCTTAAATCCTCTGCACAAGAAAAACCCGATTTCCAAATTTTAAGTAATTAATTGATTGTTTATGTACTTTTGGACCTGGTACAGCAACAGCAGCAACAATTCAAATCCAAGATGAGTACCCTGATGACTTTGGAAGAAGGATTGAAAAAAATAGATGAAGTCATTATGAGGAAGAAAATGATTTTGAGGGCTACACTGTTGTGCCATTTACCAGTTCATACAATATGGAGATATGTTAGTATCTTTAAATAAAATGCAATTTGTATTAGTGTTAAAGTTCTTTTTTTTTAAAAAAAAATTATTATAATGGAGGTTATTGGTTATATGGGTGGGTATTTATATACCCCTAATATGGTAGTTGTGTACACGAAAGTTAAGAATTTCTCAGAGCTGATTTATGAGAAATATATCTGTTGGAAAATTGTGATATTTAGCTTATTAGTGGCCATTTGAGGCCCAAATTAAAGTAGATCTTACTACTTGATTATGGAAGATTGCTTTCTTATGTAAGGCCTATAAATTTTGTAGTATATTTCTCATGGTAACAGGTTGGCAATATAGTTAGTATGAGGACAAGTGGTTTGTCTTCCTGATTTAATGTCTGGGAGTGTAATTGAACCAAAAATCTAAATGCTTATTACTTTTTACTTTGCATCTTTTCCTTTCCTTTCTCATTTCATAATTTAATTATATTTTATCCCACTTATAAATTTACCGAAGACTAAAGTATTATTTAATTCATAAAATTTAGCAAAATTAATAATTTCATCCCTATAATTTAAACAAGTCATTATTTAATCACTATGCTTTGATTCTATTAAATGAAATAGTCATTTTGTTTGCTTTGATTCTATTAAATGAAATAGTCATTTTGTTAGTTTTTCGTTAAAATTTTGTGAAAATATTAAAATATCAATCATTTACAACTAAATTTTCTAGTGTAATCATCTTTTTTCAATCATTCATTACCCCTCTCTCTCTTTATTTTGAATGTAACTGTTTAACTGATTCAAGAACAAAATGTAGCTACATATGAACATGGGCATCGTTGGATATTGTATATTTTCTGTTCTGAGTATATGTACAATGAATTTATGTTTGGCGTCCGTTTATATTTGTTTTGGTATTGTAATGAATAAGAAAAGACTGTAATACTAGTTTCTTAAATGCAGTCTGTAAATGGTAAACCTAAACCCCCTTCTCTCCAAAAAATTTAAAATCTGGCACATATTGCAAGCCTTTGTTTCCCCCACAAAAATAAAATGAGGAGTTGTCGTCAGATGCGAAATCAATCTTTTCATCCAATCATATTAATAATATTACGTTGATATGCACATTACAAAAATGGATTAAATTTTGAGTTCTAGGTTCCTTTAATCGAAAATTAAAAGAAATTGCAATTCTCTGTGCAAGAATTAGAAAAAAAAAAAATCAAACCAAAAATGCATAAAACAAACCCAGAAAAAAATGAATAAAACTCAATTTTCAGTAGAAACCCACAAATCTTAACCAACGCAAATCACAAAAACAAAAATAAAGCCACCATATGCATGATTTTAAACAATCAAACCCAAATAACAATCCAATTCAAACCTGAAAAAAAAAAAAATTCCGAGCTTGAGATAGGCGGAGAGTGAAATGAAGAAGAGACCTCCACGTGCAAGCTCCATACATAAAGTTGAGCCAACGAAGCCCAGCCCAGTATGGGATATAGCACCGGTGGCGATTTGCGAGGACCAGGAATAAGAACTAGAAGATGAAGAAGAAGCGACTACGCTTGAGTTGTGGAACTGGAGAGAGAGAGAGAGAGAGAGAGAGAGAGAAAAGAGAAAGGAGGTGTGTGGGTGAGCTAGGTGATGATAGGGGTATTTTTGTATTTAAAATTATTTTATTTTTTATTATTTTTTTTAATTTTAGATGGAAAAATGTAAAAAAAAAAAAGATGAAATTACCATTTTGTGTAATAAAATTAAATTTCATGAATTAAAAAGTGATTTTCTCAACTTATATGTATAAAATTATTATTTAAGACAAATCTTAGATATTAAACTGTACTTTATCCTTTATTCAATTATAAGTCATATATACATATATACTTATTTGGGTTGGATGAGTAAAAAGCTAGAAAATTACATCTTTTCAAATTGAAAATTATATTTTATGACTTCCTTTTTAGAAAATTATCTCATTTTAACATTTAATTTTTTTCAATTTTCTTGAAAAATAAAATTAAATGTTAAACAATATTAAATATTAATTATTTACTAAAAGTATATTTTTTTTGTTTAATATATATTGTTTGCTATAATTTTTTATTTTGTTCAAAATAATTTTTCCACATCACAGCCCTATATAATATTGGATTATCAAAGTCAATCATCTTCATCAACAGTGATATATTCACATTCTTTGGTGGGTCATAGAATGAAAACCCCTAATTACTAATTTAATTAATTCATATTTGGGAGATTAATTGATTAATTAATTACTTAATTTTTAGTTAAAATCAAAGAGAAATTAACTAGAAATTAGGCTACTTATAGAGAGTATGAAAAATATTAGAGAGAGAGAGCAAGTGGATGACCATCTACATAAGCTCTTGGTGTGTCCAAAATTGTGGTTAGGAACGCCTATTTACAAGCAAAAATAGATGGAGATATTTTAGGTATTGAAAATATGAAAAGATTAAAAGGAATTAGGCTGGTGGGGCAATAACCTCTGTCTACTAACTAGTTAGTTAAGCCACTGTATTAATTTTACATAGAGTATTGATTTTAACAAGTGTCAAACTGCGGGCATGTCATAATAGTGCAAAATCGAGAATTTGCAAGATCATAGTATATGAATATCATAATTCATATATATATATATATATATATATATATATATACACCTAATAACCTCCATTACTCTTTAATTAAGGGAGGGGGGAGGTGGGGGTGTTTTGTAGGAAAGAAGATATTCAAGATAACATCTCACATGATCATCCAAATTTAACTTCCCATTCTTATAACAAGATGATGAAGCTTTTATTCTAAAATCCTGGATAATAGTTAACAAGACAAACACATGCGCAACCTTACGGTCACATCACAATCATTTTACCAACCAAATTCAATGTAGAATCCTAGAGTTCCATTAAGAAGAAATTACTAGTCCTAATTAAAGAAGTAAACACAAATTGCACATTATAAATACATATAATGAAAGGGTTCATTGCAAAATGCAATGATTAGGCAGCAATATCATAACGAATATGCCTAAGAAGCACTGGAATCACAACATCTGGTGAGCTCAACTGTGGTAAATGACCGTCCGACGACATGACTTCAACGATGGACTCACAACCGAGGTTTTGATGTAAATATTCAGACACAACTACCGGCACAGCCAAGTCCTTGCCACTTTGCACAATATGACAAGGCACTGAGACCAAATGTAAAATTTGCCTCATATCACTTTGAAATATGGTTTGTCCAACACTCATAGCTATATCTGGTCTCATGTTGAAGAGAGTGCGGCTAAATTCTTGGACTGCCACTGATTCCATGTCGCCTCCCACAGCTAGTGGGGCAAACCCTGAGCACCACGCTTTATAATTAGATTGCATTGCTTCGAATAGTTGGTTTAGATCATCTTGCTCAAATCCTCCATAGTAATCCACGTCATTCAAATACCTGATTCATTAAAAAATTTGTAATTAGAAAAGAAATATCACTATTTAAAAATATTTTTCGCATATAAAAATGAAATTAAGTTTGATGAGCTAACAGAGAGTAAGCTTGGCCGCTAGGGCTCTGGCCTCATACATCAATAGTGTAGTACTATGTGTAAGAGATATAAAAATTAATGTGCCTCTTTAAAATTGCTATGATTTTGAGGTACATATGTTTCTCTTCATTATCCATATATGTGTTGATACATTTCAAAAAAAAAAAAAAAGGAATTATCAATTGAACTAGATGTGAGCTCGTGCTGCTCACACAAAATTATAGTGATTTTGATTAAATAGATAATATGACAAATTAAGAAATATATAACATAAAGGATTATGAGAGGTATTATGAAAAAATTGAAATCTTTTTATCAATTTATTTATAATATTTAGTATGTTTTTAAAAAAAATATTATTAAAATTAATTATTAATTATTTTGGTTCATTAATTGAGAAATTAATTCAAAATATCATATTCTATAATCATGGATTACATAATATTATTTGACAATATAATAAACACATCATAAAACTCACCTATATAGTTGTGTATATGTATTCACTGTGAATCCATTACATTAATTAATTGAATTACTTATCATTAATTGAATTATTAAAAAGACATTTAATTAATTGAAATAGATTAATATCTTTTTTTTTTATTTTTTTGCCAAATAAATAGATTAATATAAAACTCTCAAATTAAGTGATGTGGCAATAAATTATATAATTTTTTTTTTCTAAGCATTACGTTTTATAATCTAAGCTTTAGGTTATTATTATTTATATGTTACTCAGATTCTCCGACAGGGCCATTATTATTAGATTTTCGGCATATAGGTTTTTCTTTTTCTTTTTCTTTTTTTTTTTCCTGCAATTAATAGCAAAGTATATTAAAAGAATTTCTAAATATAAAGCGAAATTTATTAAGATCTTGAATTCACTAATAAATTCAAATATCATTTCTTTAGTGAAGCCAGAAATTGAATATTCCAATTTGAAAATATAAATAAAATATTTTCTCTAAGAAAAGTATTGTTGGACCAATAATCTTTGGTCCAATGATACTGTCCTCAATTTAAAATTATTTTATACCCTATACTTAGTTAAATCTTAAAATTATTTATTTTAAATCTTATTTGGTACAAAAAAATTTAATCTATAACAGTAAGCAATCTTACTTTTGTAATATCATATTTAATAAAATAAATTAATAAATAGAATAAAAAATAAATTTATTTAAAAAAAAATATTATAAATAATGAGAATAGTAATCCTGTCAAATAGAGATTACTAAAAATAGAAAAAGTTAGGTATTAAATAATACATATTCTATAGGTTAGCTAAATTTTTGATATTATTAAGTCAACCTGAATCATATGGTACCAAATATAGTATTCGAATTAGTTAAGCAATCATGTGTACTAAACAGATTATTAATGTCTTAAACTTAAGTATGATTGAAATTTAAAATTTTTAAAATATTAGAAAGGAGAATTAAATTATTGTCCAAATCATATACACAATATTATCAAATGTCCTAATTGAAATTCAATTTAAAAAATAAAAAATAAAAAGCCTAGTGGTAACCAACAAATGCAAAGATCCACGTACATTAAAAAAAAATTATATGATATTGCAAATAGCATTATGTAGTTTTTAAAAAATTAATTTATCTAATAATTAAAAATGAATTTAATAAAAATAATATAAAAATATATTAGATGTACTCACGAACATCACTTTGATGTATAAGTTAATTATTTTTTTTTCTTTTTAAATCAAAGAATACCAAAACAAAACAAATTTGGCAAAAGAATACCAAAACAAATAATCATAAATAATAAAATAATCCTCACGTTGTTAGGTAGAATAATACTTTTTTCCTGCTAAATTGATGCGACTTCCATTAGTTTATGCTGCAATGATTTTTTCTGTTTGTTTTTGCACAGAATTTTATGCTTGATTGGCTTGTAGTAAACAATTAACCATAATTAACAATCAGCCTCTGTTTCGTTCGTACTGAAGTCAGACTAGGATTGGAGAAATTTTCAAGTATTTTACATAGAAATTAATTTTGATTAATTTATAAAATATATATTCTTCTTATTAGATTTATTTATAGATGAAATAATAGTTTCAATATATCTAAAAATTTTCGATTGAATTGATAGCTTGATTGACAGCATGAGTTGAAGCTTTCAACCAGAGTCAAATTAAAAAAAAAAAAAAAAAATATCTATGATTATACGCTCATAGAAGAAGAAGAGTTTGATTCTGAATTACCTTGGGGAAGCAGAGATCATGACGATTTTCGAGAAGAGATCAGGGCGGCTAATGGAAGCAATAGCGCCAACCATTGCAGAAACAGAATGACCAACAAAAATGCATGATTCCACTTGCAATTCTTCTAAAATCGCTAGCAAATCATACGCATATCCTTCAAGAGTTGAGTATCGATTGAAATCGAAGTAATCTGGATTTGTAGTACCAGCACCCATATTATCATACAAAATGACTTTGAAATCGTCAACAACATGAGGAACAAGGTGTTTCCAAACAGACTGATCGGTACCAAATCCATGACCCAAAACTAACACCTGCTCTCCAGTGCCAAGGATTTTGACGTTGTGAGCTTCTTCTACTATACCCATTTTCCTCTGTTTTTGGCCCTTTTTGATTGGGAGGATGTTAAATGTTGCGTGTCGGCCGGTTGAGTTGGGTTTCTATAGTGTGAAATTTGGACTTTTATTTATTTATAATCAGATGGTTTTGTTTGTTGTAGGAATGAATGTAGACGGGGAATAATAAGGACCGCATATGTTGATTTTTTTTTTTTTTTTTTGTGATAAGATTATTGGGTTTTTATTAGGTCAGTGCTGTTACTTGGATTGTTTTTCGTTTGCTTTCTCCTCCTTTTTTTCTTTTTTTGCAAAACATTACATTCATCATGTATCTCATGTTATTAGACTTATTTCTAAATCAAGTTATAAAAACTTTAAAATTATAAATAAAAATGTGAATTAAACTTGAATTTTTTAAAAAATTTTGCAGTTTCTAAATTTAAACTCGGTCAATAATTAGGTCTATATTTAATATCTTGTTAGACAACAAAGTCAAAACAATATATATATATATATATATATATATATATATATATATATATATATATATATATATATATATATATATATATATATATATATATATATATATATATCACCAAATAACAATTTAATAAAAATAAAAATTGAATATGATATTTTTCTTAAGTCTTAGATAGGGGTGTATATAATAAGTTAAGTTATTTATAAATTGTTCGAATCAACTCACAAAATACTTAAATTGAATTCAATTTTATTTAATTGAATTGAGCTTTTGTTTGAATAGTTTGATTGCTGCATTAAGCTAATTTGATAAGCTTGAATTATAAGTCAAGCCAAAATTAAAATTTAATATAATTTTAAAGACCAAAGGAATGGGAGAGTAAATCAAATTTACCTCTTGAAACACATAATGCTCACTTCCACTCGGTTTACTAACGACCCAAATATGATGTCTTTATTCAATCAACTAGATGTAGTAGATAAAACTTGGTTTGATGTATTCGGGTAGCTTGTTGAACTCCTCTCTTTGTCAAACTCTTAGAGCCTAAGTCGTCTGTGGATATAACTTAATATGGATTTTAAACAAGGCTTGATCATTTAGCTTTCCTTATCTTCACAAGCTATACTAACTACGAAAAGTAAAAGTAGATGAAGAAAGTATTTGCTTCTAGTTCAAATACTTAACATGCAAAGACACTGGTGTAAGATAAATGCTTCATTAATCAAGTAACAACTATATCTAGCTCATGCAATAGTACAGGCGATGGCAAGAATACTCCTTTAGGCTACAAATAAATGTGGAGAAAACAAATGAGTTTTAAATTTAAATTCAACTAAGCTAAAAAGAAAACTAAAAAAATATTAAAGATAATAATGTGAATTTTTTAAAATGGAGCTAGGCTTCAACCAATTCTAGCCTACCCTTCCCTCTGCCCTTGTGCAATAGCATATGATGCAAAAGATATTAATTTCATCTTCTCTTTCTCTCTCTTAAACTTTTATTATCTACAAGGTTAAGTTTCTTAAACGTAAGAAGAATAAGAATAGAATGAGATGAAAATCAAGCTTAGAAAAAAAAAAAAAAAAAAAGAACTCTACATCTTTCGCTCACATACTTAAAGTGAAAGATTAGATGAGATTAAATTATCTGCTAAACATAGTTTAGTGGTGGCAAATTACCTTAACTTGACAAGATTAAATTCTCTACTAAACATTAGGTCACACTAGGGACCTACTCTATCTAATTATTCTAATTAATTAATCAATAATCCAAACAATATAAGTTTGAACATACAATATTTGTTTGTATGTGACTTTCTAGATTCATGCTTAATTAACAATGGAAAATAACATTTCCAAAATGTCATGAGAGATAATTTCTCGACCAATAAAAAATTTTCATTTATATGATTGATATCCATAAAGTCACGAGTGAGCCTTAGCATAAGATATTATGACTGGCTAATTAGAAATGAATGTTGAATAGTTGTTAACATTCCATGAATCCATTGGATCATGACTACATGCACAAGAATCTTTTTTTGTTACAAAGTCCCAACCTCAGCTAGGATCATGGCTGAATATCAAATTCTAATACCAAAACTCTATGAACATCATGGCGGAATATCAAATCCTAATACCAAAACTCTATGAACATGTCATTTTATTCTTTTCTCGATTAGATTAGATACTCAATAGAAAGCCTCCTCTCTAGTCAATTTAAAATACCTCAACCAAGGATTTATAATCTAGAAGAACCTAATAGCAAGGGACTTTAACCCCATTTACTCAAAGGAATAAATCCCATATCTAGCTTACTACAGGCTTGCTATGTAACTAGAACCACCACATGCCTATATCCTGGTGTGTGATTAACCATGACATGAAAGCAATAACAAATCCTAATCACTTATATATGAGATAGCTGCGACCCCTTAGGTCTAAGGATTATATGCACAATCTTGATATAGACACTAGTCGATTAACAGAGTAAAATCTCATATCAGCCTCATCTAGCATCATTGTTCAACCACTTAATCTAACAACATTAAACGTCCATGTGTTTGTCCTGTCATCATACACAAGCAGTTTGTGACTCACTGCTTAAATTAGACCAACAAACTAAAAAGACAAATAGAGATGACGGTCTTTTTGGACTAATGTGGTCCAAAAGATAAGTCCTATAACCATAAATATATTTTAAAAACTTGTGCTATATGAAACGGTCACATTGTTCTCCATATTGAGAAAAATTTATATAACAAGTATCTTAAGAGTTAGTGTTCTAAATAAATGAAAGTAGAATAAATACTACACAACATTATAAATAAGAATATTATTATTATTGCCATAGATAGAATAAGGTTATAAATATCTAGATGACTAACATTGTTGTTGGACATATTACACAAACACTTTGTTAGCATGGAAACAATAATATTGTTGTTAAAAAATTTATTATAATTTTTATATAATTTTTTATATTTATGCATATTTTATCACATTGATAACAATTTTTGGATCCACCATTGGTCGACTAGACTAGGCTGGATTATATCCGGGATCTCGAGGGTTCGGTTCTAGCTTCCGACAAAGGCCTCAAATCAATTCTCATTGAGAGACAAGGATCGTTTCTTGTCTTGTTTGTGTGTTGTACTTTACATCCAACGGTGGTGAGTGCTAACCCGCATGATCAACTTGGTGATGAATAAGTACAAGCCAAACTGGAATGGAATCTAATAAATTAGTGGATAGAGTATCAAGTTAGCAAGCAGACTTTAACTGTTATGATTCGATTGAAAATTTAAACTTAACAATTCTAGGATTGACTCCTTATATAACTGGATTTATTTATTATCATATTGAACATGCTTTATTCTACTTTTAAATAGAAAAATTTATTATTTTATTTATAAATTTCCTAATTTGATGTAAATAATTTATTTTTTTGATAATATATTATTTCGTCCTAAGCTTTAACATTTTGAATGGCAACAAGAGGAAGGGGAGAGGAAGTTATTTTAAAGTAAAGGAAAGGAAAAGTTATTTCCTTCATTCTATTAATCCTTTTCTCTTATTTCTTTTTCATTATACTCCTAGCTATGTATAATGTAAATGAAGGAAAATGAAAAAAATATATATATATATGCCTGTTCATAAAATTTTACCATTTATTTCTATATCTTTTCACTCCATACCAAAAATAATCTTTAGTTTTATTTTTTTTTTAAATTTTCTACCGCCGCAATTTGGTCAAGTCTCTCTTAATTAATATAGATCACTTTTTAAATTTTGAGCACTTAAAATCTTTATTTTTAATTTGATTTCAATTAACATACTCAAGTTAATAAAAAAGAGAAATGTTAAATATTTTTTTTTTTACTTTTTCTTATTTATTTTTTTTTTGATGACATATAAATTAAATTTATAAATAATATATATTTATAAAATTTAATATAATTTATGTGTTATCATAAAAAAGAAAAAGCAATAAGAAAAAGTAGAAAAAGAGAAGTATTTTGCAACCTCTTTCGGTAGGATGCAACTACTCAACAATCAGCAATCTCTCATTAATGCGGACTTATCCATACCCATTTTATCAGTCTCACATCACAATCGCAGGGCGGCTGCTTTTCCAATTTCCCCTTCACAAGGGGAATTACAATAACTATCTTCACTTTATCCACAAAAATATCAAATGCCCTCTATATTCGTTTGGATTTTCTGATTAATTTTCAGTCCCGAAAAGCTCCTTTCAATGCCAACTTTTGCAAGTATCTGATCTCCATCGAGGTATCTGCACTTTATTTTATTTTTTCTTTTTAATGTTTGTATATGTGTTATATTCTCACAATGTAAATCTTGAGTTTGATTCTATTAAAAAAAAAATTTCAAAATTTATTTAAAATTATCTTTAAATACGTTCATGAAATTCAAATATGAAATAATGATTTGAAAAGCAAAACTTAGCTATAATGGGTCAATATCCTGTAAGTAAGGATATAAATATAATGTGAAATTTTACAGAAATAATAAAAATAAATTTCAATTATTTATTTTATATTTAATGATTGAAATTATGATAATATAATCTATCATATTTATCTTAATATGGGATGATCATAATCTCAATAATAACTAATGGTATACCCATCATTTAAGTTAATTATTATTTTATTTAAATAATGATGATTTTGAAAAGGAAAATCTAAAAAGAGCAGCCACAACTCACAAGAGCTATCATATGAGGGAAAAATAAATTATACGTTGCCATTCACTATATGATACATCTAAATATAATTGAGCAGTATATATATATATATAACGAAAAGGGAATAAGGATAATGTAACAAAAGCAATGATCCACCTATTTAGTTTTTTATTTCTTATATATATATATAAAAGAAATAAAAAACTAAATAGGTGGATCATTGCTTTTGTTACATTATCCTTATTCCCTTTTCTTTTTATGTCCTTCACTTCTTAGAAAGCGTTTGGAAGACACGGTCATGGTTGAAGAAACTTTTTGCCTTTTCATTCGGGATGGACTATTTCCCTTTCTGTCATCATAACGCCTATACTATCTTTTTATTAATGTAATTTTTGTTAGCATTTTGATTTTGAATTTCTTAAATGAAATGAGATGTTCTTGATTCAATTGTATTTGTATTCGATTTTGAAGTTTATAATTTATTTGTAATATTAATTCATAAAATTGTACAAATGTTATTCAAATGGAATTATTTAGAAACTATTCACTATCAGAAATACACGATTTAGAAACTACTTTAATATGATTAGCGACTTATTAGTGACTAAAATAGGTAGTGGCTAAATCTCTTCTTACTAAAATTTTCTAGCAAGCAAAATAGTCGCTAATTATCAACAATAACATATAGTCGCTACATCACTACCAGAAAATAATGTTTTAGCAATGCCCAAAATGCATTGCAAAGGTGTTGCTAAAGCATTTTACAATGCCGTTGCGACACCAAAAGTAGGTCGCAAAAATGTTTATCACTAACAGAAAGTAATGATGACTGCGTCGCTAATAGGGATGCCCAATAAATGAGTTGTTAATTTATGACCCACGGATGGCGTGGCTAAGTGTTGCCATTTGATGGACTGAAATGGATGAAACAATGACCATTTGCATCATATGTCGACATTAATCGGTGACCACACACATCAACGCAAAATTCGTTGCTAATGTCACTTATCACATGTGTTTTACTATCACTTTTTGCAAGGCCAATGTGGAGTTGTTAATTACTAACGCCATGTGGTGTCGCTAAATGGTCAAGAATATTATCGATGCTGTCCTTTCTGTATCTCTATGGTGTCATAAAAAATAAAATATATTTTTTTATTAACGTAATTAAAATATATTACATATTAATGTAATATATAGATTAAATTTAAATAAAAATAATTATAATTAAAATTTAATATATAATAAATTAAAATGTATTATCACAATAAAAAATTTATATATATATATATATATATATATATATATTATTCGAATAAAAATATGATAAAATAAAATATAAATTGTACTATATATAATAGAAAAAAATAAAACTGTATTGGAAATAATGAAAAAAAATACAGAGATGATCACTAGTCTACTTGTTGGAGTGGATCAAGCTAGGCCTAGGTCTTTGACTGGCTCTGGCTCTAAGCAACAATATGTGTTACAACAAATAGATATATAAACAACAAATAATTGAAAATAAATTATACCTTAAACTCTCCAAAATACATATTCCGCTCCTCCTCGGTCACATACCTCCATGCATTTTGAAGTAACTATAAACATCAATTGCATTTATTATATTAGTTTTGATTCATATATAATAAAATGATTTTTGTACAAATACATGCTAGCGTCACAATAGGGAAAAAGAATACCATTGTATCTCCATTCATGTTATGACATTGACATTTCTTTGTACAAAAACTATTTCATTATGCATGAGCCAGATCTAACATTTAAATACATTGATATTTTCAATAATTACTTTGTAATTAATTAAAATTAATTAATTTAACTAGTGATATTTGTTTATTTAAATACTAGAAAATTTTCATTAAAAGTGGCATGAAATTTTCTAATTGGATTAAAGCAATATTGTTATTGCTTGATTCCGGTTAAAGTTTTGTTACCACATTCAATGAAGATTTTCTAGTATAACATGATAAATCTTAGTGCATATTTGATAGATAGTGCATGATAAAGAAGAATCTATGTGATTAATTTTTTTTTTGTTAATTTATTATATTGAATTTTTATTTTATTTTATTTTATTATGTTTTATTATACCCTATTATAATTTTTTTTAAATGTATACCTATTATAATTAAATATATATGCATTCACTTAATAGATATAAATATTGAGGAAAATAGTTTGAGTGTTGAGGTAATCAATTCATAATTTTAAACTCATTGAAACACATCAATCATTTGAGATTTCTAAAATAAAATAAAAGTTGATAAAATTTTATATGGAAATTGATGGGCTTGAGCATTACAAAACACAAAATTTAAGAAAAACAACAAATAAACAAAAAAAATCAAATTACAAGAAAAAATTACTTGATGTAGTTGTAATGGTCAACGGCGAATGCCAAACCTTAGGCGGAATGGGGCTTCTACAGATTCAAAAGAAAAATATTTAGCAAGTTAAAAAAACATAAATTAAAATCCAATTCGAACCTTGCATGGCTTGAAAGAACAACGACCGAAAGTGGAGAATAACATACTTTTAAAAGAGTTTCATACATAGAGCATTTCCCAAATGAAACAAATGAAAAATAACACTTCTAAAAATCATTTACAACTCATAACAATCACCAACCATCCAATGACCCCTTTTGGGTCCTGAAACTCTCCACAACAATCTCACATTATTGAGCAACAATTGTAACACATGTAATTACATACAACGGATTAAAACATGAATTTCTTGCATATGAAAAAGACCACAAATATATATAACATAATTTCCTCCTTATTGATCGTTTTGTAGTTATATTTATTTTTCTTAATGATCATTTTGATTATTATTAACATTTTTATCAAATTCTTTTATAATTTGATAAATTAGTGAAAAGCTTTACACACTCTTTATTGAAAATATGTTTAATTAAAATATAACATACTTTCAATAAATTGGGAAACTTTATTGAAAATGTTCTTAATAATAAAACATGTTTAAGATTATCATTAATTTAATTTATGTTATGTTATGTAAAGAAATTTTTTTTTATTTAATTTATAGATATATTTATATATTCAAAGTTAAAATCAGTACAAAATTAAAAATAATATATAATAAAGTGTCATTATTAAAATAAAGAATTATGACAAAGGAACATAAAAAAAAAAAAGTGATTTAAGTGTTATTTGACTTTTACTTATAAGATACAGAAAAAGACTTGAAAATTAAAAAAAAATTAAAAAAAAAAAGTTAGATGCTTTGAGAAAAAGGAAAAAGAAGAAATAGGGAAACACAAATTTTATATATATGGCAAAGGGTGCTTAAGTATTTACCCCATTCATTAACTATCTTACTAAATATAGGATTATAAAAGTAGAATTACTTAATACTATAGATTAAAATTTCTACATTAAACGATGTTTAAAATTAGAAATTCTACAATTTAACTAAGTCTAAGATTAAGATTAATCCTAAGAATTACCAATCTATGTACCAAACTGGCTGTAACAGTTTCAAATATAAAAATTAAATTTTTCTTAATTTTTAATAAGAATTAAAAATTTTCTTAGAGAAAATTTTAAAATAATAATTTTCATTTTAAAACATACTTTCTTTGAAATTAATAATTAGCTAATTAAAAAAAAGTATGTTTAATTAATTTGCTTAAAGGAATGTTCTTAATAATAATTTTCTTAAAAAAATTACTTTTTTAAAATTAATAATTTGATAAATTTAAAAAACATAACCTCAAATCTAAGTCATAATATAATTTTATTAATTTATACTAATTAATATAAATATTTTTAAATTAATATTATTAAAGTAAAACTAAGATTTAGCTAATAATTTTATCATTTATTATTTTAAATTAAATTAATTTATTCAATTATTCTAATAAATTAATTAATGCAAATTGTAAATTAATTTAAACAATAAAAACTAAAATTTATCTAAACAATTATTTTCCTATGTAAATTTTTATGTAACAGAAAAATAAATAAATTCAAATATAAAAAAAATTCATAATTTATATATCCTATAATTTACCTAAATTTTTTATACATTCAAAAAATTTATAAAAGCTAAAATCAAATTAAAAAAATTAATTATATTTAATCAAAATATAAAATAAAATATAGAATAAAATAAAAAATAAATATATACCGGCGAATATGACCGATGAAGACGACCGGAGAAGACGCAAACGACTAAACCAGAGAAGCCGGTGCCGTCGATCAGAGAAGCCCATGTCGTCGAACATAGCAAATGGCGAAGATGATGAACGGTCAACAGACGTTGGATTATGGTGATGCAGCAGAATTTGATGACGTCTGCTACCACATTAGCCTCTCAAGTCTAGATTCCAGCAAGTGGTCTTCATGTGAAAATATTTTGAAAGCTTACGTATTTTCTGGCAAAAAAATTTTCTTTTGTGAGTAAATTGAAAAAATACTAAAATTTAGTGATTTTTAATACTATTTACCAGTAGTTTTTCTTCTCTTTCAATTTGCTTAACAGACATTGAAATTAGCAAAGGTAGAGGGATAATTTATTATTAATTTCAATTTTTTAGTGAATTTAAATAGTGAAAAAGATTAAAAGCAATAACAGGAGGGATTATTTAAAGGAAATGGTAGGATTGTAATAATTTCTTAATTACGGTGATTAATCACAAAAACTCAAAAGATAGTAACGAAAGCCAGGAAGCACATTAGGAATTTATGAAAAAAGAGACATTAGATAGAGGAAAAGGCACTTGCCTTTTAGCCGATTGAACAGAATCCATTACTTCAACTACTTGATGAGCTGCTGGAATGGCCGATACGATTATCCTCCAAATGGGCCCACACTAACGGACTATGTAATATACTTTATCCGTTCAGTTATAGGTGGGCATTTACTAGGAGAGGCTTTTCAGTTTTCCTTATTTCTCGTATATTTGGCTGTATTTTAGGTTGCTTTTAAGAGTTAAAAAAATACTATCAGAATTCTTTTAATTTAATTAATTAATTTTTATTATTTTATAAATTATTTTTTCAAACATACATCTAAAAAAATTATTTATTTCTACTTAAATGCAGTTTTATAAAATATATAAAAGATTTTTAAACTCAACCCTAAATAAGACTTATGTGGCATGGTGAACAACAATTCCAGCACAAATGCGTCATACACGTTTCATTGATCAAGAAGAAAATCCAAAAGAGGAACTCGAATCAAATTTTGGGTACAATCGCCCGAGAGAGAAACAATATAATTTCTTGAGAGATCAAAAGGAAAGAGAAAAAGTGATTGAAAAACCACGAAAGGAAGTGGTGCGCAAAAAGTGTTGGTTTATTGTAATGGCACTGTAGATTATCCATGCCCTTCAATTTTGGCTTTGGTATAATTCGTATTCTTCTCTGTTGTTTCAGTCTTGCTTATTTTCATGATAATTATATTTCTTATTTATAGGGAGGAACCACTCATACACTTAGAGAACTATTGCCCCCTAAAAAAAAATATTCTATTACATGTATATTTTTTGAGTGTTAGCCCCCCAAAATAAGTCCTAGATTTGAAAGAATAAAACTATTAAAAATTTTTAAATTATTATATTAGAGAAAATTTTTACTCAAAAAATAAAAAGATAAAAGTATGACATTAAAAAATAAATATAGATAAATAAATAAATTGAGTTCAAAATATTAATATAATATATAAAAATATATAAAGAAGTAAATTTTTAATACGAATTGAAAAAGACAAAAGCTAAATTAAATTTTATATTTATTTTAAATCAAAAGATATTTTTATTTTATATTTATTTTGAATTGAATAATCAAATTATCATAAATTAAAAAAAAATTTCCTTTTTTTTATTCATTCTACTACTTGCTAACACAAAAATTCATACTTTACATATAAGTACAAAATCTAGATCCAACACAATACCCATAAGCTCTGTTGCTTATTTCAAGAATAATATACTTCTTCACAAATAATTCAATGCATTGTATGACTGTGTGTCACGACCCACTATTTTAAGCCGTGACGGTCCTAAAGTTGAGGGAAACGTAAGGTCATCTAAACCTGTAGAACTCATTTCACTCATAAGCTATTATCACTCATCACATTAAATCATATCCCAATATCAGAACCTACTTACTTTCCGCATTACCTGTTACTTGTTTACCATTTCCTTATTAACTTATAACATCATTATAAACATGATTTATATAAAACTTTATTTCATATCAATAGTTAAATATACATTACTTTATACATTATTACAATAACAATTACAATACTTTTCACATTACATATACATCCTATAACATATTAGCATTAAACCCTTCAATACTCATGGATCTCTAACAGTAGTCTTCATATTCGGGAATGACATCACACAAACTTAGCAGAGCAACTTCCAAGCGGAAAATAGGGCTTGGAGTTTACCTTGCTAACTCATTGATTGTACCTGAAAAATTTAAACCACTACGATATGAGACAATACTCAGTAAGTACAAAATAATACAATATATAAGGTGAGTACAATGATTAATTTCAAGAAGGCTCTTTATAACAATGGAATTTTTATTCAATCAATATCATCAATATGGTTCAAATTCTAATTTAAAATGGAGGCAATATTTTTAGCAAAAAAAGTCACTTTCTTGGGAGCAAGATGCTTCCCACGCATATTAATTCAATAGTGGCGGCCTAAGCCTTACTCACTTACCCATATTATATTACGTAAGATTGATCGGGTCTTATGGTTAGGCGTTTCCACCTAACAAATGTTGGGTATTCTTGCTCTACTCATAGGCATAACCAAGTGCACAAGGTTTGCTTATCAATAGGTATTGAATAAGAAAGTTCATATAAGGTTCATGTCAAGGTATTCAATGAACATAGTGTGAATTCAATAACTAATGACTATCAAGAAGCATCATGTCAATGGGTCAATATTCAATGAGCAATTCAAGCTTATCAAGGAATCAAGAATGTTCAATGAGCAATTCAACTTATCAAGGAGTTGGAATACTTTTAACAATAAGGTTTTCAAGCAAATAATACGAAATATATTATATTATTAAGTATTCATCTTGAACTCTTTTGCTCCTATTTACGTTTGACTCTGATACAAGTGATGTCCCTTGCATTCTTACACAATATTCTTGTCCTTGTCATTAGACTCTACACATTACATTTCAATGGCACATTAATCACTTTCTTATCATAACATTTGCTTAACTTAGCTTAACTTACTAACATTTCTATCTCGTTCATTAAAGCACAACTTATTACTTTTAAAGTCATAATATACCATACATATACTTATTACTAAACTTAACATTTTTCTAGTTGTTTTCCAATAGCTCACTTAAGGAGAATAATTCCCTTTCTTCCATTCAACTTTCTTATTAGTCAATTAGAACCAATTAAGCAATTTTCAATATTCAAGAGAACTAATTTCATTTCCACCAACAATTCTATAAATTCAATTTATCCACGATATCACAATCAAATAGTCCAACCTGAACCTTCAATACACTAATCTCTTCCGCCGATTTCATTCCTCATTATCAAACTAATACCCAATCAATTCAATTAAATCAATTCTAATCTCAATGTTTCACTTTAATCTTTCAATTTGATCACCAATAATACTCAATAATCATATAAATAATAATTAACTCAATTCAATTATCCCATTTAACTACTTAATTCCAATAAACTATTTACCTAAATTCTTACAAATAAATTCATAATTCACTATCTATACACAATTAGGAGTTGAGATTTATACCATATGGCTTGGTTTAATGAGCCAGAGCAGCTATCCAAAATCGTCACCTTCAAAGGTCGCCGAAAAATTTCCACGGTGACCAAATCACCATCCAGAGATATCAACAATTAGCATATGACGTGAGGAGTCCGAATATATCCTTCACTTTCTATAATTTGCCAAAAAATGGTTAGAAACGACATCGACAGCCATGGACATCACCGAATTCTGATCAAAATAAAGGTTGTCTAAAATTAACAAATCATATACTAAATCAAAACTGGAATCAAGAGGAGTTCATCCATACCAATATCATCAGAAAAGGAGATCAAAAACGGCTAAATATTGGCCTAGAAGTTATGGTTGATGATTCTTTAGGCAAAGTGTGCACCACCGTCCGGCGACGATTGGCGACGGGCAAGGTGGCATTCAAAAGCTTGGAGGGTGAGCTTCCTCCTTAGCCAGCACATGGTGGTCGGCGATGATCGGATGGTAGTTGTCACGCCTCGAACCCAAGGGCACGTGACTAGCACTAGGACACGGGTAATGCATGTGGCTACCAGTGCCCGTAGTAAGCCTGACCTCATACTAAACGACAAATCATCACACAATAGGGCTATAGACCCACACGATAAGCAAATCCAAATAAACATTGAATTCAAATAATGTCACACTAGGCTATCAACTCAGATATCTCATAAATATCAATTTACATATTATTGGATTCTACTTAATATAACAATGTTTCAACTCAGAATATATACAATAACTGATAATGAATAGAATACATATTTCAAGAGTAACATTGCGGAGTTCTAGAGTACCAATATAATTATATACATATTAATTACAAAACTCAGCACTTATGATATAAATTACTGCCAAAGAAAATTGACAGTTCTACTCAATTATAATCCCTTCACAAGCTCATTCCTCGACCTAAAAAATATAATTGACAGAAATGAGCATTCGACTCAATGAATGATACTAGCTAATATATTAAACTGGTATCCTACATATAGAATTCTAATGCTCGTGCTATGTACTATGTCACAGAAACAGACAAATCACACAATCAAGTAAGGATGAGATACAGTCCACGGTACCACACTAATACTCAATATGGGGAACCGATCCCCTTATCTTGGCTCTCTGAATCCAATAATCTATCTCTTATACCCAATGGGCCCGGCCGTCACTGGTCTGTACCATACAACCCTGACCCGACTGGTAGTGACTCTAGCGATGAGCAAGCCCGGCCAGCATCCACCAGTCATAGCTCATCTTCTCAATCTCATTATAATCAAAATCATAATCATAATCATAATCATAATCATAATCATAATCATATCCATGATTCCTAGGTGGCACTGTATTCTCCTGATTTCCATCCGTCAACCACAATCATTATGTAACATAGAATATCAATTCATCAACCACAATCAAATGTTAACATGCATTTATGCAATAATAATATATATATATATATATATATATATATATATATATATATATATATATATATATATATATATATATATATATATATATATATATAGTAGATGCAAATGCATATGAAGATAGAATAACATATTAGAGAGCATCACTCACCTAATTGACGATACATCTAACTGACTTTTCTTGGAAGTGCGACCCTTGGAACTAGGAAGATGCCAAAACATCAACACTGGACAACAAAGGATATTATCAAAAAGGACGATTCGTCTAACAATACATAATTATACGACTCTTGAGATTCTTGCCAGAACCTATCAGAATCTCCCAAAATCCACAAAAAACAACACTTCTAAATAATATTAGCAACTCAACAGAACATCAATGACTCCCTTCTGGGTCCGCCCAACTCTCAATCATCAACACAATTAACTAAACATAACTCAACAATCAACCAATATTTACTAACTAGAATATACTAGCATAAATTAAATTAAATAACTGAGATACAGGAGTTTCGGATTTACCCTCATAATTTCAATTATACACATGTTGAAGACTGCACTGGAAAGGCAAAACGAAATTGCCGAATCTGCCCTACGCGCCACCGCCACGCGCCGCCGCTGCAGCATCACCGGTCGGCCACGCGTTGCCGCTGCCTATGGTGAAACAAGGCGATCTACACACCAACAGGTTCACCTCGATGCCAAGAGTCTAGAAAAAGCCACCACTCGCTGCCACACGCCACTGATTCGCCGAAAAACGTCAAAGAAGCTTCGATTTTGAGTTTTTCGATCTCCACATCTGGCGAGTTCCAGAGGACAAGACGTATACCAAAGTGAAGCTCCCTTCATTAGGAGTTAAACGAGACCAGAATCGCTGGATTCTGCCACTGCAATCGAGGCTAGAAGTTTCAGCACCGGTGGAGCTTTCCGCTGCGTATTCACAGCCGTCTGTCACCCGATCGAGGTGCTGCCACTTCCTTTGGAGTCGCCGGACCTACCTAGTGGTGGTGGTGGTGCTCAACACCGCCGGTCAAAACCCTACCAACAGTCTCTCTCTCTCTCTCTCTCTTGGTCTTCTCTCCTTCTATTTTCATCTACAGCCATCTGATTGGCTGCTCCCTCTCCAAGCCAATTAGATGGCTCCCATCTTTTCTTCTTTTTTATATCTTTTAAACACTAATATATATATATATATATATATATACACACACACACACACACACTAACTTTAATAATAATAATAATAATTAGATAAATTAAAACAATTTCAAATATTAATTAAGCAAATTTCTATATTTTCACAATAAAATTTCAATTTCTTTAATTTAAACTTTCTCATTTTAATAAATAATAAATTTAGAAATCAGTACTTCATTCAATAAAATATTTTCTTAAAAATATTAATAAACAATAAAGTAAATTAATATCATTTCAAGTATCATTATAAAATATAATAAATAAATTATTCTAAATATCAATATTAAATTTGAAATAATTCTCTACTACTTCAAATACTCATTTAACAATATTAATAAATCATATATATATATATAATATCAAATATCAATATGAATTTAGCTTATCAATATCAATATAATAATATAAATAAATATTAATATTAATATCAATATTCAAATGAAAATTCATAAATATCTATAATTTTTTTTTGAATGTCAATTGTAATACCCAAGGTCTCCATAGCCCATCAGAGTTATAATAATACCATAGAATATAAATTTTATGAGTATAGTATCAATGACATAGTATAGGATGAAAGAAACTCTTGTTGGTGCTAAGTGCTTGAGTGTGTATTTTTATGAGATATGAATATTTATTGTACGTTTTATTAAATTAATTTAGGCAATATAGCTTAGTTTAAGCTTATTATGATATGGGAAGGTAAGATTTAATATGCCAAGTGAAAAGGAAGGCAAAAAGTTAAGAAAAATTTTTAAGTTCGGGAAACGTTTTCGGATGGGCTTATTAATGGACTTTTGGACTCAAAGCCCAAGCCCATGGAGTGGCCGGCCCTAAGGCCTCTAATTGTGGTGGAGCTTGACTAAAGTATGGTTAGAACAAGTTAATTAGGGGTTAGGATGAGAAGGAATTAGGTTAGCCATATTTGTTGACTTATGTCAACTTTACACCTAAGCTTCCTACTTTTCCATCACCATGATTATGTTCATTTTGGTGATGATGGAATTCATTATTTTGATGCTTAGTCACTCTACACCTAAGGGCCATCTCAACCATCCATCTTGATCAATCTTAGCCCTCCATTTTAAGCAAAAATGTGACCATTGATATTGTGTGATTAAATCACCACCATTGATTATATTTGTATATAAAATGGAAATGTGTTAAACCATTTCATTTGTAACCTACACCAAAAATTTCACCCTCACCAAAGACCAAAGACCTCCCAACTTGTTCTCCAACTTAGAGCTAAATTTGGAGCATTTCAAGGTGAGATTTATTGCTTAAGTAATTTCTTTCTTTCCTTAGCCTAAGTGTGATAAATTGTTAGCAATTATCCCTTTTCTTTTAATCTCTATGATTGGATTTTGGTGGAATGATTTAAACAAGAGTTAGTTTGGCATGTTAAGTGATGAAATATGAGAATCGGGGTTAAGGATTTGGGATTTAATAGGTGAGTAATAATAAGGAAAGCATGAAAAATCAATGAAGAGGAAGTTAGATAGGGGTTCGGCCAAACTAGAGTTTTTAGGGAAAGTATCCAAAATTTTTTTTAACAATATCTAAAGTTATTTGGGATGTTGAAAAGTGGTTTAAAAATGTAAAATTTGAATTTAGAGATTTTATTCAAAAATTGAAATTCTTGAAGGCATAATGCATGATATAAGGGAAGTGCGTAATGTGAAGTGTAGTTTGATATTTGATTGTTGTGATAGGCTTTGCATGACATTAATTTCATCTTTGCAAGATCAATTTGAGATTTGATTGAGAAATTTTGGGTTTTCCCCAAATCATCCCAATTTGGTAAAGTTAGGGTTTATGGGAATTAAAAGAGATTAATTTCAATTGGTGAATGAATGTTGATTGTTTGAGTATTAGTTTGATAAATCCATGTTTAAATTGAAGTTTGAAAATGAATTTGATGATTTTTCCTAAATCTTGGAGTTTTGAGTCACATTGGGAATTCCAAGATTTAAACTTGAATTTTTAAGATTTATTGGTTAAACAAGTTTGTAATTGATTCAATTTGATGTTTGTGAAGTCAATTTGAAGTGTGGTTGATGAAAATGATTTTTCAACTCTATTTGGAATATACCAAAGTAGAGATTTTGATTTTTGAATTTTGTTAATTTCCCAAATGTTAGAAAATTGATTGCATTGGTCTCCATTGATAAACATGGAATTTAATTAAGGAATTAGGAAGGAAAAAGGAACCTAATTGTTTTAATGAAAGGATTTGGACAACATGGGATTTTGGAATAAAGTGATTAAATAATTAATGTGTTTATGTATGTTATTGTTTAATGTATTGGAATGTGTTTTAGTGATTAGTAGTAGGAAGTTGATGTTAAGTTGAGTTAGAATGAGATTAGCAAGTTAAAGGAGTAGGAATTAATGTACGATTGTTTGGGGTGTATTTGTAGAATCAAAAGGCAAAGGCATTGCTCGGGATACCGAGGAGTCTCGTTATAATTTGCATTAGAACTATCGTTATAGGAGCTAAGGAGCAAAAGGTGAGTACCTAATAATATTATATTTCTTGTGCTTTAAATATAAGCCTGAATGTTGGATCACTTTCCTAATTAAAATACATTGCAATTCTTTGGCATGCATTATATGCTTTACCAATTATTGAATTAAATATCCCTTATGGCACTTGGCCAAATGACATCAATACAATTATAATCAGGAAAAATATTTTCATATAAAATTATTACTTTAAAAACATTTATATTCAAATTATTTGAATATTTAAAATATTCATTTTTTTTAACTTGGGCACGTATTATGATACTAATCAGATATCTTCATACATATACTATACGTACGTCTTATATCGGTTGAGATATTAGACTATGTAATTATAAAAAGTTAAACTACATTTAAAAATTTTGTTTATAAAATTTCTTAAATATTCAATTTTTTCAAATTTGAAAAAGTTTCATTTAAACTAAATAGAGAGATCGAGAGAAAATATTGAACAGTGATATCAAATATAACAAACAGTGATATCAAATATAATAATAAAAAAAAAGGTGTGAATTATATTAAAAAATAGTTTATAAATACATTATTACTAAAAGACTTGCCATATCAAAAATTGAAAGTAAAAGTTAATTATCCCATAATATTGCTCAACAGAACTAAGATGGTGTGCAAAAATTTAATAGAAATGTTATACATGCAAAAATAACGAAAGGACAAAATGCAAGAAAACATGTTATATTACTAAGAATAACACTGCTACCAGCTGAAAATGAAGGATATACTTTTCATTCTAAAAGAAAATAGTTTCATGTGTATATTTGTTTTGTAATGACTATTAATAGAACAGTACAAACAATACTTAATGAAATGGTATATTTACCATGGATAATTGTACGTTGTAATGTTAAGAAGTATTTGAGTATCTACTGTGAAAGTATTAATCAAAAGTGAAAAGCCAAATAAAAAGAACGCAACTTACATTAAGAATGTAGCTTATAAAAAAATTCTATTGTCTAATAAATACCATAATTTTAAAAAATAACCACATAATATTCATTTAAATTATTTATATGTCATATAATATTAATACTAATATTTAATATGTAAATATTTGCAAATTAAATTATGTTTTAAAACTAGTCATAACAAGTTATAATGGATATATCTATACTATATAAATGTATGGAAAGGGAAGGATAAGCAAATTTATAATGGATAATATGGTCATTTATTAATTAAATAATATAATTATCTACTTATATTTAATTTAAATAACGAATGCTGAATGATGAATTCAATTTAAATAAGGAAAAAATAAAATAATCATTATTTAATATATAATTAATTATATTTAATATCTAATTATATTTAATTTAAATAGGAAAAGATAAATTCAAATAGAATAAGAAAAGAATAAAATAATTATTATTTAATATATAACTAATTATATTTAATATTTAACTATATTTTAATTCAAATAAGGAAATGATGAATTCAATTAGAATAAGAAAAGAATAAAATAATTATTATTTAATATATAATTAATTATATTCAAAATTTATAATTATATAATTTTTATAATTTAATTATCTAATTTAATTTAATTTAAATAAAGAAAGAAAGAATTCAATTAGAATAATAAAAGCATAAAATAATTATTATTTAATATATAGTTAATTATATTTAATTTAAATTAAAAAAGAATTCAATCAGAATAATTTATATTTTTTAATATTTTTCCGAATATTAAGAAGCTAGAAAAATTATTATTTTATTATTAAATGTTAAAATTTCTATTTATAATGGTATATTCTTTCGAAAAAATTAATTTGTTTGTAATTTTATAAATACTTAAATTTACTTAAAGTTTTCATTACAGAAGAGGTTCAAGATATATCAAAATTGAAAGTTAATTAAAAATAATTTATAATATAATGAATATTTTCAGTTTTTAGTTTAGTTAATCATATATATTATATTTTCAAGTTTTTATTAGAAACTCATAATTGATTTTGAACAAAATTAAAAAATCAACTTTAGGTATACAAAAACTAAAAGATATGTATAGTGAATTAAGATTTTTTTTTTTAGTTCAAAATTAATTTTTTTCTTTATATAAAAATAACGCGAAATTAGACCATATACTTATTAAAAAAGTAAAAATTGAATAATAATTATATTGATACCCTGAAAATAAATTAATAAATTATATAATATGATATCACATAATAATTCAATTTCATACAATTAATATTGAATTAAAATTACTATTAAATTCACAAACGATGAATTTAATCCTAATGTGAATATATAATAAGTCTTTTATTAAAATAAAAAAAAATTAATGTATTCTATAAACCTGTATGGTTCAGTCACCGGTATGGTTTTTAAAACAGTGATACATATAAATACTGAAAAGATTGATAATTTTCTAAAGGAAAGAAAATTAAGTTATAATATATCAAAAAGATTAAGTTTATCAAAACTAATAAAAACATGTAACCTATATTAAAATTATAAGAAAACAACAGACATACCAAGTATTAACATGAAAATCAACATACATTTAATACAATATAATAATAACAAAATAAATTTGAAAATTATAATGAAACGTACCTATAAATTCCTTTACTTTATTTTCTCTAATATATTTTTGAATACAAGAATGTCATTTCAAATTGTAAGAAATAATTTATTTAGATATGTTTAACTCATCTTCTTTCAATATTATGAATATATTAAAATGTGGATTTATATAAATTGTTTTTTTCTTGTGAGGAAGAAAAGTAGTTATGATATTGTTTCTAAAAATGGTTTATAGGATATGGTAGCTAAAAAGTTTGAATTTGGCTTAAACCTTGCATCATCTGTGAAATTAGCTTGTATAAAATATTTGCATGTATTAAAGAAATAGTTGGAGAGAATCGTTGGTGATAATTGATAAGGACACAAATAAAAACAAAATGATAGTAATTCGAATGTGGATAGAATTTTGATGAAATTGGGGAATGATCTTAAGGTTTGGTATTGGAGATATCAAAGAGTGAAAATTTTAACTTAATGTGAATATTGAAGTGGATTTATATGATGATAACAAGTTTATTATTAATGATGTAAAATATGTGCATATTAGTGTTATAAAAATATAATTGGACCAATCAGTATATCTTATTTAACTGAAAATCGGCAGCCAATCTATTTTAGTTCACTAAAAAACTAAAATTCCAATTAAAAATCATCCTTTTACCAGTTTTTAACTGACTGGACTTGTATTAATGGAAATCTTTTATATAATAACCAAAAAATAAAAAAAAATGACAAATGTAGAAATTTTGTCCAATAGGTATGACTAATTGAACCGTGAATCATGACTTATCTAGTTCAATTACCAGTTTAGTTTTTAAAATAATGGTGTATATAGACATTGAAAAGATTGTTATTGATTTTCTAGAGGAATAGAAATTAAGTTATAAAGTGTCAAAGAGATCAAGTTTATCAAATTTAATAAAAACATATAACTTATATTGAAATTATGAGAAAATAATAAGCATACCAAGTATTAACCTGAAAATCAACTAATAATTAATAATTAGGCAACATAACAATAATAAAATAAATTAGAAAATTATAATAAAACGTATCTATCAATTCCTTTACTTTCTTTCTCTAACATATTTTTAAATATAAAAATATTATTTAAAATTGTAAGAAATGATTTTTATTTAGATATGTTTAACTCATCTTCGATCTTTCAATATTATGTAAGTATTGTCTTTTAAAATACATTCATATATGTATATAGAATATATAATTATTTTGTGTTATTATTCTAATTATATTAAATATACACGATTATACAACTTAGATAATATTTATTATGTATAATTATATTTTCGATGAATTTTTAAGTTTTCACATGAAAATTTAACTTAACTTGGATTTAACAACTAAAGTGAATTTAATAAAGTTATATAAATATTTTTCCATGATAATTTTAAAAGTAGACCAATAGGATTTCGGCCCGATAGTTTTTATTTAAAAAATTTTATATCATTTTAATTGAAAATTTCGCTTAACTTAAAAGTATATATATCATTTTATGTTTAAATAATAAAAAACTGCTAATTAAATTTTTAATAAGATAAAGTGAAAGTTTGAAATAAATATTTATATCTCTAACGAGTTGTAACAAATCAAAATAGAAATCAACGTGTAAAAAGCATATTATACACACATCATTTAGTAATGTCAAGGGCAATGTGCCTGAGGATAACTGGGATCGCAATATCCGGAGCGCACAACTGCGGCAAGTGACAGCCAGTGGGCATGACCTCCACGACTGATGGGCCACCCAGATTTTGATGCAGATATTCAGACGCCACCACTGGCACGGCCTTGTCCATAGTGCTGTGCAGTATATGGCAAGGGATTTTGACCATAGGTAGAATATGCCTCATGTCAGATAAGAATATAACCTGAGCTAAACTTAAGGCTATGTCCGGTCTCATATTGAAGAGACTTCTGGAAAATTCTTTCACTGCCACTGAGTCCATGTCGCAACCTATCACCATTGGTGCGAACCCAGAGCTCCATGCTTTGAAATTGGAACGCATTCCTTCAAACATTTGGTTTAGGTCTTCTTGCTCAAATCCTCCAATGTAATCCTTATCATTCAATAGCCTAATTTCAAAAAACAAGTGTCAAAATTATATATTAACAACTAAAAATCAAATCCCAATTGAATTCCATTAATTTTAAGACAGACACTCCATTATATATTACCTGGGAGTAGCAGAGAGCATGACAAGTTTAGAGAAAAGATCAGGGTGAGAAATGGAGGCAATAGCACCAACCATGCTCAAAACAGAGTGACCAACAAAAATACATGACTTAACTTCTAATTCTTCTAATATAGCAAGCAAATCATAAACAAACCCTTCAATAGTTGAGTATCTTGTGAAGTCATAAAAATCTGGATTAGTAGTACCAGCGCCCATATTATCATACAAAATAACACGATAATCTTCAAGTAAGTGTGGCACTAAGTACTTCCACACTGATTGATCAGTGCCATAGCCATGAGAGAGTACTAAAACTTGCTCTCCTGACCCCAGAACCTTTACGTTATGTGCTTCTTGTACAATTCCCATTTTACTTTTATCTTTTCTTTTCTTTCGCTTAATTTCTTTGTTTCATGAGATTTCAATTCAGTGGTATTTATAGTGGTTTAGGTGCATAAATGGATAAACATGAATTAGAAAGCCTGTTCCATAATCACACGTGAAGTGACGACGTGTGAGTTTTTGGTATAAAAGAAAGTCCATTAAGGAAACGAATTTAGAGAAAGAACAAATTTTGCTTTCAAATCTTGGGAAGCAACACAACACTTTGGATTTTGAATGGCTGCAGAATGGCTTTAACTCAACGATTAGGATTAAAGCTATCTAATACAAATAGCTCCAGCTCTCTGTTTTGCTATATTACAAAAATTCTTTGCAAGTCTTTTGGTATTATAACTTACTATTTTTACCAGTAGGAGCAACATATATATGTACACATATATAAGAATGAAAACAGATGTTAATGACATTATTTTCATATTTAAGAAAATGACATTTTCTTCTTTACGTTAAAAGAAAGTATGATATGTCTTTAAAAAAAAATATGATAGGTCTTCAAAGAAAATTTATAAAAATATATCACTTCAAATAAAAAAAAATAAATTTAATATGCTATTTTACATCTAATCCAATTAAAATCAAGTTAATTAATTTTTATCAAATTAAATTTAAAGTAATTATAAATAAATATTAATTATTTAGTGGAACAAATCAAATATAAGGTAATTAAAAGTATATATTAATAATTTAGTAGAGCAAAATCTACATATATATATATATATATATATATATATATATATATATATATATATATATATATATATATATATATATGGCTCAGCAGATGGTAGAGGTGCATCAGGAAGTTAAGCAAAAATTAGAAGCAACCAATCAGAAGTACAGGAAAGCTGCTAATAAGCATAGAGAAAGCAAATTTTTTTTGTAGGAGATTCAGCAATGGTGTTCCTTCGACGTGAACGCTTTCCAGTAAGTATTTATAGCAAGTTTCAGCCGAGGAAATATGACCCTTACACTGTCAGCAAGAAGATAAATAATAATGTTTATGTCATTGATCTTCTCAAAAGTATGGGTATTTTGAACACTTTCAATAAGCGGATCTATCACCTTACCATTCCTCTGAAGAACTACTGTACCTTAATCCAGAGTCTAACCCGAGAACAAGTTTTTGCCAAGTGAAGGAGACTGATGTGGAAGCTATTTCATAAACATTCATGACCCATTGGGACAAGCAATAATCCAACTACAAAAAATACTAACTTGGCCTAACTGCGATTTTGGGCCTTACAAATATATCATTCAAAAGAAAATAGGCTATCGGTTCAAAGTCATTGCCTTTGACAATGAGCGACGTTATTTTCCTTCTAAATTTCTTCATTTGGACCCCATAAAATTGCAGTTTTCCCATTTATGAAAATTTTTTATTTCTGTCATAAATCTTGCTATTTAGCTCTGATTTAGGCACAGTCTATGACATTTATTTTGTTTAATTGCTTATTTTTTTTATGATAATATTGTAATTTCATCATTTTTTACAGTTTTGTAGTTAGGATTTCAGACTCTTATTTAAACTCTTGTTTTTGGCATGTTTAAACAAAATAATATAAAAAACACTTTAAAACTTTAAATTAGATTTAATCTTTTTATTTGCGTTGTGTCGGGAGGATACCTTGGGAAATCGGAAAAAAAAAAAAAAAAAAGCATTTGGCAAAAAAAAAAAAAACGCTATGGGAAGCAGTGGGGGCACTTGCCCCACTGCGCTGCGCCGCCACTGTATATGTAATAATTTAATCAATTTAATAGGTTAAAAAAATCTTTGTAAAAATAGAAATAGACTATCTTTTCCTGGTCGAAAAAATATATATATAGTAAAATCTTTATAAATTAATATTTGATAAATTAATAATCACTGTAAGATAATAATTTTTTTCAATTTCGATTTCGGTCAGTTTAAAAAATAAATAATTTTAATAAATTAATAAGATAATAGTTTTCTATAATAACTTTATATAAATATATTATTTTATCGTATCTATAAATTAATAATTTCTTAAATATGCTTAGTACATATAGATATATTTAGGACAATTTAGTAAAATATGAATCTATAGTATTTTGTTTTTTCTTAAAATTTAATTTAGGTGAATTTCATTTCTAATTTTTCTCACTGCATTTAAAAATTTCTGTGTAGCTTTATCAAATTGTAACAAAAAATTATGAATAGTAATTATTGTTATGATTGCTTCCTTTCTCATGATTTGTTTCAAAAGTACTGAATCATTATCAACTTCATTTTCAATTGAATTTTTCATGATACTAGCCACAATTTTTTCTAAATTTTGGACTTGTGAACATTTACTAGTGATTTTAAATTTATTTTTGCTAAATTTAAAATTACTCTATAAATTAATAAATTATTAATTTATCAATTAATTAATATCTCTCTAAATTAATAAAATTTTGTGGTCCCAACATTATTAATTTATAGAGAATTTACTGTCATTCTCAGCAACACATGAATTTATTCATGTTTAATCTAAATTAAAAAATAAAAAATAGAAACTTTATAATTCAATTTGAATATTCATTAGACTATAGATAATAACAAGGAAACTTTATGATAGAGATATTAAGCCCACAATTTTATGGTACACATATTTTTCGATAATTTTTCTCGTTCAGGTATAATTATATTTTATTCCAAATATTTTTATTGAACTCACAATTTTATGATATAATTATATTTTATTCCAAAAATTTATATTGAACTCAAAATTAAAATAGTATTTAAAACCTAAACTTGACTGTAAGAGTACAATCATTGAACTATCTATTAACTCAATGATTTATTTTCCTCAAAAAAAAAAAAAAACTTAAAAGATTTATTGAGTGATGTCAATGCGAAGGTGTTTAAGAATGACTGGAATAACAATATCAGGAGAGCTCAATTGCGGTAAGTGGCAATCAGTAGGCATAACTTCAACAATGGACTGAGCCCCAAGATTTTGATGCAAATATTCAGGCACAGAAACAGGCACAGCCATGTCGTTGACACCTTGTAGTATATGGCAAGGGACTGTAACCATGGGCAAAACATGTCTCATATCAGTTAAAAATATGACTTGGGCTAAACTCAATGCTATGTCAGGTCTCATATTGAATAAGGTTCGGCAAAATCCTTGCACCACCACCGAGTCCAAGTCGCCACCTACTAAAAGTGGTGCGAACCCTGAGCACCAGGATTCATAATTGGATCGCATTGCTTCAAAGAATTGCTCTCTGTCTTGTCGCTTAAATCCTCCTTGGTAATCCTCGTCATTCACTAACCTAATTTCAACAACAAAATAATTAAGTTTTGTTTAATTAGTCAAAAGCTTTGAGTCGTGCTATCATTGCATATTTTATAAAATAAAAACTTATAAATTCTTCACTTTTTGGTTCCAAAAATAAAAACAAATAGCATATGGCTCAAGTTCATTATAAATGTGCGATCCATATTTCATAAATTTAAGTAAATTCCATATGTTTATAAGATAAAATACTTACTTACACTGAATATATATTTAGTCTTTATATATTTATGGTTATGATTACGAGTAATTTAAAATATATATATGTAATGTTTAAAATTTAAAAATATATAAATTTTAAAAGTGTTACAGCTTTTATATTTGATAATATCCATTATTCACCCATATATAATATATATGACACTTTAATAATCGATTAGAATTTCTCATAAACCTCCCATAAATTTTAAAGCAAAATAACAATAAAAATAATAAAAAACCAAGGCATAAATATTACCTTGGAGTGGCAGACAGCATGATGATCTTAGAAAAGAGATCAGGGCGAGAAACAGAGGCAATGGCACCAATCATACTCATAGCAGAGTGACCAATAAAAATACAAGACCTGACTTGTAATTCTTCTAATATTGCAAGTAAATCATAAACAAACCCTTCAATACTTGAGTATCTTTCAAAATCATAATAATCTGGATTAGTAGTACCAGCACCCATATTATCATACAAAATCACCTTATACTCTTCAACTAAATGTGGCACTAAGTATCTCCAAATCGATTGATCAGACCAAATCCATGAGATAAGACTACAACTTGCTCTCCTGAACCCAAAACCTTCACGTTATGTGCTTCTTGTACAATTCCCATTTTACTTTTATTTTTTTTCCCCTTTAATTTCTTTTGCTTAATTGATTTGTTTCATGGGATTTCATTTCACTGGTATTTATTGTGGCTTAGGTGCATGCATGGATAAACATGAATTGGAGCCTGTTCCATAATCACACGTGAAGTGAAGACGTGTGGACTTTTGGTATAAAAGAAAGTCCATTAAGGAAACGAATTTAGAGAAAGAACAAATTTTGCTTTCAAGTCTTGGGAAGCAACACAACACTTTGGATTTTTGAATGGCTGCAGCGGCTCCAGCTCTCTGTTTTGCTACCATTCAAGGCCGACTTAACAATGTTCGTGGCGCTAGGCAAAAAAAAATTTATATTTTTTTTTACCTTTTAATACATATTAAAAAATCATTTAAAATTTATTTTTCTTATTTTTTGAGATGCAAAATCATTAATTAAATTTTTATATTCATGTTTAGAATCCAAATCTTTTTGGATTGATAATATAGCCAAATTACTTAATTTTCTTTTTGTGAGAAATTAAATTCAGACAAATATATAATTAGAAGAATAGAAGAAATTGCTTGTTTTTTATTTTCATTTTCAATATATAGAGAAAATTTTTGATGTTAAAATTAATGCACACAATATAATTATAGCTATAAATTAAAAAATAATCAATTGAAAATAATTATTATTCTAAAAATTAGAGATTTCATAAAGTTAATTTCAAAAAAAATAAAGTTAATTATAAAAAAATAACGTTAATTATAATTTTAATAATAAAAAAAGGTAATATCTTTTATTGGCAAATAAAAAAAATATGTGCCCTCTATTTTTTGGGCGCTAGGGATAGACCTTACTGGCTTATGCCTTAAGCCATCATTGGCTAATATTACATGAATTATTTGGTGCTATTGTTTTAACTCTTATTGAGAAAAAATCTGTATTACAAAATATAGTAATACTATAATAATTTTTAAAATTTAAAATCTAATTAATTAAAAAGTTATCATTGAAATTTTTATTATAAATAATTTTTATTTATTATTCCTTTTAAATGATGTCATTACAGTATTATTCTTTTTAAATAACAACTAAAATGATAAATTTCAATTTCAATAATAAAAATTGATCAATAAGATGTGTTGGTGTTCCGTATTTAGGATAAACCTGCTTATGAGTTTGGATATCCGGCCGGCCCTAAAATTATGAGGCTTAGATAAAGAATATAACATATAAACTCACCTCGATTAAAGTATGATATTTGGCTTGTCCTTTATAATAATTTTTTTTAAGGTGTGAGGTTTGAATCTGTATCAGATAAATTGAGAAATATTTTTACTATAAAATTACACTATTTCTTATGTTATATATATATAAACTCAATCCGATTAAAGTATAATACTCAGTTTGTCCTTTATAATATATATAATAATTATTTTAAGGTATAGGGTTTAACCTGTATCAAATAAGTTGAGAAATATTTTTACTATCAAACTATACTATTTCTTATGTTATATATATATAAACTCAATCCGATTAAAGTATAATACTCAGTTTGTCCTTTATAATATATATAATAATTTTTTTAAGGTGTAGGGTTTAACCTGTATCAAATAAGTTGAGAAATGTTTTTACTATCAAACTACACTATTTCTTATGTTATATATATATAAACTCAATCCGATTAAAGTATAATACTCAGTTTATCCTTTATAATATATATATATAATAATTTTTTTAAGGTGTAGGGTTTAACCTGTATCAAATAAGTTGAGAAATATTTTTACTATCAAACTACACTATTTCTTATGTTATATATATATAAACTCAATCCGATTAAAGTATAATACTCAGTTTGTCATTTATAATATATATATAATAATTTTTTTAAGGTGTAGAGTTTAACCTGTATCAAATAAGTTGAGAAATGTTTTTAATATCAAACTACACTATTTCTTATGTTTATATATATATATATATATATATATATATATATATATATATATATATATATATATAAGTCGGCCGGATTAAACTTTAACAAGTTTCACTAAAGAGAATGAATTGGGATTTAGACAATTTAAAATAAAATTAATTTCAAAGCAAACCGAGTTTAGAAGCCTCATTGAATTCTGTCCAAATTCATTCAAACTCGACGTATGAATAAATCTAGTTCGGGAGAGCGGTGGAGGCAATCGGCTGTCTGTCCGTAGCACCTGCGAGACACTTCTCGTATTGTAAATTGTGTCATGGTAAGACACGATTGAGGTTCGTTATGTTCTTACCTATATATTTGCAAAAGAATTTCTGTTGATGTTGGAATTGGAGTCACCGACTCAGCAATGTGTTTTCGCTAACACATTTTGCAAGCTAAAGCCATTTTTCCCATTATGAAATTTATATTCATGTCAGGATTATAAAATTTATAACAAAGAAAAATCTCTCCTTTTATATTAATATAAAATCATTTAACAATCATATAAACATATAATTAATAGGTTGAAAAATAAAATAAAATGAGAGATGCAATATCTTATTGAATTTGAATTTCATTAAAATATAGATAAAGATGAGTAAGAGCATCCCCAATTATCCTCTTTAATTAAAAGAGTATATTTTGTTATGTAAACCAAACAGAGGCAGTGGCACCAATCACACTCATAGCAGAGTGACCAATAAAAATACAAGATTTGACTTGTAATTCTTCTAATATAGCAAGCAAATCATAAACAAACCCTTCAATAGTCGAGTATCTTGTGAAGTCATAAAAATCTGGATTAGTAGTACCAGCACCCATATTGTCATACAAAATAACACGATAATCTTCGACCAGATGCGGCACAAGGTACTCCCAGATTGATTGATCCCTGCCAAAGCCATGAGCTAGCAGAATGACTCTCTCTCCTGAACCCAAAACCTTGACATTGTGTACTTCTTCAACTATTCCCATTTTTTACTTCTTTTCCTTTAATGTCTATGTTTTGAGGTATGTCAGGAAAGGATTTGGCGCACTCAACATTATGTCAGGCCAGCTAACATGAAATTTTAGTTTAGTATTTTAATGCTTCAGAGGCATCGTTAAAACTAAAAATTCTCGAGTTTGAACTTCAGGTAAAATTAATTTAGTATAAAAAAAATACGACCTACTAAAAATATGAGGTAATAAAAAGATGGTTTAAGGTTATAAATTTAACATTTTTTTAAAAAAATATATACTACTTGTCTTCTCACCAAAAAGAAAAAAGATTTTAACTATTTTTTTTTAAATAATCATTCTGAGACCAGCTTGGGTGTACAAGGCTAGAAGCAGACGGTTTACTCCAAAAGTAAAAGAATTTTCCAGTCAAGGAAGGCAGAAGAGACAACCATCTGTTTGGTTTGCAATAATTTCCCACCATATTCTTCGATCATTGTCAAATGATAAATTACTAATACAATTTAAAAATCAAATTGTATTACCTTAAAACAATAAATGAATCGTAGAGATTTCTGATATAGGACAAACTCCAATATAATTTAATAATTCTGATGCATATAGTCAGTTAGCTAATAAAGACGACAAACTCGA
Organism: Reutealis trisperma; assembly: GCA_947687605.1. Taxonomy (NCBI): domain Eukaryota; kingdom Viridiplantae; phylum Streptophyta; class Magnoliopsida; order Malpighiales; family Euphorbiaceae; genus Reutealis; species Reutealis trisperma. The sequence goes on from CANTUT010000306.1 coordinate 423,798, forward strand.
ATCACTAAATAAAAAAAACTCAAAACAAATGATTGCTTGAGTTAGGCCTTTCATGGTTAGCTGGTGATTCAATATCACCATAACTAACTAATTTCATTCGTATGCTTGTATGTCCTGGTCATTCACCGGCGAGCACTACTCGATTATAACTAAAAACCATATCGAATCAATGTTTTTTCATTTTTTTTTCAGCTCAGTTCTGTATTTTATTATTGGCACATGTACATGTGTGTATGTGCATTACTGGGGAGTTGGGGGTCTAGAGAGATTACATATGCATGTAAAACTTACGAGAATATTACATTTCACATGTTCTTCCAATTCAACTGCATTCAATCTTGATATTTCCTTTACTTCTTGTAAAATATGTATATGGATGATAAACAAAGAGCAAAAATAGTTCTACAATGCCACTCTTCAAAACAAAAACTGAGAAGTAAGCAGTACCTTTCAATCTGGCATCTATTGTGAACAATCTATATACAACCCCCTCTCCTATCTGGTTATTATTTCAAGCCCATCCTGTACTTCAAACAAAGGTTTTATGTAGTCATAATTTATTATCTCTATTCACAAGATAGCACACATGCCAATTTCTTGCAGTCTTGTGTAGAGAAAAAGCAAGAAGCTAACATTGGATTTCTTCTGTGTCTAGTGAGAAGATATCCATAGGGGTCCTTGTGCAGTCAACAACACTGTAATCCTTGAATCTACCATTCCAAGAATCTAGTGGATGATCTAGATACATCACAATGACAGTTATATCGTCGTGGAAATGACGCCTTACTCCTTTTTCAACATTTTTCATGTCTTCATAACTCATTTCTCTTTTCTTAGCTGCCTCCCGCACTGCAGCCCTCACTAACCGCCTTGCTACTCCCTGCAAAAGCAAACACTTGGTTCATTTCTTATTGCAAACAGTAAAATCATTTTGTTGAGGTTCTTAAGTCATGATGGCTGTAACACATGCCAACAGAGAGAAATCACAAATATGAAATCTGAACAAATAAATTAAAAAGTAGGAAATTGCAGAGAAATATATTGAAAAATGAGGTCTTACAGATCGAGAGCTCTTCAAAACTATATCTACAGCTGTTTCATCACTCAATTGCTCCCAAAGACCATCTGAAGCAAATATCAAGAATAGGTCCTCTGGCCTTAACTGTCGAACTATTATTGAGGGTTCTGCTGTCATCACTGGCCTTTTCAATGGAACAGGCAACCCAAATTGCTGAAAAAGAGGATCTCTATTGAACTCTGGTTTCTTCAGATAGATATCTCCTATTGATCTAGAAACCTACAAGAAAAAGTGTTAAATTAAGCCTACTGCATCACATACTCTAGATCATGACCATAAAAGTAAATATCAAGGGAAGAGCTTCAAGCAACAAATATAAGAACACCTTGGCAATTCTGAAGCTATTTCAGATAATAGACACTACTTAAAAGAAAGGTCATGAAAAAGAAACCACCATATTCATGTAGATAGCAGATACAAGTTGTGGTTTACAAATATCCGGTTTACCTCTATTCTTATGTCTGCTGTCACACTACAGAATTTGTTATGTCATAGCACAAATCTCATTTATCATTCTTAGCTACATAATTAACGAGTGGCCAACAAGGGTTCATACGAGGATAACAATATAGAAAGGGAGAAATTTTCATCCTTTTCAGGGAAAAAATGTGACAGACTAAGTTTACAAAATTTCAGACAGGACTTCATATATTATTTTCCATATCTTTGTAAACATTGAACGATAATCTTCCGGATGTGAAACATCAGAAAATTGGGACAGCATTCTCAGAATAAAGACATGGTTTTGTTTTAAAACTGATGCAGATTAAGCTTTTCAGGAACAATTTTAACTTGATAATGTTTTTAAGGTAAAACAAATCCCAAGGAAACAGAGTCTTGGGATATTCACAAAATTAGTACACAATCCATCATAAAAGGAGCCTTAAGGAAAGGATTAACAATTGTAAAGCTCAATGTATATGGCACAAATCTCTGGCTGTTCAAGACTTAGACTTTTCTAAGCGAATTTTTCTAAATTATGTGCCCTGCTGCTAAATGCAGATGGGAACAATTGAGAAAAGTACAACTGAAAAGAGCAAACACCTAAAGAAGCAATTAAATTGCAAGAGAGGAGAGAGCTAGTATTAAGCAAATATTAGACAGAAAATGTATATAGATCAAATTGATGATAAATGAAGAGTAGTGCTCCATGAAGTTCAAAATCATAATAGACAAAAAAAAAAAAAATTCACTATTGTTATGTAAAGCAAATAACCCTGTGAAAATTAAGCACACTACTAATATATAGTCACAGAAAGAAATAATACCTGAATTATGCCCTTTATCCGCCAAACTCCACGAGTGTACACAACAATGTGTGAATCATCTGGATGGAGTGCCGCCACCTCCTTCCTCACTTCCTCAACACACACGTTATGATCGGTAGATAAGCGTTCAGCCACAACTGCACTACTTGTTTTGCCTTCAGATACTCTCTTGCCAAGCACTGCCCTTGAGTCTCCAAGATTTGCCACATACAAAACACCATTTGATATTGCCCCAACAAGGCAACAAGAACCTACTGAAGCAATATGAGGCTGAGTTGTCCATGATCGCTTTACTAATTGCAAGAATCCCTCTTCTGTAACATCAAATGCCTTCTTTATTACATCTGCTGTTAGTCCACCTTGCTCTGTTGCAAACTCTGATAGCAAAAATCATCATGCTGAGAACATTTTTCCCCTAACAGTTCTTAATTTAACCCAATTATTATAAAACTAAACAAATCAAAAGATTCTAAATTATTGTTAAAGGAAATTATTCTACTAGAAATTAGCTGATTAAGTGTTACTAGATTTGTCTCCAAAGCTGTAACGTGGTGAGTTTGAATACAATCAAAGCCTCATTAATTAAAAAAATAATAATAATAATTTAAAGAAATAAACATACCAATACTCAACCTAGTTTTACATAGGTTCATCAAACACAGTAAAAAAAAATCAACAGCATAAACAAAAACCAAGATCACAGACTCCCATTTTCTTTCCCTTTCTTCCACTTTCCCATCAATCTAACAAACTCTAAATACCTGGAATAAAGCGAAGAAAAAGGGGAGAAAAATCTCACTATGTATAAAAGGGAAAAGATTGTCAGCAATAAACCGAGAAGCCTCAGGGCCACCATGACCATCATAGACACCAACATAAGTAGCAGAGGGAGAAGTAAAGACTTGGCCTTGATCTTCTAACAAGGAGTTAGCTTGTACAACAGCAATTGAATAATCCCCTGAAGCATAAGGCTTTAAGTCCAAATGCCAAGAAAGCCCATCCCCACTATCTCCACCTCCAAAACACCTCTCTAATGGCCTTGTAAGCATTTCCATCACCATCCCCTACACCAAAATCTAAAAAAGAAAAAATTTTGGCTTATGAATTTGGTAGAGTCTAGTGAAAAACAAAGAAAAAGAGAGAGAATTTTCTTGGAAAAGAAAAGTCTGGGAGTTGGGGGACGGTTGGAGGGTTTAGAATCGTTCAAAGTAAACGGTTAAGAAGAAAGTGAATTTTGGATGATTTTATAATTATTCCTTATTCTTTATTTTTGTGTTAATTATATCCTAATTTTAAAAATTAAAATTTAATTTTATCTTAGAGCTAAATTTAAAATAATAATAATAATAATAATAAATTTCATAATAAAACTTATTATAACATACTATCAATTTAATTTTTATTTTAATAAATTCTTTAATTTTACAAATTTAATAAACTACTAATAATTAGATTAATAATTTAATTAATTCAATTTATAAAATTAAAATTAAAGAGCTTAATTAATTTTAATAGAAATTTAAAATTTAAATTGATAATATAGTATAATAAATTTAAGAATAATTTAATCTTTTTTACTTTTTAATTGATAATTTTTTTTTTCCCTAACAATCATGATTTGGATTAGAATTATAACTAAATTTTAGAATTAAGGTAGAATTAATTAATATAAAATAAAAGAGAAGATATAATTATAAAAAAAAAATGCTTAAAATACAGGATTAATTTATTTATTAAGTCGTTTTTCTTTCTTTGTTTGGTTTTTTAATGGAGAAGAAATTATGGATTTGTTTATCAGATTATTTGAATGGAGTGTTTGTGTGTTGTTTCTGTTAGTCTTGGGCTGGGGAAGCAGGAGACACTTTGACTCTGTTTGGTGGCTAGCCGTGTGTACTCGACACTTGGCGCTTAGAAGTTTCGTGAGGGGGAAGTGGAGGCTGGGTTGATCAATTTTCACCGAGAAATCCAAGTTTGGGTGTGAATTAGGTTGGGGTAATCCGAATTTGACTAATTCAAATCCATATTAGAATTCACATAAACTTTTTTTTTTTTTTTTGCCAAAATGAATTCATATAAACTTATGAGTTAAAAAATATAAAAATTCTTAAATAGATTTAGTCTGTCACATCATTATAAATTCAATTAATTACATATAAATATATAATATTATTTATTAAATACTATATTATTTGTATTGACTGATATTTAATAAGGATAATAAATGGTCATAAATAATTCAACTAATATAAATGATACATCTAATAAATAATATCACATGTCAATGTATAATTAGTTGGATTTACAAAAGACGTGCTAGATTAAATTTATTTAAAATTTTTCTAAAAAATGAAAGAAAGAAAAAGTAGTCCAGTTAGCTCATAATTGGAGGAAGTTTTTGAAAAATATTTTTTTTTTCCTTTCAATTTTACTTTTAATAAGACTCAAATTCAAAATTTAATAGTCCTGGAAATGGCTCTATGGTTTCTAATCAAATATATGTTCATATTCACATCAAAATTATTAAAATCAAGAGTCTTATCCTACCTATTGGATTCAACCCTTACAAGAAACCAACCAAATTATCATTTGTAAACACCATGTATTTCCTAGAAAATTTTCAATTAACTGATGTTGTTTCTTCTAATATAGATATACTTTCTTTTAATGGACACTTTTAAATTATACTGTCATAATTTATTACAACTGATAATGTAATACTAACTGATGTTTTAATTTAGTAATAAAAAAAATAGATAAAACTATTTTAAGAATAGAGGTTAGAATTCAAATATTACAAAATAATAAAAAAATAACAAGATAATGCTAGAATTTTGAGTGTACATTGATGTGTGTATCAAAAAGAAATTATTGGGTGTCAAATTCTTTTTTTTTTTTATATTACCAAATAAAATATTTAACTATAAATGATTAGTCTAGTAACAATAGAAATATAATATAAATAAACCTTTTGTTTCTTAAGTTTTAATATTTGGCTCCTTTATCATCAAATTAAAGCCCCAATAGAAATTTTATCATTATTATAGATATTAGGTTTATCTAGTTGTCTAAATTTTTTTTATTTTTTAAGCATTGGAGAAAGAGCAATAGACCGTAAATTTATTATACAAATTATGTAAATTTATTATACAAATTATATATATACTTACCAATAGTATATGTTTACGAGCATATCGATTTTTGTTTTTAGACTTGGAGGCAAAATTGTACTTGTATAAAAAATAATAGACAAATCATTTAATTTAATATATCTATTTAAATAAATAATAGAATATTTTTTAAATCAAATATAATTAATAATTACCAAAAAAAAGTATACTGATCTAGCAGAAAAATAATATTAAAGTTAAATTAATAATAATAATAATTTAAAAATAACTTATTTATATAAAAGATATTATTATTTACTAAATTTTATGCATAGTATCATGTAAATATTCTTGTGATTTTTGAATTATCACCATATTGGCAGGGACGTATAAGATGGGACAACCATATGGTAACTTTCATTAGAATTATAAAAGATGAAAAATGAAAGCAATATTAAATGCAAAAACAGTGTTTTAAAAATCGGATTAGACTAGCTAGTTGAATCAAAAATTATTAATCAGTTCGATTCAATTCATTTAAAAATTGTAGTTATAGTCAGACCACTCATTGACCATTTTTTATTGATTTTGACCGGTTTTAACTAATTTTTTGCCAATTTCTTAACTGGTCATACCACTATTAATAGGAACCGAACTAAAAAATTAAAAAGAAAAATTAAGAGGGTTTATTTAATTGGTCGGACTATCGATTTAATCGGTCGAATTTATTGAACCATAAACCAATGATTTGACTGGTTCAATTACCGTATAGTTTTTTAAAATGTTATGTGAAAGGTCATTTAGTTTTTAATTTTTAATTTTTTATCAAGAATTATGGGCTTCCTTGTTCTAATTTCTAATTTTACGAGGATAATTACTTTCTCTATTTCAAAATATTTATTGTTTTATAAAATTTATTTTTTTCAATTTATTAGTCGTCTTAAAACTTCAAAAATATATTTATCATTTTTTCAACTTTAGTCTATATTTATCCATCAACTAAACACTTGTATTAAGGGTACGTTTGGTAAATCATAATAAGATATAGTATAATATAATCAAATAAATTTTTAATATAAATTTAAATTAGAAATTCATTTGATTATATTATATTATATCTTATTATGACCTATCAAACGTACTTTAATTGCTTTTACTTATCTACATCAAAATTAATAAATAATATTTTAATATTTTTATTTTAAAATTGTATTACTAACTTTTTAATCTATATATTGAAATTTTAAATAATAAATATTTTAAATTGGATGAATATATTTTATTATTATTATTATTTTTTTTTTCAATTTTCATTCTTTGAAATTTGCTTCACAAGCCATCGAAGTTTTGGAAATGTCACCAAACTGGTTTGAACATTGAAGTCTGGTCCACAAATTGATAATAGTTGGTATTAATTATAAATATTGTGTTGAATAGACTTTAATTGAACGGAAATAGAGAAAAACACATACTAAAAAATAAAATGAACTAAGCTACTATATTTTTTCAAAGAAATAATAATAATAATAATAATAATAATAATAATGAGCTCTAGCTTGTTTAAATTGGATTTTTTTTGTAATTTAATATTTATATTTAGAACATAAAAAATTATTGTAGAAACAAATTTTGACTTTTTTTTTTTATTTTTTTTCCTTGTCATGACTTATTTACCATAATATATGAATTTTTTCTTTGATAATATCTGAATTTTGAAATTAATGCTTGAGTATATACAATGAACTAGTTTTTCATTTACTATTTAGATTATTTTAATATTATTTTTGTAATGATAAAATTTGAAATCAAAAGAAAATAGATGTTCCATATAAAATGAGAGAGAATAAAAAGAAAATTATATGTTTCTATATATAAAATTTAAATGTTTATTTTCTTCAATTGCATGTTTATATAATATATAAAATTTTTTATTTATAATATATATATACAGATAATTACTTATTATTATTTGAAACAAAAATTATTTTAAAAATTTATAAAAAATTAATTTTTTATTTTTGTTTATTTTCTGCATTCATTCCGACCCCAAATAAAATTTCTGTCTTTCTTTTCTTCTCCTGCTTTGTCGGGTTTCTCTTTTCTAGACTAAAAACCACTCTTCTTTTATAGTACAGGGAGTGGTTTTTGGCCGATCTCGGCTGGAAACCACCCTCATATTCTCTATTTTGTGTTTTCTTTTACATAAATCAGTGGTTTATCTATTAGATGTAGGTTTTTTTGGTTAAAACCCCTTTGGATGTTGATCCTCTATGTGAGAGGCTTTTGCTCATTCTCTTTGAGAAATTGTTTTGATGGTTTCTGGATTCTGGTATGATCTCCCTATCAGAGCATTTCGAGAGACTGATCATGATATCAAAAAAAAAAAAGTGGACTCCACTGCTGGGCCAGTACGACTGCGTAAGTCAATCCCGACATTAAAGGAGTGATGATTACTCCGAATTTTTTTTTTTCCAAATAGACACCCGAATTCAAGATTCAATAATCATCATTTTTCCTTGAGAAAAGTTAAATTTTGACCCTAATATTTAGCTTATAGGGTACATTAGCAACTAATATTTTTTAAAAACTCAGTTGGATTCTTTTAAGTCAGTCAAAACCACAAAATTAGACTCAATTTTTAACCCTTTAATTGTTGCTGCTCGCGAGGCTCTTTGTTATTTAACTTTCAGTTCACTGTGGCTGAACAATCTTTTAATTAATTAAAAAATTACCAACTATCATCTCCTTCTTTCTGTTCTCATCTCACTTTAAAATCTGTTCTTTTGATATTTTAATAGATTTTTTATTTGACGATTTTTTTTAATTTTTAAAAATAATCTCATAAACATTTTTGATTCTTTTTCCAACGTTAGAATGTTGATTTAAAATATTTAGAATTAGGAAAATTACAAAAAAAAAATTTATAGGATATTAAATATCAAAACAAGATTTAGTCCGATCATCTTATGACATAAGAGCCTCCTGGATGGGCTTTGGCATTGACAAGCCGAATTAGGACTTGGCTAATTTTAGGCCGGATCAATAGTAATGTAGTTAATAAGTAGAGAAAATTGTGTTTATAAGTAGAGAAAATTAAGTAAAAAAAATGTGAATATTAATGTTAATTGATAAAGTTGTAGTTAACAATTAAATAGAAAGATATAAATAAATGTATAAGACCTTATGAAAAAAAAATAATATAATATAATAATATAGTTAATGGCAAAATTATAATTAAGTAGAATTATTGAGGATATTTTATCACAACAAGTGTCACACTTGTTTTAAATTTTGTTATATTTTTAATAATTAAAATATTATTAATATTAAAATATTACTATAAACGTATGTATAAATTAAAAAAAAATTATTTCTATTAGATTTATTAAGCTAATAGTTTATTATCTTTATTTATACAGTGATTTATAATTGTCAAATGAGAAAAATTTATTCTTTTAATTATGAAAAATAAAGTTCATGAGAAATTATAAACTTATAATCACAAAAATATACAGTAGCTAATTATATGTTCACTTTTTTTTTATCATCTTTATTTATGATTTAGAATTTTGTAATAAATATTATTACAAATGATATAATGATTTTCATTATTTCTATTCAAGTAAGAAAAGATCACAAAGTGTAATAAGAAAAGATCACAAAGTGTAATAACTTTTTAGTAATAGACATCATTATAAATTATAAAATGATTTTCATTATTTACATTTAAATAGGAAAATATTAAACGTGTAAGATTCTTTTATTACTTTTTACTAAATATATTACCATAAATTGTACATTATGATGAATTATAAGACAAAGGTTAATCAAGAAAGAACCATGATTTTATTAGACAAAAATTCATATATTTTGTTTAATAGGCAATTTTAGTATTAATATAATATTAATTATATGCGCAAAAAATTTAAATAAGTAATTTTAAAATATGAATGCATGCTAAATATGTAGATGAACTTACTACTAAAATATCATTCATGATTATCAAAGTAAAAAAAAAATTTTAATTTTAATTATAGTTTTAATATTAATCATGATATATAATATTCTGATTATAGCTTATAAGATACACAGCATTCGTTAACTATATAATAACATCTTTTATTTTATACTTCAAATATTAATTAAAGAATTTTAAACAATGTGTTGAATGATTTATAATATCCTCAAAATAATATTTTTAAACTTATTTAAAGGATTTTATTAGAAAACTATAATTATATTATAAAACTATTTACCGTAATAATAGTTAGTATAGTATATGATTATATATTCTTCGCAAAATGATTTTTTTTTTCTTTTACTGCATAGGGTTCTATGAAAAAAAAAAAAAAAGATACAATATAATAATATAGTTAATGGAAAAATTGTATTTAAGTAGAGAAAATGAAGTAAAAAAAGAATGTGAATATTATTGCTAATTAGTAAAGTCGTAATATACTATAGAAAGATATATATAAATATATAAGAGTTTATGAAAAAAAGGAAATGTAACATAATAATATAAATATAGAAAGATATATACAAAGCATAAATTAAACGTGTGGAATGTTGGTTTGTTTGAATTTTTTTTTTATACATATTAGATTATAATATTTGTTAATCAAGTATTAACTTTTGTAATTGTTATTTGTATTGTATATAATATTTGTTGAAAAAATAATAATATTTGGTAGAATTAAATCTAAATCTTTTTTTTTTTTTTATGAAATACTATAAATTTGAATTCATTATTCAAAAGCGTACATTTTGATCTAAAAAATATATATATATATATATATCAAGAAACACCAAAATAAAATAACTTAATTTTTTTTTAATATTTTTGAATCTTGTTGATAGAATATTTGAACTGACAACTCGATGAGAAACATACTTTGTTGATAGTGATTAAGTTACAAATCGATTTTCATATCTTTTAAGTAAGTTCAGTTATTCGAATATCCATAGTAAATTAAAAAACAAGATAATAAATTCAAAGACTATAAATAATTTAAGAGAATAAAATGCTTCTATTTAAAAAAAAAATAGTAAATCACATCAAAAAATAAAAAATCTTAAAGAGGGAACTAAAGACAAAACAAATGATAATATTAAATCCATGCCAAAAAAGACAGATTAAAATGTTTATAGAAATTTATATTTATTAAATTAAAAAACTAAGATAAAAGATAAAAGAATTATCGTTGATCAATAGAAAAAATAGCAGTGGCAAAAAAAAAATTGAATCTAAACTTAACTGTCTGCATATTCAATTTCTTTTATACCGACAAATAAAACTTTTTATCCTAACTATTAAGCCTCTTGATAAGCTTAGAATTTTGAATAAGGGAAGGAGTTGGGTTTCACTGCTTGAAGTTGAGGAGAAGAGCCTGCAAAAACTAGAAAATGTGAGTGTGTCAAGCCTAAAATTGGCAGAAACACTCCAACGGCCAAGTCGGTTCAGTGACTAGGCTATATGAGGAGCAAGTCTTTGCATGAAACAAAAGGGGAGACGAAGATGGAGAGTAAGCTAACCTGTGTTAATGTAGGAATGTCCCTTTTATATCAGGCCAAATGTAAGCAGGTCGTGTGACACTACGCCTTACCTGTGCCATGATATGTGGTGAAGGGGGTGAACAGGTGTCACATTGAGTAGTCTCCCCATGTGTGGAGTTGGTGAGGTCATGAGACTAGACTTGTCTGACGTCATCCCAGCTGATATCTTTGGGTGAGGTAGCTTAGTGAGACTTATCAGACTCCTTGGTATATTTGTGCCTTAATAGGAGTCAGTCTAAATTCCCTTGACCTGATTTTTACCTTTATCACCTCTAATTGTATCAAATGGGCTAGTCTTAATTTGTATGTTGATTAATTTTCTCCATCAACGCTTTTATGATTTGTGGATTAATTTTGGTGGCGGACCATGGTGATTTCTCATCACATAATTTTGGTCCAAACCGACCAAATAACCCAGCAGATTAGCAGCTAAAGACGCCCATAAAAGTTCAAAAGATAGTCATAAAGATTTCGGCTTTTGCTATTTGAGTTGTTATTACAGAATGCGTTTGAGTATTCTTCAAGTCATTGCATGGCGTTTTACCGATTTTCCCATATTTAAAAGAGAAAATTACATTGTACACCATTTTTTTTTATTAAAATATTATTTTTATTGTATTTTTTTTCTTTATACGGTTTTACATTCTTTCTATTTCTTTCATATCTTTCTTTTTTTTTCCTTCATTTCATTTTTATCTTATGAAAAGAGAGAAATATGTTTCGAATTATTGAGTAATGAAGTAGAGAAAGAGTTATAAGTGGAGTCTACTTGAAAAATACTTTAAATGTGGAGATGATTAGTGTAAAAGAAGAGATGATGGTGGGACAAAGTGTTGTGACATTTTTTAATGTATTTTGCTTCTATTATTATTACTACTACTTTTAGTTTAATTACTTTAATTTAATTATTATTATTATTATTATTATTATTATTATTATTATTTCTTTTTTATTTGTATTAATTAATTATTGTTTTAGAAAAAATTTATTCATTATTTTTTATACACCACAAGTACTTTATTATTATTATTATTATTTATTTGCATTAATTAATTATTATTTTAAAAAATCCATTAATTACTTTTTATACACCACAAGTAGCTAATTAATTTAAGTAAAATTTTTAAATTAATTAATTAGATTAATCAATATATATTAAAGTAGCTGCAAATACCAAACATATCTCAAACATATATTAAATTTTGGTATACGTATATCATTTATTGTTTGTTTATATATCTTTTTAATTTTTTCTAATTTGCAATATATATATATATATATATTTATAAAGTAGTTGCAGATATGAGACATATACTTAACGTATACCAAATTTTAGTATACGTATACTATTTAATATTAGCTTATTTTCTTATTTTTTTCAAATTTGCAATCTGTATATGTCAAAATAGTTGCTGATACCAAATATATACTTCACATATTTCAAATTTTGGTATACATATATAATTTATTGATTTTATCTTTTTTTCTCAAATTTGCAATATATATATATAAAGTAGTTGCATATACTAAATATATACTTAATATATATCAAATTTTGATATATGCATACCAAATTTATACATAGTGTATACCATATATATACAAAGCATATCTCAAACATATACTAAATTTTGGTATACGTATACTATTTACTATTAGTTTACCTTTTAATTTTTATTTTTAAATTTGCAATATGTATATATATAAAGTAGTTGCAGATAGCAAATATATACTTAATGTATACCAAATTTTGGTATACATATACTATTTATTCTTTTCAAATTTGCAATATGTACATATATAAAATAGTTGCAGATACCAAACACATATTTAATGTATACCCAATTTTGATATACATATACCATTTACTATTAGTTTACCTTTTTATACCATTTTTTGATATCTTATCTTTTTTAGTTTTTCAAATTGAAATATATATATATATTAAAATAGTTGTTAATACCAAACATATTATTAATGTATACCAAAATTTGGTATACATTTACCATTTACTGTCATGGTACTATATTTTGAAATTGGCTATGTGCTTTCATTGGTGAAAATAATACACTATAGTACCTCGTTTAACAATATTATGAAGCTTATGAGGGTGTGCTTAAATTAAATAATTATTTATTAAGTGTATGAATACTAAATATACACTATGTGTAGACAAATATTTTCCTTTACATCAATCATTGAATTAAAGCAAGATTTAGTTATAATTAAAAAAAAAATTACAGATTACAACCAAGAATAATATCCTAATAGAAAGAAAAATTAATATCATTTTGAAATGTTAAATTTTCAATTTTTATATATTAAAATAAATGCTGCCACCAAACATAGATTTAACATATATAAAATTTTGGTATGCTTATATTATTTAATATAATTAAATTGAGAAGCGGCTCAAAAACATTCATATAAGTCGAGAGTTTTTTATAAACATTGTTTAATTCAAATTGAAATTTTGATAACATCTATAATTTTTAGTATTTTTACTTCACTTTAAATTTTTATTATTTTGATTTTATGAATATAGTTGTATAAAAAATATAATAATTAAATAGTATCAAATTACATATATATTTTAAAATATATTATATATTAATATAGGAATAAAATAATATATTTATGAAAAAGAAAAATATAAATTGATAAAATATAAATATTATATTATATAAACCCGATTTAAATTAAATAATATAATTTCATATCATAATAAAATAAATTCATTAATCCTAATAAAGCATTCAAATTATATATTATTATATTATAAATGGAACCACTGCTAAATGTGGTCACAACTTTTTTGCTTCATTAATCCTAGAAAAGATATTCTGATAATTAGAGATCATCCTTTTGAAGTAAAATATTTTACATGGTGTAAATGATATTTTTTAATGTTTTTGGGTTATTTTTGAAATTTACCCTATTTAAAATGGAGATTTCTCCCTTTTTTATACCAATATTGCAACTTTTTTTCTTATTTTTCTTTTAATTATTGAAAAGCTAGATGTACAATTAATGTGTAATATTTACTGACCTAACCAGAAAAATATTTTCAGGAACTAATTTTTTTATATCATAATTTATAGTAAAGTATTATATATAATTAAGTCAATTTTTATATATTTATAAAATTTTTGTCTAAAGAGCTAAATTTAATATATTGTCAAATTTTAATTAAAAAAAATTACATTTGATGGTTATAGCCCCCCTTTCCTCTCCTCCCCCCATCGTTGATAACATTGTATATGCTTTTGTTGGATAAGATATGTGTTAAAGTCTATTGGCCTATATATATGTGGGCTTATAAGTGAACAAATATTAGAATTTACTTGCACAAGACCAATTGGTTTTGTAATAACCTGATTTTTTTCATTTCTTTCATAAAATCTTATTTTATATAGAAATGTATTATTTTACTATTTTCTTTATTAAAGCAAAAATTGAAGTTATATTTTTATTAAATTTTATATATTCATATTATTGGAAAAAAAGTATTATTAATAGTAATTTTACTTTAATATTAAATATGTGAATATAATTGAAGAAATTACTTACATATTTAATTATGAAAATATTATAGTAGTTATTTTTAGAATTTATATTATGATATTCGAATAGTAATTTTTAAGAATTTTTAGAAGTTAATATTTTGCTGAATTAATTTAAATCATATTGTTAATTATATAAATTTTTATTTGGAAGTTTTGGAATTTTGTTAAAATTATTACTATTATTATGTTTAATTAATTTAAGAATATTTATTTGGAAATCTTGAGATTTTGTTTATAATTCTTAAGTAATTATTTATTATAACAAATATTGGTGTTATTATTATTATTATTATTATTATTATTATTATTATTATTATTATTATTATTATTATATGTGTGTGTGTGTGTTTAAAAAAAAAAAAAAAGAAGAGGAGAAAGCGATTTAGCTATCTGATTGGCTAACAGTAGCTAATCAGATGGCTAGATGAGACTGGAATGGGAGAGAGGAGAAACAAAGAAGTAGAGAGGGAGCGAGAGAAGGAGAGAGTTGTTTGAGCAACTTCCGGCTTATGGTGGGTTGCACCGCCACCACCACCTTGAAGCACGAGGTCCATCGACTCTAAAGGAAGTGGTAGCACCGTGATCAAGCAGCGAACGGCAGCGCATGCGAGGAAGAAGTTCCGGCGGTCGAACCTTCAGATCAAATTTTTGGCCTATTTCGGCAACCATTTGGAGTGGGATCGGTGCCGTTCAAATCCTTGTCTCAAGGGCTTTCGATCGATACCTATCTCGTCCCTTGAAACTCGCCGAAAAAGGAGATAGAAGAATTTGAGGCTGCAATTTCTAAGGCATTTTCCGACAAGAGACCGGTGAATGGAGGTGAGTGACGTTGGTCTTTGAGTTCCTAGCATTGAGACAAGCAGATGGATGTGATGATTGTCCCGTTTCACCACCGCCATCAACTGCCCATGGCCTGCCGGCGACTGCTACACACAAACCCTGATCTAGCAGCTTTGTCTTGCTGTTTCGATGTGGTTTTCAATGTTCGTTTGATAAGAATTTGTGAGGATAACTCTGAAACTCTTGAATTCCAATATATTTTGAGTTATGTTTGTTAAATTGAATTAATATTTGATGATTTGGTGATTTGATTTGATTGGATTGTTGAGTTGTTTATGATGTTGGGAGGACCCAGGAAGAGTCATTGATTTTATGTTGAGTTGGATGGATTATTGATATTATTTAGAAGTGTTTGTTTTCCTTATTGCAATCGGGTAATGTCCTAGTTTAGGAGAGATTCTTCCAAAATTTCGGCAATAATCTCAATAGTCTTTTAGTGATGCCTTGATAAGTGAGTCATTCATGCTCTGATAATATTGTCTGTTGTTTATTGTCGATGTCTATGGCGTCTTCCTGATTATAAGGTTCACATTTCCGAGGATAGTCGGTTCGATGCATCATCTAGTAGGTGAGTGATACTCCATAATATATTATCCTTTCTTTTCATGCATCTGTGTGAACCCTCAATTTTACACCATCATCATCCAACCACAGCCTTAACATTTGCTGAATTTAATACACTACACAGAAGCGGGACCATCGTAACAGCTCTGTATAACGTGTTAAACTCAATAAGTATTAAGGCTGTGGTTGGATGATGAGGGTGTAAAATTTTAGCATTGCTCCCGAAAGAAAATTTTTTAGACTTTATTTACATTACCACCAAATATCCAAATTTTCCAAACTCCATACCAACAACCAATCTTTAAAAAAAAAAAAAAAAAGGAGAGAAACCTCGAAAAATGTGCCAACGCCATGTGGCATACCGCATGACAGGCGTGCGACGCCGCATGCCCTATGTGCGGCATGCCGCAAGAACCTGATGCAGCTCCGCACAAGCCTAGTGTAGCGCCGCACCAGGTTCTGTGAGCTTTTGATCCCTGTGGGTTCCACCTACACAGAAAATGACCTTTTTACTCCTTTTAGTCCAATTTTCAGCCATTTTTAGCCCTATCCCTCATAGTCTTTTCATATTTTCATTACCTAAACTACTCTCAACCCTATTTGCCTATAAATAGGCTCCACATTTCCTCATTTCTCTTCACCTCTTGAATTTGAGTATATTGTTATTTTTAAATTCCTCACTTCTTCTCCCTCCAATCACTCTCTAATTAATTAATTACCTCACCCTAACCAAGTTAATTAATCTTTTTAATTAACTAAAACTCTTTTTTAATCAACCACTCAATTAATTAATTAATTAATCTTTATAATTAATTAATTAATCACTCTTTTTTTCAAAAATCATCCCTTTTTCCAAAATCAAATTAATTATTTTTCTCAATTCACTTTTCATCCAAATTAATTAATTAATCCATCCATCTTTTTCATCATATTAATTAATGAATCATTTTAATTAATTAATTAAACTTCCAATCCATCCAATCACCCGATCTCGATAAAATGAAATTTCGGTCTGGCAAAACCCTTCGCTCACTAAAAGTCAAGGTATTAGCCTTTTACCTCACTATCAACACACCCAAACCAAAATTATTTTGATCAACTTTTAAACCCCTCCACTTAATCGTGGAACGAACTACATGGATTTTGATCTCCATTCAATAAGGTACGTAGGCATGTTTGGAATCTAAATCCAAACTTCAAATCCAAATCCCAATCAATCTCTTTTCCCTTTTTTTAATTAATTTGTGAACATTTTATTTTCACCATGCATTCATGTTATGCCATATTCATGCATTTTCTTTAATATCATCTTATAAATATCATTCATGAAATCCAATTTTAAAGTCAAATTAAACTTAAGAGCCAGATTTAGATTATTTAAAATTAAAAATCTAGTTCCCGAACTTAACCTAGTTCGAAAGTTAGTGATTTTTATCCTTGGGCAAATTAATTAAAAAATTAATGAATTTGAGTCAATTTGGGTTTTTTCCTTAATATTTTCCCAACTAAATAAAATTAAGGTAGCTACTCCCAAAATCATTTTTAAAATCAACCAATTCGAACCCAAGGGTTCTATCGTGAGTATAAACCCAAATGAGCATCCCGGTTTCCTCTAACAGACCAGACCGGTGCTAGGGCGAGACTTTACAATCTGCATTTATTGTATGTATTTGTATATGTATATTATGCATTATTATTGCATAGATACATGTTAATATATAATTGTGATTGATGAATTGATATTTGTTATTATATAATGGTTGTGGTTGACAAATAGGATTAGAAAGATACAATATCACTTAGAATTTATGGATATGATTATAATGATATTGAGAAGATGAGTTATGACTAATGGATGCTAACAGAGCCTGCTCATTGAGAAGATGAGTTATGACTAATGGATGCTGGCAGAGCATGCTCATTGCCAAAGCTACTGTCAGTCGAGTCAGGGTACATGGTATAGACTAGTAATGGCCATGCCTATTGGGTGTAAGAGACTGATTGTTGAATTAAAAAAGCCAGTATTGGGGGATCAACTCCCCATATTGAGAATTAATATGGTACTATAGACTGTATTCCATGCATATTTGTTTATATGGTTTAATTATTTCTGTAACATGTTGCACTGGCATAAATATTTGATATATATTTATAGAAAACCAGTTTAATATATTAGTTAGTATCATTCACTGAGTCAAATGCTCATTTCTGTTCAAATCATTTTGCAGGTGGTGGAATAAGCTTGTGAAAAAATTTGAATTGAGTTAAACTGCCATTTTTCCTTTCTACTGTATTATGCATTTAAGTATTGAGTTATGTAAATAATATTCATATATTTGTATCATTACTTTAGAACTCCGAAATGTTACTTTTGAAATATGTATTTTATTTTATTATTAGTTATTATATGTGTATTCTGAGTTAAGAATAGTTTGTTAAACAGAATCTAATAATATATTATTTGACATTATGGAATAATTGGGAAGTTAGTCAGTATGGCATTGTTTTAAATTGATATTAATTTAGATATGCTTAACATGTGGGCCCATAGGCTTATTCTTTAATAGTATTGTCATCTCATAAGTTGTCAGGCTTATTATGGGTACTGATAATCACGTGTATCACTCGTATCCTAGTGTTGGTCACGTGCCTTTGGATTCGGAGGGTGACAGGTTTGTACTAGATTCAACACCTACTTACTTATAAATCCTTTATATATTTTATTATTATTCAACTCACTTATAAATTTTTTATATATTTTATTATTATTCGATATAAGATTTATTTCCCAATAATGTACAATGGTTACTTTGATTTGCTTTATTTTTTCAATTAATGACTTTTTTAAAAAAAAAAAAAAGTTATTATTAGAAATAATTTATTAATATTACATTAAAAGTATCAATTAAAAGTTAGTAAAAATTATTTTAAGATGAACTTGATGTTCTAATTGTAAAAACATTAAACTAATTAAATAGCATATTGAATATTTTTTTCTATATATATATATATATATATATATATATATATATATATATATATATATGCCGAATAAACTTTAAATTAATATTGTGTTGGAGATTATTCAAAGAAAATAAAAAACACTGCCTTGCAGATAAGTCAAATAGAGCTATTGAATTACATTCTTTTTTTTTTTTTAAAGTATTTAGACAATTTTAAAATTGGTAAACATTAAATTCTAACAACTAACAAATACATAATTAAATATTAATATTTAAAATATTTAGAGTCCAGTTTTTGCAAGGAGAACGCTAAGAAAGTATCAATCTAATTGAAATTTCTAGATGCGTCTATTAATTTTTGTTCTCTTCATTTTTACTAAAAAAATATTAATATTTATTTTACGTTTTCGAATTTTCTTTTCTTTTCTATTGCTTAAAAAAAACAGAAAGTGAAATTGTGTATCACTTACCATGAACTTTCCCTACATTGTAGTTTTCAATATTTTACCATGAACTTCCCCTACATTGTAGTTTTCAATATTTTACCATGAACTTCTCCTGCATTGTTGTTTTCAAATAGCTTAGAGATCCAAAAAATATTCCTTAACCATGTAAACAATTATTTTTTACTACCTAAATCCTAAAACTTGACAATTATTTTAAAACGTGCAAATGTATGTACAAGAACAAAACAATGCGCCGGTTATTAGAGCTCTGTCTCGTGTCTTTTTCTTCACTTGAATATAAATTTGTCCAGCTATTTCTTTTTTCCTTTTCTTTAAAACACACTAATTTGTTTCTTTGAAAAATAGAAAAAACAGTTCTAAATGAGCCAAAAATTGCAATTTAGAATACTCTTATGTTAGTAGTACAGTGTGAAAGGCACAAAAATTCATTGGAATCTAATAGGTTCTGCAATATAATCTCCATTCTTCAAATTTAAAAATCCTAATTTATTAAAAAATAAGGAAATATTCATACCTTTAGCTGAATAAATTTTTTTTTCATACATCAAATATATAAAATTATGTCATATATCAAATAAATGAGTCACAAGATATTTTAACTGATATTACTCTTATTTTACTTAGCAAAATGATATTAGCATTATTTTTTTAATTATTTTATTCTTACTTTATTACGTTGATGTATGAATAAAGAATGGACAAATAAGCTGTTCAAGAAAAGAATTACTGCTATAATAAGAAACTCGACTTTTTTTTTTTTCTTTTTTAACAGATAGTGAAACAGTTTTATTTTATACAAATGAGACACAACATTAAATCCAATTATTAAATGTCACACATGCAATTGCTAATCATAAATTCATCAAAAGAAAAGAAAAGAATAGATAATTCCTTCCAATTTTTATTTGGCTTTTCTTTTCTTTTCCTTTTTGCGGCTTCAATGCATTTTTTCCAATTTCTATCTCCTCTGTCTATTTGTGGGCTTTATTGGTATTCATGACTCATGAATTGCAATTTTCACGCCCCACATTATTAAAAAGCAGCCATCGTCACACTTTAATCATGACAAGCACCTCCACCTCCACCTCCACCGCCACCTCCCAACGCCTCCCTTGCCATCATTGCCATCCATCACGGCTACCTTTCTCAGATCATTTTCTTTTATACTATGCTAAACCTAAACAAATATGATTCATCTAATTCAACAAACAATAAAACAATCCTTATTTTATGATGGTGGAAAATGAATTATTTATGGTATGTAGTTTAATTTTTTTCAACTTCAATAAAAATATTGAGAGATTTTAAATGAAATTATTACAAATAATATAAGTTTTTTTAAAAATAAAATATACACACGAATCAGAAATAAGACGCGTTCTTTCATAAAATGTTAAACTATTAATTTCAACTTACTTCATTATGATAAATAGAATTGAATTTACACTCCTGAAAAGTTGCAAAGAAATTTTAATCACTTAACATTAAACCTACTTACTAATGACAAAAGGATTATTTATACATTTATCTTCAAATTCAATTGAAAAATAAAAACACAAAATTCAATGTGTCAAGAAAGAGAAAGTAACACTTTTAGTTCTAGAAACTAGTGCAAATAACAATAACAAATAACGTAATTCAAATTAAAGAGAGAAAGAAAGGAGAAGAAAAAAAAAAGTGAGAACCCAATAAACAAAAGGCAAGAACAAAAAAGATGATAATAAAGAAATTAAAAAAAAAAAAAAAAACAGAGTACAAAGCATGCGTGGGGAAAGATTGGTGATTGTTCAAGAGTCTAGGCCCTCCTGTTGTTCATGATCAAGAAAGCTTGCATGTGAAAGCTCCTTTATCCACTCAAACGTCCTATGACGTGACATTGTTTGCTTTCCCTGTTGATTCTGCTGCTGCTGCTGCTGCTTTTCCGCCATTTTCTTCTTCTTCTTCTTCTTTATCTTCAATTCTTGTAGTTTTTGCTCTGCTTTTGTTGACTCTGTTTCTTTGCTTTTTTCGTTTTTGTTATAATTTCCCGTGCTGTTATTACTGCTTTTAATGGTGATTATGTTTAATGGAACTGGTTTCACTGAACTAACTGCACAACTACACCCACTTAATAATCCTCCTCCTCCTCCTCCTGATCTTTTTTCCAAGAAACTCTGTTTTCTCTGTTTTTCCATGCCCTTTTCTTGATTTTTGCTACTACATTTACCTCTACTACTACTGTTACTACTACTAGAACTGCTGTTTCTACTAACAGAAGCTCGAATTTTAAGATCTTGCAATTCAATTTCTGGTGTATGAACCAAACCCAGTCTAAAAAAGTCCCAAACTGTTGATTTTCTAATATTTCTGTTGTTTCCAGAATTTCCTTGAAGTGAGGAGCTGGAAATTCTGATTTGAGGCTTGGGACTTGGGTGGGTGTGAAATTGATTTTGGATTCTTGATATTGGCTTTGAAATTCTTGTTGTGCTGGTAGTAACAGAACTAGTTGTGCTGCTTGATGATAATTGGCTTCTGCTGCTGCTGCTTCTGCTACTGAAACTTGTGAACCCTCCTATTGAACCATGGTCCATGGACTCTGATCTTGATACGCATCGACTGGGGTTATTTATACTCTCCTGCCTTAACTTATTAAGACCATTTTCAGAACTTACCGAGAGACGAAATGGGAGAATTTGTCCTTGAAAAAATATGTCATCTGCTGCACACATTTCTGATCTTGTACAAACAGAGCCACCCCATGGCCCAAAATCAAAATCTTCTTGATTTGCTTCAGTTTCTTGAGCTTCTTCAAATCCTTTACTTGATTGATTCTCTTCTTTAATCAAATTGACTGGTAAATCACAAAGCGATAATGCTTCTTCTTCTTCTTCAGAATTTTCCCATTTCTCTGCTGCTTCAGTAGAATTTCTTGCCATTTTTAGAAACGGGGGTTTTATTCAAATACTATTGAGGGTCCCTAAAAACAAAGGATAAGGAGTTCAAGATTATATATATTCAAACAAGAAGATATTTAAATAAGAGAAAGATTTGAATATATTCTTCTAATAGAGAGTGAAAGAGAGAGGCAGAGACATGTGGAACATAAAGAAATAAAGCTAGTGCAAGAAACAAAGGATTAAAGAAAGAACAGAAATGGAGAAATCAGTGAAGCGCAGGCTCTACTCTACCCAAATGGCTCCTTTTCTTTCTTTGTTTGGGGACCAATCAAATTTGTATACCTACTAGGCCGGCCATTACCTGATTCTTTACTGTCTCTCAATACCCCTTTTCGCATGTATTTTGAAGGCAGGTGGTGGGTACTCAATTGGGGCTACATAGGAGGTGGTTATATTACTAAATTTATAGAAAACTCACTTTTTGTGATTTAATTCTAATTGAAATTTAAAGTCAAAATTTTATAATTTTAAAATTAATTCTAATATCACTAAATTAAAGATTAAGAATTTTTCATAGTAGAATGAATATGATAGGTTGACAGTTAAAACTTTTTTAAAAATTAAAATTTAAAATTTTTTAGAGTAGATAATTATAATGTAAAAATAAATTTTAACTATTTATTTTATATTTTATAATTGAGATTATACAAATATGATATCATGTTTATCCCAACATGATATAGAATGCAAATATAAAGTGCAAGTCATATGATTAGAGCTGAGCATGAGACTTAGAGACACCGAATCGTGTCGAAAATCTATAAAACTAAAATATTTATTGATCGTTTGGCTTTCTCTAAACCAAACCATCCTAATTTTTTTTTTTTTTACGGTTCTGGAGATTAGTAGTTAATAGTTATCCCTACCGATAACAATACTAAACCATACTGAACCGTCCAGAATAAAAAACTAAAACTATAACCAATTTAAATTTTTATATATACATATACATACAGACTTTGATATTAAATTGGTGACATATTTAAAAAAATTTAATAATGTATAAGTAAAATTTAATTTTTATTAATTATAAGATTTTGTTTTCAAATTAATAGTTGCAATATATATATATATATATATATATATATATATATATATATATATATATAGACACACACACTTTAATATTAAATTAGCAACATATTTAAGGAAATTTAATAATTTATAAGTCAATTTAATTTTTATTAAATATAAAGTTTCATTTTCAAAATATATATTTTTAATTATTTGAAAATAGAAAATTTTTGAATTTTCGTTTTGTCTCGTTCCATATTGACCATCCCGTTAGACTCAAATCATTTCAAAAAATCAAGACTGCTCGGTATGGAGATTTTTCTCCTATGGTTCATTTCTGAATATCCTATTTTAAAAATTTTCGAAATTCGATTTGATTTCGGTGATTTTAAAACATCCAAATTCCTCCAAACTGTGCTTAGCCCTAATAATAATATTTCACAATGAAAACCAGCTTTTGATGGGCACTATACACTTAAATAGAATCAAAAGTTTGGCCTTTTATTTAGGAATTTCAAAACAAACTTGAATTCTTTGAGATGGACTATAGAGAATAAGGGTGGGTGAGGTTTTTATTTGGGGCAATTTTTTTTCTTTTTTCAGGGTCGGTCGTATATAGGTTTGATATTGAGATGAATTTAATTCAAGTAATGAAATGGAATTTACAATACTAGGTAATTTTTGTGGTGGAATTGAGTGGAAACAAGATTTTTGAATGTCATACCATGGAAAGCTTGTGATTACTCAGATAGAATGTGACTAAAGAGTCACTTTCTCTCTTACTGTATTTTAATTTTTTTTGTTTTTGCTTTTTTCTTATGGAAAGGACGTTTTGCCTTTGAGGATTGGGTTTGAAAGGAATGGCTATATTTCATTGCATTTATATATGCGATGGGGACCAGAGAGAGCCCAGAGAGGCAACTAAAAATAATAACATTAAGTTTAAATTAATTAATTAAGAACTAAACATAATAATTTTTTTTTTTTGAGGGAATTGTTTGGAAAAATAATTGACATGTGAATTATCCAATGTAAACTGTAAAGTTATTTTCAAAAATAGATATATTGTGATAGTTACTTTAATTTCTTTATGAAAAAAATATATTTTCTCCGTGTCATTTTAATATAATTTTTTTATTTTTTCACACAGATTAAGAAAATATAGTTTGTATAGTAAAAATAATTAATTTTATTAATTTCTTTCATATTTTATCCTTCAATTCTTTTCCTATTCCTTTCTTATATTTAATATAATTTATTAATAAAAATACATATTAAATAAGGATATATTAATATACTATTTATTTGATTTATTTTTCAATAAAAAAAATATTATAATTTGAAACTTTCAAAATAAAAATTTAAAAATATTAAAATGGACAGAGAGAATAATTTTTTTTTCACTATTTAAAGAGTTGCAGTTGACTTAATTTAGTTTTGAGTTTTTATAAATATCTCATTCATCATTTAATGTACTTTATTTTTAATATAATTTTCCTATCTTGAATTTTTTCTTAAATATATAATTTTTTTTGTGAATTTTTTTAAGACAATAGAAAGGTGTTTAAATCATTTACCAATCAAAACAAGACAACTAATTTTTAAAGAAAATTAAGAAAAATTCATAAATTTATGATTGGAATAGGTTTTTAAAAAAAATATTTCCATAGACCTTGCTCAATTTTTAAAAGTTTCTTTTTCAGCGGGTGATAAAGTCAAACTTTTCATTTTGTTAAAACGATGCCCATTATTTCATTGAGTTAGCAGCACTTGTAGTTGAGGGGCACCTCAACTCCTGAAGATATTTTTTTTTCCAAAAAAAACATGAATTAAGAAAAGGACAAAAATCTTGTTGAATCCGTAATTCGACATTATTAATGGCAAAATCCAAGTTTTGTGTTTCTCTAAATAGAAAACATAAATAAAAACAAAGGTAAACGGTAATAAAAATCATAAAATTTTAGAGATTTTTCTAATGTGATTATTAAAAATCTATTTGATGCATATAAATACTCAAAATTTATTTATTTATTTATTATTATTATTTTTTTGTAAGCGATGATCATTTGATAAATTTCAATTATCATGTCAACAAATTCTGTGATGATACTTGCCACATTACCTTATTAATTTTAGTAAGCAAATCACGTAACAACCAAAAGTTAACCTACGTCGTATCATTAATTTGACTTAGATTTGTGAGGCCCACACAATAGAGTGAATTTTTTTAACCGTTTACCTTCACTTTCTCTCTATCTGCTTTCTTTCTCTTCCAAAACTTCACAGAAATCGTTAATTGATCTCTATCTCTCTCTCTCTCTAATCGATCTCAGGCAACTCATCATGTTTCTGTGAAGGACATTATATTGATAAAGAAATGTAATTATTTAAAGCTTGCGATGCTTTTAAATAAAAAATTTTTGGAATTTAAGTATTTCATATGCTATTGGATCTAGTGGGTTTATGAGTGATGTATGTCAATCTAAATGGATCATCCCAAGTAAGCTAAGAGATAGTCCATATACTAGATCTCCTAGATATAGATCATTCAGGGTTGATATCATAGATACAAATCATCCAGAGTTGATCTCCTAGATATGGATTATCCATGGTAGATCTTTCAGATATAAATTATCCAGGGTTGATCTTCCAAACATAAATCATCCATGGTAGATCTCCCAAATATAGATCATCCAGGGTTGATCTCCTAAATATAAATCATTCAAGATAGATATTTCATATATAGATCATCCAAGGTAGATCTCTCAGATATAGATCATCTAGATAGATCTCCTAATCTAACTAAAGATGAATCATGACTTCAATTATGATCTCCTACCACGTTTTCCACCTTCCTAAAAAAATAAGAGACCATTATCCCACTACTTGAAGCAGTAGTGGTGCTATTTTCTAGGGATTTAAGCCTCAAGATAAGTTATTATAAATACCCTCAGACACTCCAAGAACAGAGAGAGGTATTCTTAATACTACCAATATATTCTCTAGCTAAAATACATACTAACTTAAGCATTAGAGTGTTCAACTAGGCAGAGCGCCTGGACTCTCATTTTCTTACTTTGCAAGTTCAACCAATTCAGTCATTTCCCCATGTTCCCACAATTCGGTCATTCCTAGGTGTGAAACTCAAAACTAATCCAGCATGCATCATTTGGTGCGGTGAACGTGGAACACTACTTTAGATATTCAATCTAGATTTTCCAACTGTCCCCATGGATCCATCCTCAAGTAACAATAGAACTCAGACAACTAGAAGGCCTACTATTAGTGACACACATCGGTCATTTCTCTAACTTTATGTATTTAAATTAATTTCTATTATTTTAGGTGTTTTTAAATTCACTTAAAGAAGAATTATGTTTCTCCCAAAAGAAAATCTCCATGAATGACTCTCCTAAAAAATGAACTAGGAGTTCATCTAAAAGAAGATCGCTATGCTTAAGTCTAAGGAATAGCTGAACGAGGAGTTCGCCCAAGACTCCCTAGACATTTTCTTCAACAACAAAAACATATCTAAGGAATAGGTAAACCAAGAATTTGCTCAAGACTCCTTAGATACATGAATGAACTCTCCAAAAGGTGGACTATGGGTTCACTCAAAAAAGGATCTCTATGAATGAACTCTCCAAAGAGTGAACTAGGGGTTCACCCAAAAGAAGATCTCCATGAATGAACTCTCCAGAGATGAATTAAGAGTTCACCCAAAAGAAGATCTCTATGAATAAACTCTCCAAAGGGTGAACTAGGAGTTCAACCAAAAGAAGATCGCCATGAATGAACTCTCTAAGAAATATTGTTAAAGCATAGATTGGATTCCAAGCCTTTAACTCGAAACTTGTGGGGGGACATGTGATGCATGTCAATCTGAATGGATCATCCCAAGTAAGCTAAGAGCTAGCCCATATACTGGATCTCCTAGATATAAATCATCTATGGTTGACCTTTTAGATACAGATCATTCAGGGTTGATCTCTTAGATACAGATCACCCATGGTAGATCTTTTAGATATAAATCATCCAGGGTTAATCTACTAGACATAAATAATCCATGGTAGATCTCCCAAATATAGATCATCCAAGGGTAGATCTTCTAGATACAGATCATCCAGAGTTGATTTTCTAAATACAGATCATCCATGGTAGATCTTCCAGATATAGATCACCCATGGTAGATCTCCAGATATAAATCATCCAAGGTTGGTCTCTCAGATACAGATCATCTAGCATAGATCTCTTAGATATAAATCATCCAAGGTTGATCTCTTAGATATAGATCATCCGGGGCAGATTTTTCATATATAGATCATCCAAGGTAGATCTTCCAGATATAGATCATCGAATGTAGATTTCTTAGATATAGATCATCCAGGTAGATCTCCTTATCTGACTAAAGATGAACCATAACTTCAATTATGATTTCCTACCACATTCTTTACCTTCCTAAAAAATAGGAGACCATTATCCCATTACTTGAAACGGTAGTGATGCTATTTTCTAAGGAGTTAAGCCTCAAGACAAGTTATTATAAATACCCCCAGACACTCCAAGAACAGGAAAAGGTATTCTTAATACTAGCAATATATTCTCCAGCTAAAACACATACTAACTTAAGTATCAAAGTATTCGCCCAGCCAGAGCGCCTGGACTCTTATTTCTTTATTTTGCAGGTCCAACTAATTCAGTCATTTCCCCATATTCACACAATTCAGTCATTCCTAGGTGTGAAGCTCAAAACTAATCTAGCATACATCAGTGAGTATGATAAGGTATTGATGGTGGTAAAGATTCTAATTTTGGTGGGAGATTTAGCAATTTTTTATAGGCATTTTGTTATCTTTGTGTATTAGAAGAAGAAGAAAAGGAAGAAGAAGAAGGGACAAAGGCGGCTCAATGTATAGGCGACTATGCAACTGCCATATATATATATATATGTGTGTGTGTGTGTGTGTGTGTTTTTACAAAATAAAGTAGAGAAAACAAAAATCTAAAATTTTAGAAATATAACTTAATTAATAAAAGGCTTATAAATAGGAACATCCTAAAAAGTAGTTTAGGAAATTGAAATATAAAATAATAATAAAAAACAGTAGTAACATATAAATTAACACTAATAATAACTATATTTTAATTAATTCCATTAGTTTTTCCTAAATAATAGCACAAATCCATAATTTTTTCAGTGTTATTACTCAATTTGTACTCTACTCTTCTATTATTTTTTTTTCTTTTGTATTTTTTATTGCTTAATAGCGTGGAATCTTTATCCATGATCGAACTTTTCCTCTAATGTTAATAAACTTAAAGATTGTATATAAAAAAAATGATTTAATTTAAATTCATTTATTTATATTGTATTTTTTCAGTTTGAAGATCTTATTTTATAATTTTGTTTAAGGTCTTTCAAAACCTTGAGCGGCCTCTCGAAAAGTAGCTAAAGGTGTTTGATTTTAGTTTTTTTTTTTTTTCTCTTCGTTTTTTAGTCTCGGTTATATTTTCGAAGAAGAAACTTGGATCTCTCCACTATGTTTGTAAAATTCGTGGCAACTCACTATGCTTGTAAGATAAGCTTTTAGAGGACTTCAAGCTTTTAGAGGACTTCATCTATTGTAACCACAAGTCTCAAATCACATACCTTGGTCCATTACAATTCCTTATGATAACCAATAATTCTCTCTTTATTGTTTGCTAATTTATTTTCAATTCATTTTATAATTGAAATGGTTGTTTCTTAGCTTATTATTATTATGATGATGATTTGAGTTTATAGAAGTCTTATCTTTCAACTGTGTATGCATACGTTTATTTATTTATATGATTGTGAGATGTAATTAATTAATCATAATAAATAAAAAAAATAAAAGGACACGTCACTAAATTAATTAGACACAAAATAAATCGCCTTCAAAAATGATTAATTTTACAAGGTTTTGTATTTTATTTCTTGTCTGAAAATGTGAGAGTAGAAATTGTTTTTTTATTGTTATTTTTTCTTTAAAAGTAAAATTGATTTTTTTTATTTTTTTCTTTTCTTTAAAAATGAGATGTTGGAAGAGAGAGGGAGAGAGTGGTTAGGAAAGACAGAGAAAAACTCTACATATGGACTCCACAAATCTGAGTTAGATTAGTGATCTAACATGGCATGATGAGTCAGCATCTAATTGTAAGGTGAATTGCTTATTAAAATTAACAAAGCATATCATACAAGTAGGTGAGATGATGGCCGGATGGCCATTAATTATCCAAAAAAAAAAAAAAAGCTTTAAATGTTCATTTGCATCAAGTAGATCTTTAGTGACCATATTTAAAAAAAAAAACTCCAAAATTTTATGATTTTTGTCTTTTTGACCTCATTTACTATAAAAACAACTAATTTTTAACATAATAGTTACTCTGGTAGGTAAAAAAAAATTTGTTATTATTCTCATTTATTTGAGTTGGTCTATGAGTTAAGCAATGGCGGATCTAGAGATACTGACTTAGGCTGAAGTTCAGGTCAGCTTTTAATTTTTTTTTTTAAATGTATTATGAATTTTTTTTATATGAAATTCATAATTATTAAAATTCAGTCTATTTTTTATATTAAATCTAAAATTACTGAAATTTAATTTCGCATTTATTTAAATTCTGCGTCCGCTATTGAGGTCAAAGATGAACCATAAATGAGATTTTTTTTTTTAATGAATTTGCTAATTTTAAGCAAGTTATGATTCGGTTTTAATCAAAGAGGTGAATTTAGTTGGGTGAAAAAAACAGCTATTTTTCTTTTTGTTATAAAGGGAAAACACATTCTTCTATTTTGAAGGGGAAAAGACAATAATATTGTTTTTGAATTTAAAGACAAATCAATAATAGACCCACAAACCATGGCCATGTATATCTAGCTTATGTTCAGTACCAGCTTTGTGAGTTCTGACCCATGGCTGAGTGTATGCTTCTGTTTTACCAGGCAAGTTGTTAAGATAGAACCTGACAGCCCTTCTGATGCAAGCAAGAAGTGTCAATTCTAGCAAATATTTTCAATTTTTAATGTCTTTACAAAAATGAATTTAAAATCATTTTATTGGGGAATGAAGAGTTAAAATTTAAATTATTTACTTTTTATAATTATCAAAAATGTAACAGTTTATTGCAATAGTTTTTTTTTTTTTTTATCTTTAAAAAATATGATGGAAAATATTTCAGTGTAAGAATATTTTTTTTTTCATTTTATTAGAATATAAATTATAAGTTTTTTTTTTTATTTCAATCTTTATATCTTTTTTAAATTCGGAGCTAAATTAGTTGCTAACCACCTTAGATTTCAATTAAATAGGACTTAAATTATGATTAAAACATCATCTCTATCTATAATTGGGTTGAAAAGACATAAAACCAATCTATTTCACTAAAATAAATAAATTTATATAATAATAATGTAAAGACAATTATTTTTGAGACAAATAAATAAATAAATAAAACAACGTGCTAGTCACTATATTAAACTAAGTTCTGGTCCTATTTTTATTTTATTTATTTATGTGGCATGATTGCATAAAAGATTATTATAACTTAGCACTCTCAGTATATATACACATTTTTTATACGTAAAATATTTATTAAATTAAAAGAAATAGATTTAAAAAATTAATAAAAAGATTTAAATTTAAATATCTTAATTTCCTATATTATTTAAAAAAAAAAAAACAACTATCATGTGTATATATATAATATATATAGTCTCCTATATGTCTTTAAATTGATGAATTAAAAAATCTCTGTAATTGCCTCATTATTATTGCTTTTGAAAGAAAAATATATAAGTACATTCGCAATCTACTTTTTATATATATCACACTTTTTGTTATAAAAAAATTGTCTCAAAAAATAAAACTCTAAAAGTATTTTTAGTATACTTTTTATATATGTTAAACTTTTTAGTATAAAGAGTTATCTAAAAAAATATAACTCTAAAATGTACTTTTTATTTTTAAAAAATAAAAAAGAGAGTTAATTTGGTTATCTACATATAAAGATCTAAATATCTTGGTTATCTACATATAAAGATGTAAATATTACTTTATATTTTAACTTTAATTAATACAATACGAGTTTCTATACACCTTATTTAAGATAATTTTAATATTATATTTTTATTAGACAAACTTAAAAAATTAAAAATTAAAATAATTAATACTTATAGGATAAAGTAAAATAAAGAGCAAAATATAACAAATTTATTAGATTTAAATAAAATTTTTTACTTTTATTAATTAAATATTCTCTATTAAATAAAATATATTATTTAAAATAAATAGCACTATAGAAAATGGTAATGTTGCAGTGTGAAATTTCACTGTGGCTGTGATAGCCCATAAAATTCAACAAGTAATCAACTTTTGTGTCCATAAAATATAATAAATAATCAAATAAATTTATGTGTAAAATACACATATAATAAAGGTAAAAAAAAATAATGGTATTATCTCTTATAGTATAAAATTACTCTTTAGGCTTTGTTTAGTTAGCTAGAATAATAAAATTGAAATGAGAATAAAATATTTATTACAAAATTTATATTGTTTGGTAAATCAGAATAAGAGAAATTAGAATAAAAGATTTAAAATAAAATTAAAATATTTCTGAGGAAAATATTAATTTTTATGAATGGAAGAGGAAAACAAATATGGAAAAGCATTAAAAAAACAAATACACATAACATATATTTGTATATTAGCTCTATCATAATCTAAATGATTAAAACTAGACAATTAAATGATTGGCTCTCATCATAAATTAACTACTTATATTATTCATTTTCAATCAATATGGGATTACTCTTAATACTCACCCTCAAGTGACAATTGGAAATGAACATTCAATTGTCACTTGGACGAGAAATTGCGCCGGCTGGGTGGACATCCAGCTCGGTAAACCGAGAAATCAAGAAAGTGGGTTAAACATGCTATAATACCATATTAATTTTTATAAATGGGAGAGGAAGACAAATATAGAAGAGCATTAAGAACACAAACACACACAACACATGTTGATATATTAGGCTCTATCATAATCTAAATGGCTAGAATTAGCCAATTAGATGACAGACCCTTACTATATATTAACCACTTATATTATTTATTTCCAATCAATGTATGGTTACTCTTAATAGAATACAAGAGAATAAGTAAGAATAGAAAATATGAAAATAAAAATTAAGATGTGAAAGTAAAATATGCTGTGATAATTTTATTTTTATTCTCATATTTTACTTACCAACACAATATGTAAAATTTACATTCTAATTCCTATTCTCATAATCTCATTCTGATTATTTTTTATCACATTCCTATACACCTAATAACCAAACAGGCCCTTAATTCTTTAATAAGAGCTCATCAATTGAGAAACTTTTAGTAGGTACATATTTATCTACCCGTAATAAGAGCTCATCAATTGAGAAACTTTTAATAAGAGCTCTCTCTTGTTTGCCTGAAGATGATTCAAGCACCTCATTCAAATATTTTTTGAAAGATTAGGTTCTCATGTTGTCTTGGACTTGAAGAGTATATTTACTTTATAGAATTGATTAGGAATAAAATATCTATTATGTAAGGATTAATTATTTTTTATTTTGTTTAAATTTTAATAAATAATATTAATTTTATAAAATAGTAATTTCATAATTTTTATAAAATACATATTTCATAAAAAAAAAAAAAGAATTGATGCTCTTTACCCGTAAAAAATACTAATAAGTTCAAACTCACCACTATTACTTTTTTTTTTTAATTTTTAGATTTCCATTATTGTAAAAAAATTTGATCAAATTTTTGTAAAAAAAAAAAACTGAGTAAATAGAACAAAAAAATTAATTTAGATAATTAATTTAAAAATATTTTTTTTAAATTTAAGTCAAATAAAAAATTTATTTATTATGCTATTAAATTATTTTTTAAATGAAATTTGATAAAATTATATTTAATTTTGATATTATAAGAAAATTAATTTATAAAAATATTATACTCATTTTTATGAAACGAAATAGTTATTCTATACTATTAACCAAATTATTGAATTAAAACAATTATCCTATTCCAAATACATTATGTTTCTTAAGAATAGCTGTTTTATTCATTTTGTATTTTAATCTATAAACTAAACATAGCCAAAATACAAAAGCAATCCACATATTTATTTTAAATCACATATCAAGCAACATGAGACTTACTATCTCCATAACCATATATATTTTTTATTAATTATGGAAAATAACAGAGATGATAATCTTCCAAAAATAATAGCATTTAGTCAAGAATATTTTAAAAAATTTATACTAAAACGATCTGTCACTCATATTCTCAACTCTGAAGAACATATTCTTTTACAAAATATTTTAAAAATTACACATTCCATGTAAGGAAACTATGCAAAGACAAACTATGCACTATCATTCACAAATAAAAAACATTTTCATACTAGTCAAGGCTATCCCAAGTTGCATATCTGTGAATAATTAGCATTGCCGTGTAAACCACTGTTTTAAAAATTAGACCGGACTAGTCAGTTCGATCAGTTGAATTAGGAACCACTGATCAATCCGGTTCAGTTCAATTAAAAAATCAAAATTTTTGGTTTAATCATGCTTTGACCTATTTTTATTGGTTGAACCTTTATCAATGAAAATAAATTAAAAAATTCAAAAAAAAAAAAGAAATGAAGGAATATTTTTTGACCGGTTAGACCACCAGTTCAACTAGTCAAACCGATTGAACCATGAACCGGTGATTAGACTGGTTCGATCACTGGTCCAATTTTTAAAATACTGATATAAACAATAATACTCTTAATCATATATGCATGAAATAATCATGTTGCCTCAAATTAAAACATTATATGCATAATTGTAATGATAAATTATTGCATAACGGTAAACTCCATATATTCCTCTAAAGAATATTAACATATTTATCCCAACATCACATATCAAATAGCGTGAAACTCACTACTCCCATAATCATAAGAGTTTCATACTGATTATAAAAAATAACTGTAAAAAACGACAAAAATGATGATCTTTCAAAAATAATAATATGCAATAAAAAATTTTATGGCCATAAACATTTTTAAATATTTATATCACAGTGATTTATTACAGATATTTTCAACTCTTAACTCTTGATAATATATTCTCTTACGAAAAATTTAAAAACATACAAACTAGCATAAAAGGACTGATGTTTTACGATCATATCATATAGAATATACAAACTTTAGGGCATACAATACTAATTATAAGTCCACTAAGGAATTAAAAGAAAAAAAAAAACTTATTTAATTCTAGAAAATAACTTATTAACCCATAAAATATATAGAATAATTAATTTAGGGAATCCTATTAGGACGACTAGTTATAGCATTAATAGCAGTAACATCAGCCTCTCGAGGGACAGAGCCACCGGAAAGAGTGGGTGCATCGGTGGCGCCAGCGCCGCGGCCAGGCTTTGGTTGGAGATGGCCTTCAGTTCCATACCCTTTTAGTTTGTAATCTTCCAAGTCTTTGTAGTTCACATAAGGGCTATCCTCAACTGGGAGACCTTCCAATCCCTCCTCCTTTTTTACCTCTTTATTATCACTCTCTTGAGGCTTTTTTTCCATCTTCTGGTCTTGTTGCTTCTCCTCCATCACTTCCAATTTCTTAATTCTCAATGACTCTTTGCATGTTTGTCACCTTATCTTTATTTATATACTATTTTTCTTTTAATTCATATCCAATATTCATACCTAATCATATAAAATACATATATATAATAAAAATTACATTTAAAAACCACTCAAAAAAATTACATTTATAAGCAAAAAATATTTTCCTCAAAAATATTTTCCGTATTTTTTGAGTTTGAACGTCTTAAAAATTAGTCAATAAAAAATATTTTTTTTAAAGAGTCGGAGAGTAAAAAGTCTAGTATTTAAATTTTATATTGATTTTATGTATTATTTTTTTTATAAATAAATATCAATGGACTTCTATTGTTTGAAAATTATTTAACTATACATTATAGTGAATAAAAAATGTCAAAAATATTTAAAAATTAAAAAATAAATAATTTAGAAGGTTAAATACTATAATATCTATATAATTTAATTAAATAAAAATTTATTAATTATAAGATAAAGTATAATTTATTGGAGTTATTAATTAATATTTCATTTATTTCAAAATAATTGATGTTTTAGAAAAAATTTTTATTTTAAAATAATTAATATTTTAAAATATCAATGAAGCATTAATAATATTTTTTTTAATTTTACTCCTATTCATTATTATGTCCATTATTCAATGAAGTTTAAATACTTCAATGGAAAAGTAATTTAGCTGTATATAGGTACCAACAATACTATTCAATCTAATATTTTTATCTCAATTTTTTATCCCAACTGATGTAAATCATTGCATTAAAAAATATTTTATATAATGCACTTCTAAAAAAGAAAATTAACAAATAAGATAATAACACATCAATTGAGATAAAAAATTAAGATAAAAATATTGAGTTATATAGCATTTTTCTATAGCTACAATTAAGATTACATAGATTTCTTAATTCTTGTGTAACCACTTTAAACATTAATTATTTTAGAATTAAGAAGTAAATTTTAAGAATTAAATTACTAATTTAAAAATAAATAAAAAAGAATTAAAATTATTAATTTAAAAATACATAAAAATAACATGTACTTATTAAAAAATTGTAAAATTTATTTAGTTATA
Organism: Reutealis trisperma; assembly: GCA_947687605.1. NCBI lineage: Eukaryota > Viridiplantae > Streptophyta > Magnoliopsida > Malpighiales > Euphorbiaceae > Reutealis > Reutealis trisperma. Next base: position 459,923 of record CANTUT010000306.1, read on the forward strand.
AATTCAAATTTTTTTTATTTATAAAAAACTGTATTATATGGGTGAAAAAATTGAAAAGCTGGGGGTTGTAGCTTTGCCAAATGTTGGATACGTGTCTATGTTGCATGTGCTGTTAGCTCTACGTGTCAAGTGCAACAATATATTCATATATATCCGCGAATTGGGCTCACAATCTAATGTTGATCACTTTGCGTGAGTTGTATTTTTTATTTTTTATTTTAGATTTTTGTAATATTTGTTTATCGAATAAAATACTATAAGAAGAACATTAAGGCTTTGTTTGGAAAATGGATGAAAAGTGAGAGAAAGGAAAATAAGAGAAGAAAATATTTTAAAATTTATGAACCTTAATTTTGTTAATATTTTGGCACAAAATTCAATATATTTTCCATCTATTTTCTTCTCATTTTGGAAGGAAAATAGATGGAAAATATATTGAATTTTGTGCTAAAATATTAAAAAAATAAGGCTCGTAAATTTCAAGACATTTTACCTCCTTATTTTTCTTTTTCCTACTTTTCACCCGTTTTTTAAACGCTACCTAAAGATGCACTAAAATATTTTAATCAGACTGGCATGCTCATAGTACTAAATAATATTTGTTTATAAAATATTATTATTATAAATATTTTATACACAAAAGTAAAATTTAAAGAGAAAAACATAGAGGGATTTGTGCTTAAAAGTGACCTTGGGCGTTAGCTTTTTACCTTTCATGAAAAAGGAACCGAAAGCAAACCTAAATCTGTTTTTCACCTGTACATTTTATTGCATAATAAATATTTAAATTTATCTGTACTTCCAATTTTGGCTTAATTCTGAAAAATGTAAAATTAATTTGGGATTTAGTTTTACGTGAGACTTTATATATTTTTGTTTGATTGGGTCAGACTGATTGTTAAATTAGGCCCAATTCTCGAAATTGTGCTTGTCAAATGCCTAAAAAGTTCGAGTTAATTGTGAAAAGGCTGAGCTCAATTTGGGTTGCTAATTGGGCTCGTTTATGCTTATGCTCAGACAACAGACATTGAAGGGGAATGTCCAATTTGGGGCTGAATTTTTGCTAACGGTTAAACTGGGAGCCTGAATAAATTGATGAAAAGAGATATATTAACAATCTTTTCTTCTTCTTCATGTGTTATTACTTCATGTGTATACACCCAGAGAGCAACACTTACTCGTAACTGAAGTCTGAATTAATTTCAATACCATCAAGCCAGAACTCAACAATATATGGACAATTGCTTTATGCAAGTACCAAATAACTTGGCTGAGATTTGGTTGATTTGTTTAGTTATGACTGGTGAAACATTGTTGTGTGGATCAATTATACAGGTAGTGATGTACTTGAAAGTCTAGAAATCCACTAATCACTGCAATACATGCTACTACAATATAATTATCAATAACACTACTGTACAATGAGAAAGAAAACATCACCATACTTTTTTTTTTTTTTTTTAATGGCATTTCCATGTTTTCTCTCTCAGTGAACAATATGAAACACTAATATCCAGCCTTCCATTATTTTCTGGATAAACAAATACTACATCCAGAGAATTCAAACAACTAATTAACAATAGCCCAATTCAACTCCTCTCTTCGAGAGAAAGCTAATTAAATAACCCAACTTTCTCCTATTTCCCATTCTTCTTCTTCTTCTTCTTCTCATTCTAAGTCCAGCTAACAGCTATAGGACTCCCAACTATGTGTTTCCCATCACTCCACTCTAGTCGAGCAAAAGCATTAGTATTGATCGGCTTTGAACTTCCTGTGAACGTAACAGTAAATGATTTCTTCTCATTTGCTTGACTGAAACTTAACATTTCCGGCTCAACCGAGATTTTTACTCCTGAAAATTGACCTGAAATTGTAGCCTTATAAGTCCCTGCAGCACCCACATTTGTCAGTGTTCGTGTGTATTTCATCACACTAGCACCATCATTCATTTGTGTGGTATCGAAATTTACTGCGAATGATGGATAATTGAGATCCTTCAAACTATACTTTTTACTTGAATCACATGTGAATCTCCTTCTTGCTAGGCTAGTAATTTGTGCTGCGGTGTAATTTAACGCGCAGAGAAAGCTTAAGTAGTCATCAGCTGATAGATCGTAAACGAGCCCTGGATTGAGAGCTGATACTGGGTCTACATGTCCTGCACCGTGATCAAATGGGGTCGAGTCTCCCCCAGTAGCAATATCTTGTAGTTTCTGGCCGTTTTTATAAGCTACATAAGCTGTAGTCATTAGTGCTGATCTAATTGCCGCAGGGCTCCAGTCTGGGTGAGCAGCTTTGATCAGCGCAGAAAGACCACTCACATGCGGGCAAGACATTGAAGTTCCTGAAATGATGTTGAATTCCACCCGCCTGGAATCTGTTGAAAGCCCAGTAGGACCAACTGAACCTGCCCATCCTGCTATTATGTTAACACCTGGGGCTATCATGTCTGGTTTCAGGACGTCTGGAGTAATTGAATTAGGCCCTCTTGAACTGAAAGCTGCAACTACTGGAGATGGCTGAATCCCAACTTTGGTGCCTTCAAAAAGAATTGTGGCGGTTGGGTTTGGATCTGATGCCAAATATCTCTTAATTGAATCCCCATTTTTTTGACCAACAGAAGTAGCTGGCAACAAATGAGCATCAGCTACCAATTCTTCACCATTAGCAGCTGTATTGGCTAAAACCATACCCAAACCACCAGCTGCTTTTACTACGGCACCCTTTTGGACTCTAGCATTCACTCCACGATCACACAATACTATTTTTCCGGCAACTTTTTCCGGTATCAAAGAATCCATCATACATAAATTCCCATTTGTTGAATTACTAGCATTACCAGCAAAAACAAAAGGCAAAAGCTTTCCTGGTAAAGAACTTCCTCTGAATAAAGAAACTCCAGAGTAATTTTTGCCATTACCCAGACTAACAAAAGCAGGGAAATCACGATCCAATGTACCAGCACCGACAGTAGTTATCCATGGAGCTACATTTGATAAGCTATAAGAAGTGGGTCCAGCATTTCCAGCTGAGCAAGAGACCAGAATTCCTTTCTCCATTGCAGCAAAAGCTCCCATTGCTACACTATCTTTATAATAATCAGACATGCCTCCACCAAGCGACATTGAGAGAACATTAACACCATCTTCAATTGCCTTATCCATGGCAGCCAAAATATCAGCGCTAAAGCAACCACCAATCCAGCACACCTTGTAAGCCGCCACTCTAGCGCGCGTGGCCATCCCCCGAGCCGTGCCTGCTGCATACCCAAATAGACTAGCTCCTTGCACCACCGATCCAGCTGCCGTGGACGCTGTGTGAGTTCCATGGCCATCATCATCTCTAGGGGATTTCGACTCTTTGGATTCATCGACAGGGCCTAATGTGGCCTCGTACCCTCTAGAAAAGAACCTCGCCCCAATTAATTTCCGGTTGCAATTTGCAGATGTGAAATTGGTACCCGATTCACATTCACCTTTCCAATTACTGGGTACCGGGCCAAGTCCAGTGTCGGAAAAACTCTTGCTGTCCGGCCAAACACCGGTGTCCAATACACCAACAATCACATCGCCAACAGATTCAGATTCAGGGAACAAATCAGCGTTCTTATCGAGTCCAAGGAACTCAGGAGTGCGAGTCGTATGCAACTCATATTTGACCTCAGGCAAAACAGAGAGAATCCCAGGTTGGGTCTGAAGTAACTCAGCTTCATCAGGGGTTAACCTCGTGGAAAACCCATGAATCGCATTATCATAATAATAAAGCACTTGAGCTGAACCAGAAACCGATTTAAGAGACGAGTCATACCAGTGAGTATGATGCTGAAAATCGACAGGCATCTCGGATTTGGACATGTGAACAATGTAAGTTTTTCTCATGCTCTTCTCCTTCAGCATAGCTGCAGCCATGGACACGTGGCAAATACCCAGAAGAAGAAGAAGAACAATGATAATAAGAGACATTAATGTCTTCATCTTCTTCATCACTGAAATTGAGAATGAGAAAGGACCAGAGAAATTTGGGATAGAAAGGCTTTGCAATTAGCAGCGAAAGCTTTAGTTAAATACAGATGGTGGTGTGAGAGCGCGAGAGAGACGGTGGGTAGTTGTCTGTTTCCTTGAATGATTGCTTTGAGACAAAAAACTTAAAAGAAAAAAGGAAAAAAAAAAGTGTGAAAACAGCTTGTAGAGGAGGAAAAAAAATGGTGTAACAGTGATAAATTTTTTGTTATGTATAATAGTAGCTTTCATCACGTGTACTCTCCGGCTTTTGTCCATGCCTCTGCCTCTGCTACCACCATCACCGTGTATTTCTTTTTTCTTTTTATCTTTTAGCAGAACCAGCACCTCTTTTTTTTAAAACGTTAGAAGACTTAGACCATGAAGACAATAATCCAGCTTCTTTAAGGCTAACAAAATTTTAGATTCTTACAAGCTTTATATAATATATTTATATTTATGGGAATAATCTCCAAAAAAAATTATTAATTGCTTTTTAATAAGATATATCCATATTTTATTATTATAGAAGAAATTTAATATTAGCAAAACTCAAAAATAAATTATAGCAATATCATATTTTTATTAATTTAGTTTATAAATAACATGATAAACTTAGACTATCTAAAAATTTTTGTTAAGTTTATTTTTAATGTGTATGTTGATTCCCCTATTGGAAATAAAATGTAATTTTTAGATGATGATTGTTCAAAATTTTAAATTATTATAAATTTAAATTTCAATTTTAAGAATAAATTTATAAAAATAAATATAGCGTTAAATTTTAAATGTTTAATTATTACAATTAATTAACTATCTGAATAGACTTTCGTTTTTTTGGGTGCAAAATATAAGTCATTGTTACTCTAATTTCAATTTTAAGGTTAATAAAATAAATTCTAAAATATAAATTTTTTTTTTTTTTCCATAGCGATTTTGATTTAGTACTACTGAATTTATTTTGTTACTATTTTTTAAGCTAACGCGGTTGAGAGGGCGCCTGCAAGATTATTTATGTTGCTGGGGGGAGGAAGAGAGCTGAAGAAATCTTGAATCTTACGTCTTGTGGTTCACGGGTAGCTGTCTTATAACAAAAATAGAAAATAAAAGTGAGTTTAATTTCTTTTATCTTTAGTTGTTGATTGTAATGTGGATGTTTACCGGCCACCAAACTCCACCCTTTTAGTTTTAATTTATTCATTTTTTACGAATGAATGAAGCTAATCAATAAAGCAAGAAAGATATCTACTAAAATTTATTTTTCTAAATTTATATTTAAAAACTTAATAACGTCTCTTAGCTAAAAATGATAATCAATGAATATAAAATATTTAAAATTAAAACTTATATATATATATATATACACAATTGGATGGAATTTGAATAAGTTAAATAATCAGTATAACTTATTCAACGTAATAGATTAAATTGTCATTTTTTATCATAGTTAATTTTTTAAAATTAATGTGATTTGTAAAAAAAAAAAAAAATACTTCCTAAGATTTAATTTTTGAAAATAAACTATAAAATGATAATTTTTTTATCTATAAATTTTTTTAATTGTAAGACAGAAAATAAATTTATTTTTTTATTAAATTTTGAAAATAGACTAGAGACAAAAAAAAAAAAAAAAAATCATGCTAACTTCTTTGAAAAATGGGAAGGTTCCAATGTACAAGAGGATTTCATGACATTATATTAATTAAATTTTGAATCTTAGTTCTCGAGTTAATGGTTTGTGGGCCATACGGATCACATGTACTCATTGGATAATGTAAATTGATTTTAATTCATAAATGATTGTAGTAAACACTAATATAAAGCGTTTAATTTGATTACTTTATTCACGAGATTAATCTCTTTCAAAATGAGACTACTCTGAATTTTTTTTTTTTATTTGGCCAAATAGACTACTCTGAATTGATTGCATCGATCATTACATCCTTAATTTGTCTGCAATGTTGGACCATTGATAAGCTATTTATAAACATTTCGTAATTAAGCTTTCTCAACTATTAATATTAAATGTGCATTAAGTATAATCTAGTCGGTTTTTTCATTATTTTTAAGAGTACAGAAAATAAAATATCTAAAATTTGAATCTCTCAAATTTTAAAAAATTATTACCAATTTTGTGAAATATATCAAAATAGAAGATTATTCATGTTATATAATTTATTTCAGTATGGCTATCCATATTATATGTCTAAATATTATAATTCTATTAAGTATTCTCTCTCCCTAATATAAAAAAGAAAAAAAAATAATATTGCATTCCTACTTTTTCTTTTAGTTAAAAGCAAGAGATCATGAATAAGTAGATATACACATTTTTACCATTCTCATCATCTACCTGATAATCTAAAAATATTATAAATAAAAAAAAATGTTTACGGATAATTATTCATACTTTAATATAAAATGATCAAATATTTATATTTTGGTATTTTATATGGTTAATTTGTTAAAAATCAAAGTAAACATATTTTGTTACGAAAAAAAATGACTTTCTTATGAAAAATCAAAATATTCTTAAATTTTTTTCATAAATAAATTTTTTTTCATAATTCTTTTTAATTGTGAAAAAAGTACTGATTTGATGAAAATATAAGTTATTTTGTATAAAATAATAACTTTAAAAAAAGATTCCTAAATTAATGAAAATGAAAAATAATTCTATAATTATGAAAATAATTTCTTAAATTAAACTATTTTTTAGCAAAATTTATAGGTGTTTATGTAAACTTTTACGTAAAATTATTGTTTTACATAAATAAGTCATATTTTTGTAAAGTTAATTTTTTTTTGCAACTAAAAAAATTATAAAAAATAATTTTATTTACTAAAAAATATAAAAAGATTTTTATTTTTTTTAAAAGAGTTATTTTTTTCATAATAAAAATAGTCATAGAAAACATTTTATGTTTCATACAATTAATTCTTTGAATTAGCATTCTTTTTTATTTATATTTAATTGGATGGCAATTCAAACTTAAGATTTTATAATTTTAAAAATAATTTTTGTTACACTGAATAATTTAGTACACTGCTAATAAATTAACAATTTATTTTATGAATCTCTATAAACAATTCCACGAATATATATATATAAAAAAAAAAAAAAAAGATTGTAAGAAGCTCAAAACTATTAATTAAAAGCTTAAATATTTCATTATATAATAGGAAAAACAATATTAGTCATCTATAAAAACTATTATATTATACAAATGACTGAAAAATTGTACATAATTATAAAACTCTTTTCATACAATAATTACTGGGTTAATTACTAATAATACTAATGTAATAAATTAAAAAATTTATAAAAAAAAATTTTGTTAATGAAATATCAAATGAATTGAAATAATATTTTTGAGTAACTAATAATTATCGTTAAATTAATAAAAACTCATATAAATAAAGAAATTCCCATCTAGCATTTTAATAATTAATCATATTTGATTGATGAAATGTATAATCTTTTAATCAATCAGAAGTTATTTCCAATGAGCATGGAACACATTAGGAATTAATATAAACATCACATGGATTATCTGGATATTACATATGATATGCACAAAATTAATTGTTGATAATGTCAATCACCATGAAAATAAATTTTCTAAACTGTCTCCAGTTGGTTGGACAGAAAAATGATTGACAATGGGGTTCCAACCTGCTACATGTGCCCTAATTATTTGTGTTTCTTTTCAGAATTTTCATTTCCTGCCTACCACTGTCTACCTCCAATCATAAAATAAAATATTTTATCTCCTTGATTATCCAATTTTTATTTATTTCATATATTAAATTACTTGTTATATATATATATATATATACTATGTCTATCTAGAAGAAGAAGAAATGGGTAAAGCAAATGCTACAGCTGCAAGGATATTTCATTATTTCTTGCTTGCACAATGAACTGTTTACATTATGTTTGGATTGAGAGAAAATAAGGAAAGAAAGAAAAAATAGATGAAAAATAAAGAAAAAAAATAATTTTCCTCTATTTAGAGAAAGAATGAAAATAAAGAAAGGAAAAAAATAAATGTTATTTTCCTCTAATTATTTTCTTTCAATAAAGAAGAAAAGATATGGAGGAAAAATAAATTTATTTTTCCTACTCTTTCTTATTATTTAAATAAAAAAAAAGAAAAAAAATAAAAAATTATTTGTCCACAAAAGGTGCTTTAAACTTTTCATCTATTATTTATTATTTTCCGCTCTCCTCATTCTCAACTCTCCATCATCTTTCTTTGGCAGGGTCGCGTGTATTTCCACGCTGGTGGTGGTCGTTTTACTAATTATGAAGCATGGCTAAGTGTATCAGGATTTTTCTTGTCTTGATATGTGAAAGTTGGGGATGCTTACAACAGCATATATATCATTCTCGTGCAATTATTTATTTATTTATTTTTTTAAAAAATTATAATTATATTCAAATTTCTTAAAAATATATGGTTTTATTCTAATTTTAAAAATTAATTATAAGTATATTTTTTTTGAAAAAATTATGAATTGATTTGTGTATTATATTAATATTATTTCTCTAGTCCAATTAAAAATAAATTAATTACTCATGCTGACAGAGGTTTGCTAGTTTAACTACTTGAATTCTTCTTACAGCAACCCGTGAACAGACGACTAGTATAATATAAATACTATAGCATCTGATGCCTGAGAAATTATGGTTCAAGAACAAAATATATTCGTTTATATTTTTAATGTAAATTTGTATTTTTTTTTTATTTATATGAGAATAGAATATATCGACGAGTAGTGCTCCATTAAGTAGTCAAAGGGCTAAACTATTTTTGTTGAGACAACTTCAGTAGCATTAATTTAATATTTTTTTATTCGTTTATAATGAATAAATCTCTCGCAAATTTCCTCTAATTAAAAAAGAAAATTGATTAAAACATGAATTTGCCTTTTAACATAATTATATATATATGTATATATTCTTCAAATGGATCGAAGAGGTTAAGTGGGTGTCTTTTGAGATTTGAATTTTTTACCTCTAACATTATCTGGAAATGTACTCAATTGCATACTTACTTTTTTCTGTTTTTTAATATAGATGAGATTTATATAGCTTTATTTTATTTTTTCTAATGAATCCTCAAAGGAATTTTAGAATTTAAACTATAAATCTCCTATATAAAGTTAGCACATCTTTACAAAATCATCATGATTTTGTAAGAGAGTGTATCATGTTAGTGATTTGTCCGCACGTGTATAATTTGTTTTTTAAAAAAAAAAATCTCTTATATATTATACTCTTTTTATTATGAAAAAAATTATTATTAAAAAAATTAATTTTATTAATAAATAAGTGGCCATTTAATAACCCAATAAAAAAAATATGATAAAATGGTTAATTTATCTTTCCATTTATGAGAGATATTTTCTTAATTTATACTGCAATTAATAAGAATATTTTTGATAACTTATGATAAAGTTATTATTATTTTAAAAATTATGATTTTTTTTAATGGCCAATTTTTTCATAAGAGGGGAATGTGTAGTGAATTAAACTACTAATAAATGATTTTCACCATTAATGGTGTAGTAAGGAGAGAGAGAAGAAAAATCGACTTTTTATTTTTTCACAATTGATTATAAATTGCAGGGCAGTTGAGATCTATCGATCTTAATTGTGAAATGTTGAAACAAGTGAAAATTTTAGTAATATCAAGACATTACATTAAATTCCATGTTATAGGTTTTGGAAGACATTTATTTATGATAAAATGTTGGGTGATCTAGCCATAACTTTACTCTCCAGCGCTCTCCTTTAAAAGATCCTATGCTGAAGATATTTATTTATGCACTCAAGCTGTATGAAACGGGACACACATAAATACGATAAGCCTGTCCATTTGATTCTTTTTTCCTTGTTTTAGTTAATTTAGCTCCATTAGTGTCTGAATTTGATAGTTTTCAATTTTAAAAATAACTTTAAAAGTACTAAATCAAAGAAGCATTAGTGTTGTTATTGACTAGTAATCTAATTTGCTTTCTTCTACCAATGTGGGACAAACTACATTGCTAATTATTCCAACATTTCTGATGTAAAAAAGGGGTTATTGATATTTTTTCTCCCCTTTGATTATTACCCATTGCTTTACATCATTAATAGTATGATGTTTTTTTAAAATGTAGGAAACAAAATATAGAGAAAACGCGTAAATATAAAAAAAATATGGAGTTATATATATATATATATATATAAAATACTAAAAATAATAATAATTAATAAATATTTGTAATAATAATAATAATAATTATTATTATTATTATTAAGAAAAAATTGAGTCGGAAGTGAATATTTTTATTTAGAGATTGACTTGAACAAGTCGATTTTTTTTTTTAACTTGGAAAGGGGTTTTTATTTATAGAAATAAATTTTTAATTTTTTTAAATTACGGAAACATATCCAAAATATTTCAATAAAATTTTTGTGAATTTTTAAATAAAAAATATTTTTAAATTTGAAAACGTAACCTTTTGAGAGTTGTCCGTGCAACATAGGGCTTGACTAGCAGATCAAGAAAGTGAAGCAATTTGGTGGTATAAATTGTGTCGTATAGCTATTAGCTAATAGCAAATGACGACTACTGTTCCATAACACGCGGCTGAATTTAATGACAAATATTTCTTATTTGGACTGCTACAGCTTTGCTCATATGCTTCCTAGTTAATTTCTACTCTCATCCAAGATCCAACAATACAATTGTTGAACATTTATATATGTAGGTCTGTCAGCAATCATGTTGAAGGTTGAAACATCTTTCCTTTTGCCCATGCATATTTGAGGATTATATTATCTATCTTTAATTTAGGAATGATCATTAACCATAATTATATTGAAATAACATTTTAAATATCAATAACTAATTGCAAACGATTAAAATAAATGTATCTTAAAGTTTTCAGATATCAGCAAAGTAGAACTAGTCCAGGAATGACAGCAATAGCTCAAAGGATTATGGGATGCTTGAGCCCAAGCAAAATTTCCTACATTCCTATTATGCAATAAGTTTTTGTTTCTTTTTCTCCCTTTTGCTCATAAATCATGAGTTTTAACCTGTGTATTGCTTTATTTTTTATTTATTTATTTTTTAGCTTTCCTAGGTTATTAATTCAGTAAGTAAAGTGCATATTGTTTTTTCTATCCAATTAAATGATGATATCAATGTGTTAATGATAAGTCAAATTTTAGATTAATGTGAAAAGCATAGACAAAGGCATGGTAGTTGAAAAAGGCAATGGTGGGTGGCTAGTAGGACTTAACTAGTATCTCTTTAGTTCAACCACAGCATCAATTACACTGTTAATTATTAGTACCATATATAAAATTATTTTTCATATGTTATATCCGTGAACCAACATTATTTAATATGTTACTTTTTAATATAACCTTTCACATTTCTTTTGGCAGGGATGCATAAGTCGTGAGTCTCATTTTCCTAATTGATTAGCTTCTGAATTCTTCTTTATTTCGAATTATGTATTGTTGACTGATTACTAAAAGTTTTCTCTACTTTGATGTTATATTTCTGGGATCTACTTTTTATTTTTATTTTTGATTTGTTATTATAGTTCACTAGGGTTGGGTCAATCATATGAAGTAGTGATCCATAATTTTTTTTCCCAAATAAAGAAATGAGTGAACATTTAACATAGCATGAAGCCCAAATAAGTACACATACAATTACATGATAGATGTTGACCCAATAAAAAAAAAAAAAAAAAAAAAAAACTCAAAAATAGGTTTTCAGACTTGGGCTTAAACCTAGTACAAAAGACTAAGCTCATTGGCTGAGATAACAATTGAAATTACGCAAATGCTCTAATGCTTCTTCTTTGTAGGAGTCTACCACTAGTGCATCCTCAACTACTAAAGACTTTAATTTAGAAAAAGGCAGTTCAAACAAAGAGACATTTGTGGTTGAGCTAAGCTCCAAAGAGAAAGTACTTATAAGCTTTAAAATTGTCTTACATTACCATTAAAACCAAAAAATAGTGGTTCCATGGTAGAGATCTAACTCCTTTCGATGCATAGACCTAAGCCGAAGCCAATGACTACCCAACCCTCTGTTAGGAGCTTTGATATTCAGTCTTAAACCCATATCAAACAAGCAGATCTTTGTTGAATACACAAAGCAAGAGCTAATCACTTTTTCTTTCACCCATTGATGAGAAAGGTACAACTTCACTAAAAGAAAATTAGATTGATGTATGGGTCGGATAATGACATAGATAAGAATAGTTCCGTTGTTGATAGTGATCAGCATCACAAAACAAAAAGCCCAAGAATGGAAAGCCAAATTAGCCCACAAAAACTAACATACGACTTATTATTAGTTAAGCCTAGAAAAAGACATCAAAACACCAAAGAAATTGGGTATCCCTATTGGTGGCCATAGCTGCCAATAGTAACCCCAGAAAAAAGCCCTAGCAGTATTAACAAAAGGGTAAAAGAAAACTCTAGTAGAGCAAGATTTAAAGATATGGGTCAGAAGTAGTGGTCCATGCTAAAAATATGTACATCCATCTGTTTAATTATAAATTGGTTTATTTTCGCCTATAACATAATACTCCTTTTGTCTCATTTTATTTGAGACATTTTTCTTTATAGGATGTCTCAAAAAATATATCATATTTTTATCTTTAATAATTTTTTTTACTTTTTATACATATTTTTTCCTTAGATAATAATTTAACTTTTTCCCATAAAATTTTAAGAAAATAAAATTTAATTGTTTTTATTAAATAGCATAAAAAAATAACATACTATTTAAAGCACTCTTAAATTTATAAAAAAATATGTCCCAAATAAAATAAAAATGAGAGAATATTTAAATATTCACTTTGTTTTTTGTTTTCTGAAGCCTATGAGCAAGCTGGTTTTGTAGATAAATATTTTTAATTATTTTCTTAATTTTTATATGATTACTTTATGTCTATTTCGTTACCCTTGATATAACCACTTTTAATTTGTGCAATGCAAATTGCATTATTCTCAAAATACAATGGAAATATCTTTTAGTGAGGTACTTCAGGACCATAAAAACCTTTATAAAATTGCAGTACCACCATAAGTGAATACATAGCCAGTCTAAAATCTATCATCATAGAGACTAAGCAAATAACCAATATTAGCATGTAAACCAATTTCAAATATGAATTGTAATATTAATAGTATATTGAAGATAACTTTTTACACCACTCTAATATCTCTTTATAGGTGCAGAGTTATACCTAGTTAGGAATTGTTCTTGCAAATGCAATATCAGGCCTAATGCAATTTGCTAGATACAAAAGTGTCTTATAGCACTTATATATGGTATTTCAAGATCAAATAGCTATTTATTATCTTCTCTAGGTCTAAAAGGGTCTCTCTTCACTTCTAGTGAGCGGACCATCTATTAGTGTGCTTGAGGGAGAAGATTTATCCATGCAAAAATTGCTTAAATATCTTTTCCACATAAGTATACTGGTGTATTAGGACTCCTTAATAATCGGTCTACAGGCTGATACAAAATTTCATTTCCTTTAAATTTTTTTCATCTCAAACTCACTTTTCAAATAGGTACATACTTATTTGAGTTTATTAGGAGTCACATTGATATTTAAATCAACTTATACTGCAATAATAACATATACCATTCTATGGTTTTTTACGAATATAAATGGACATAGTGTATTATTCACATATCTTTCTTTCAATAAGAATTTACTTAAACAATCATACCACATGTCCATATTGCTTTAATCTATACATAGATTTTTGCAATTTAATGAAATATATGTCACATATTTAATGTGCATTTATTTATGATATACTTAGTCCTTCTGGAACTCTTATTGCTTTGATAAGGCGTATAATAAATCTTTCATTAACTGCCATATTAATTAAGTATCGGAACATGATCATTTCTATAATAAGAGAATTATTTTTCTCATAGTCAATGATAGAACGAGTCTAGCTCTACTTCAATTGCCTCATTCTATAATGATTAATAGCGTTTATGCTAATATTCAGTTATATTTGTAGATTTTGCATCAAGATTTTCTTTTGAAACAGTAAGAGCTACTGTTGACGTAAATTCATCTCGATAATAATTGAATTTCTATCAACTATTTCTCTTATATCACAAAAATAATTGAGATCTCATAGTTTTCATTTATATGATTATCAACTCCAAAAACTATATTTGGAGGATCTAATTGTTCCGTTGTCTCAGTATGTGTCTCACAATTGGCTATAGCTCTTTGACTGAGATCTTCCTCTTCAGGAGGTTTTATGAGTGACACTGCTTTTCTTTTTTGCAGATTTTTGTCTTTAGTTCTAATTTACTATCCACGCTTCTGGCGTGTAGTGAGATTGATTGATTTTCTATTTGCAATTGGAATCACAACCCTTGATAGGATATTAGCAGCTGTAATATGATACTTCGTCACTTTTTTAGCATCTATAAATGCATTTGGCAGTTAAGTTACAATTTGTTGCAACTGTATTATTTTGTGAACTTCTGGTTCACTCTAACTTTTACATGGACCAAAATTATTTAAAGGGTTTTCTTTCCAATAATTTTCTCGACATTCTTTAGCACTGCAGGTGTTTTTCCTCCCCCTAATGTTGAGAAATGTGCCTTATCAAAATAAATTCTTAGTTTATTTTATGAACCCATTGTCACACATTGAGATAGTGATATTAATATATTTATAGCATAACTAAAAATTTGCGGTCACGTCCTTGTATAAATTTCAAAAGAGAGTATGTATGATATATATAATGGCATTCATGCTAAACTTTCAAAGTCTAATTATTAAACTATAAGTTCAATACTTGAACTGCAGGTTCAACGCAATATATTGTACATGTATATGGGAGATAATAAAATAACTCATTATAATGCACAACTTATAAAATCCTTATAAATTATTCCTTTTGAGAGTTTACATAAAATCATCAATATTGAATTGAGTTGCATCCTCTATATGGGCATTTTCTCTTTCAGAATCTCATGATCTATCAAATGGTTTATAGCATTCACTTCAGGGAATATAGTTATACTAGTGGGCATTGTTTGATGATTTCTCATTACCAATTATTCTTTTAGAATTCTCATTATCTACCAAATAATTTATAGCATTCACTTTAGGGAATGCAGTTGTACTAGTGGGCATTGTTTGATGATTTTTTATTAACAATTATTCTTTGCAATCACTAGAAAAATAATATTTGTAAATTTTCACTTTTTATATTGCTACTACAGGAGCATGTAACTTTATTATCGTACAATTTCAACTATGAAGTAATTTTAAACATGGTTGAATTATATTCTCAAATAGACTTCAAGTCTTGTAGGCGTAGATTTAGCCAATCATATTGAGTTTGTGGTAGTACCACATATTTCAAGTGATTATATCTATCTTTAAAACTCTTTTAGAAAATATAAAAATCATTAATAGTGAGATATTCAACTTTTAAATCCTCACTTAAATGAGGTTTAAACAGATAATGGCGTTTGCTTTTGTTAGCATCTAAATACATTTCATTATCAACAATTCACGTCAAAAATTATTCCCATTGAATTCAAGAGCATATAAAAATTATCAACCAAACTTTAATTCACTATACTTCACTTTATTTAAATAACTTAATTTGCATATATTTAAAATATATCTAAATAGACCAATCAGAAAATAAAGTAATATTAATTTTAACAAATATTAAATTCATAATTTATCCTACCAAGGAAAGGTAAGTACTAATTATGCAACTCTATACCAACATAAATCCGACAATATATGCAATCCGGAAATAAATTCATCAATTCATAAATTAACAAAACCATGTCACTTATATAATTTATATTCATCTCATATCACATTTAAATCACTAATTACTTTCACATCTAATGCATATTGACATAAGTATATTCAAAACATATATAACACACATAACTTTCTTGTAGGCTATTCAACTAACAAATATATATATATATGAGACGTGTATTGTCCATAAAATAAATTTTGAGTTGAAATGTTAAGACCGAAGGATATGTAATAACATACACACTAGTAAAATCGATCTCAATTTAATGAATCAAGTAAATCAATTAATATAAACGCAAGATCACCCTTTCTCCACAAAGCAAGTTAATCAATCAATAAATGAAAAATTTAAAGTCGGATTTTATGCCAAAAAAAATTATAAGCCATGACTTTAAAACTATATATAAAATGTGTTGTTATAATTGATAACCAATTAAAAGTTGCAATTTGGTTGGTTAATCAAATAGGCCATACCCATCATTCCAATACATATAAACAACAATGAAACATCCAAAACAGAAAAATCAAAGCAAAAGGGTTTACCTTAATATTATGGCCATACGCAAATACTTTATTGACATCCAAGTTATTTAACGTGTGTAGTTTAAATCAAATTTATTAGTTATTCAGGAACATAAAATATCAATTTTTCAGGGATGTCTATTTTATTTATTTGATTAGTTCTTCAAGAACTGTAGAGATTATTAGTTCTTTCAGGAACTGTACAGATTATCAGTTCTTTGAGGAACTGTAGAGATTATCATTTTTTTAAGAACTATAGAGATTATTAGTTATTCAGGAACTAGAATTTAAAATATAATACTAGTTCTTCAGGAACTATAATTTAAAATATAGTTCTAGTTTTTCAGGAACTTAGGCCAAAATTTTTCAAGAATTTATATCTTAATTGTTTATTTAATTAGTTCTTAAGAAACTGTAAATAATACTAGTTTTTTCAAAAACTATTTGAAATATAGTGCTAGTTCTTCACTAGAATTTAAAATATAACGCTAATTCTTCAGGAACTAGAATTTGATTAATATGTTACTAGTTCTTTGGGAACTATAAATAATACTATTTTCTTCAAGAATTAGAATTTAGAATATGATACTAGTTTTTTAGGAACTATAAATAATACTAATTTTTTTCAAAAATTAGAATTTAGAATATGGTATTAGTTTTTCAGGAACTATAATTTACTTAATGAAAATTAAATAACATCAAATAATAATTTTTTTCATAAAAATGATAATCATATTATTATTAAAATAATAACAATATATAACAAGAAACGAAAACATATATATATATAACAAAACAAAAACGTTTTTATAATAATATAATATGATAACATTTTTTTTATATGGTAACAAAACAAAAACCGATTCATAAAAATAATAAAAAAAACATTTTGGATGTTAACATAAAAAAAATTCATATCAAATAATAAAAAAAAATGATTTCATTGTTGGGGAAAAAATATATATGCAAATTTTTTATGGCCACATTAAAAAGCATAATATATATATATATATATATATATATATATATATATATATATATATATATATATATATATATATATATATATATATATATATATATATATATATATATATATATATATATATATATATATATATATAATTTCATTGACACAATAAGATAAATACATCTCGAACATATATGCGTATTAAGTCATAGGCATATGTCTTTTTGAGAATATATATGATTCATATATCATTCGATATGAGGAAAAAAATACCTTGAAAAAGCTTTTAAAAAAAATGATAGAACAAATTCGTACTGATAACATGTTATAAATATAATTGAGAATAATAAGAATAAAGAATATGGAGAAGAGAATAGTTTTTGATTGTTCCATTCAATAGTATTAAGCCTTTTATATATAGTACATAAGAGAAAGAAATATAAAGTTTTTCTAATAAGAAAAATACAATCAATACTAATATAGAAACTAGAATATTTATGTATATGGAAAGATATCAATTAAATCCTATAATATATTATAACATTTTAATAATTTTCTTAATTTTTATATGATTACTTTAAAGGACATATAAAAAAAAATGGAGTAATATTCAGCTTCACGAAGATGAATATGCCGTCCACACTATTCCTACTACAATGATAATTTTGCCTTCTTTCTAAAAATTTTCAATTTGCGAATTTGTTATAGAATTAAGCATATTAATTCTCAAGGGAAGAAACTCATTCTTTATATTTCAATGCTTTCAGTATTATTTTCTTTTTCCTACAAAAACATATTAATTTTGATTTATGTTTGGCTCTAGCATCCCAATCTGCAAAATACAACGTTGGATTCTGGATCTATTACTTATATTTTATTTTCTTTATTTATTTAACAATAGCTATTATTATTAAAATTTTATAAACTTAAAATATATATTAATACCGTTTGAGATCCCACATTGCTAAAAAAGAAAAAATATAAACAACTTATAAGTGTTAAAATTCAACTAACTAATAAACTAATACAAGTCATTTTAATATTGGTTAGACTTAAGTCAATTCTCATTCATTTCATTATTTTCTTCATCAATTTAATTTCTAATATGATATCAGAATATATCTAACCCGATTTCTTAATTTTTCAGCTTTCTATCTAGATGTCTCAGCCGCTTGATCTAGTGTTGCCCACATTGCTAAAAAATAAAAAATATAAATAATTTATAAGTGTTAAAATTCAACTAACTAATAAATTAATACTAACCATTTTAATATTAATTAAATCTAAACTAATTATCCTTTCACTCTTTTTTTCATCAATTCAATTTCTAATAAATATTAAATGATTATAAATCAAGTACAAGCGTGGATAAAAGCGAAAAACAGATGGCTTTGGTGTGCCGTTTATTCGCAAAGCTGGTGATGCTCAAAAACAGTATAGGGTATGCACATGGTGCCTTCGTCATCTCTACCGGCTCTTCATGAAAGGGTCTTCATCTGTTGAAGTTAGTTACTTGAAGTTAGGAGCATTTTGTTTTCTGTTTCAATAAGTCCTAGTCTCTAGGAAAGATAGTTGTTTTGACTTATTCTGGTTTTAGTTGATAGCAGTAGCTAACGTGAGCTATTTGTAAAAGGCTATTTAAAGCCTAGTTTAAGTTTCAATAACATGAGTATTTTTCATCCAGTTTTGATCAGAGGTTTTGTTGTTGAAACAACTCTTTTACTCTACAAATTGGTATCAGAGCCCCACTGGGCCTGTATATTAAAAAGCCGCAGCTTAGAATAGAGAGAGATAAACACAGTAAGATGAGTGAAGAGAAGAGCTCTACAAAGATTCCACACTTTGATGGTCTCCATTACGATCATTGGAGTGAATTAATGGAAAATTTGCTCAGAGCCAAAGGGATGTGGAGCCTGGTTGAAAATGGATTTGCAGAGATTCAACCAGGAACAGTGCTAACAAATGCACAGCAGGAGCAGCTGGAGAATACGAGGATGAAAGATCATAAGGTGAAACACTACCTCTTCAGAGCTATTGATCGAGCAGTTTTCGAACAATTTTTGGATAGGCGCACATCCAAAATTGTTTGGGATTCATTGAAAAGCAAGTTTGGAGGGAATGATCGAGTAAAAAGATCTCTTCTAAACTCTTTAAGAAGAGATTTTGAGGTATTAGAGATGAAAGAAGGAGAGACGATCACAGAGTATTTTGCAAGGGTTATGGCAGTGGCAAATAAGATGAGAAGCAATGGAGAAGAAATGCCTGATTCTAAAGTGGTTCAGAAAATTCTCCGAACTTTGACGGAGAGGTTTACCTATGTGGTCGTATCAATTGAGGAGTCCCAGAACACTGAATCACTCTCAGTTGATGAGCTGCAAAGCTCTCTTGTAGTTCACGAGCAAAAATTCAAGAGAGTGACTAGCTGTGAAGGTGATCAAGCTCTCAAGGTGGAAGATCGAGCAGAAGGCAGAGCCCGTGGAAGAGCACCACGACGAGGAAGAGGACGTGGAAGAGGGCGACAAACCTTCAACAAAGCAACGGTGGAGTGCTTCAAGTGTCATAATCCAGGACACTTTCAGTACGAGTGTCCTATGTGGAATAGGGAAGCCAATTATGCTCAGCTAGACGAAGAGGAAGAGCTGCTATTGATGGCATACGTCGAAAACTATGATGCAAACAGGAGTGATGCCTGGTTTATTGACTCAGGTTGTTCGAATCATATGTGTGGGAATAGAGGTATGTTCTCAAGTTTGGTAGATGAACTTAAACATTCAGTGAAGTGTGGCAATAACACTAGAATGACAGTGGCCGGAAAGGGTAGTGTGAAGCTGGTGTTTAATGGTATGAGCTTTGTTATTAGAGATGTTTACTATGTCCCTGAACTTAGAAACAACTTATTAAGTGTGGGACAGCTACAGGAGAAGGGTCTTGCAATTCTCATAAAAAATGGGGCGTGTAATATGTATCATCCAGACAAAGGACTCGTTGCACACACAAGGATGAGTGCAAATCGAATGTTTGTGCTCTTAAATGAAAGCTCATCAATCATAAAGCCACAATCAGAAGCGTGTTTTCTCACCGGCTCCTTAGACCTCACATATCTTTGGCACCAACGATATGGGCATTTAAGTTACAAAGGATTGAGAATTTTGCAATCTAAGAAGATGGTACGTGGTCTGCCACAGTTAGAAACTTCAAAGACAGTATGCACCGATTGTTTCACCGGCAAGCAGCACCGAAATGCAATTCCAAAAAGGAGTGAATGGCGAGCAAGCAAGGTGTTGGAGCTTGTTCATGTAGACATTTGCGGTCCTATCGATCCCATATCCAACAGTGGGAAGAGGTACATTTTATGTTTCATTGATGATTATAGTCGTAAAGCTTGGGTGTATTTGTTGCTTGAGAAATCAGAAGCTTTGGATTGTTTCAAGAACTTCAAGAAGATGATGGAAAAAGAAGCAGAAGAATCCATCAAATGTCTAAGGACAGATAGAGGTGGCGAGTTCACTTCAATCAATTTCAAAGCATTCTGTGCAGAACAAGGGATCAAACGACAACTTACTACCGCTTACACACCTCATCAGAACGGCGTTGCTGAGAGGAAGAACAGGACCGTAATGAACATGGTGCGTTGCATGCTAGCTGCCAAAAAGGTGCCTAAAACGTTCTGGACTGAAGCTGTACACTGGACATTCTACTTACTGAACCGGTGTCCTACTTTTGCGGTAAAAAACATCACTCCTCAGGAAGCATGGAGCGGAGTGAAACCATCAGTTGATCACTTTCGAGTATGGGGTTGTGTGGCACATGTGCACATTCCGGAAGCAAAGCGAGGTAAATTAGATGATAAAAGTTTTCCTTGTATCCTTTTGGGTGTTAGTGAAGAGTCGAAAGGATATAGGTTATTTGATCCTAAGACTAAAAGAATTGTAGTTAGCAAGGATGTTGTGTTTGAGGAAGAAAGGAGCTGGGAATGGGAAAAAAAATTTCAAGAGCAAATTGAGGCAGAGTTAGTATGGGGGGATGATGACTTTAGTGATGAAGAGAGTGAGGGAGAAAATATAGGCGAGGAAAATGGTAATGGTGATGGGTTAGGTAGTGATATGGAGTTCGATAGTGGTGGTGAAAATAGTGAAGCTACGAATGGTGAGGGCAGTTCTCAGGGTGTTGCAGCTCAAGGGAGAGAAAGAAGGCAGCCGCCATGGATGGGGGATTATGTCAGTGGAGAAGGACTAAGTGAAGGTGAGGAAGCAGCCTATATTTTACAAGATGTTGCAGCTGAAGACCCCATTGTGTTCGAAGATGCTGTGGGACAAGAAAAATGGAGAAAGGCCATGGATAGTGAAATAAACTCCATTGAAAAGAATCAAACTTGGAAGCTCATGGACCTGCCAGCTGGAGCTAAAACCATTGGTGTTAAATGGATCTTCAAGACGAAACTGAACGAGTATGGTGAAGTTGACAAGTATAAAGCTCGACTGGTGGCAAAGGGATACTCTCAACAACAAGGAATTGATTTCACTGAAGTCTTTGCTCCAGTAGCTCGAATGGACACCGTAAGAATGATTGTGGCACTTGCAGCAAGCAGAGGGTGGAATATTCTTCAATTAGATGTCAAATCTGCATTTCTCCATGGTGAACTTAATGAGGACGTGTACATTGAGCAACCGAAGGGGTATGTAAAGAAGGGAAGTGAGCACAAAGTATACAAGTTGCACAAAGCTCTTTACGGCTTAAAACAGGCTCCAAGAGCTTGGTTTAGTCGAATTGAGTCTCATTTCATTAAAGAAGGTTTCAAGAAGTGTCCAAACGAGCAAACATTGTTCACTAAGAGAAGTAGTGAAGGTAAACTGCTGATCGTTAGCATATACGTGGATGACTTGATTTACACCGGCGAGGATAAAGGTATGATGGATGACTTCAAGAATTCCATGATGAAAGCCTTTGATATGACTGACTTAGGGAAGATGAGGTTCTTCCTTGGAATTGAAGTGTTGCAGAAACCAAATGGGATTTTCATGTGTCAAAGGAAATATGCTAAAGAAGTGTTGAAGCGGTTTGAAATGTCAGAAAGCAAATGTGTAAGTAGTCCAATTGTTCCAGGTTTCAAAATAAATAGGGATGTTAATGGAATTACTGTGGATGACACCTATTACAAGCAAATTGTTGGAAGCTTAATGTATCTTACAGCTACACGTCCAGATATCATGTTTAGTGTGAGCTTAATCAGCAGGTACATGTCAAAACCCACTAAGTTACATTTGCAAGCTGCTAAGAGAATACTGCGTTATTTGAAGGGGACTACTAGTCATGGTATTTTCTACAAGAAGGGAGGGGAAGAAGATTTGTTTGCTTTCACAGACTCAGATTATGCTGGTGATGAAGAAGATTCCAAAAGCACATCAGGTCATGTATTCTTATTGAGTTCAGGTGCTGTGTCTTGGATGTCGAAAAAACAGCCGATTGTTACACTTTCAACCACCGAAGCAGAGTTTGTAGCAGCTTCTGCCTGTGCATGTCAGGCTGTATGGATGAGAAGAGTATTGAAAAATTTGAATCATGTTCAAAAAGGAAGCACCACCATCATGTGTGATAATACCTCTACAATTAAACTCTCAAAAAATCCAGTAATGCATGGAAGAAGCAAGCACATCAAGGTGCGTTTTCATTTCTTGAGAGACCTTGCAAAAGATGGAGAAGTTGAGTTAGTACATTGTGGAACTCAAGAACAAGTAGCAGATATAATGACCAAGGCACTAAAACTTGAGGTTTTTCATAGACACAGAAAGAAGATGGGTATGATTGATCTCACTGCTATAAACTAACTGCATTCTGCAGCTAGTTTAAGGGAGGGATTGAAAGGGTCTTCATCTGTTGAAGTTAGTTACTTGAAGTTAGGAGCATTTTGTTTTCTGTTTCAATAAGTCCTAGTCTCTAGGAAAGATAGTTGTTTTGACTTATTCTGGTTTTAGTTGATAGCAGTAGCTAACGTGAGCTATTTGTAAAAGGCTATTTAAAGCCTAGTTTAAGTTTCAATAACGTGAGTATTTTTCATCCAGTTTTGATCAGAGGTTTTGTTGTTGAAACAACTCTTTTACTCTACACTTCATTCGCTTATATAGATGAATTGAGAGTGGCTATTTTTTGCGGTCTGGAAAGCATGGGAATTGGACTGAAAATTTTTATGGCTTGAATGTGATTGGACATATGTTATATCCCTTTAATATTTTATCTGATGTCCCCAAAGGGACCTACGAGGGGTTAATAGGAGTGGAGAAGAAATTGAACTGTAACGTTTCAAAGCAACGGCATGTCGTCTGTTCAAAGATAGATAAATGAACTAGAAAAAAGAGCGTATATGAATATAGAATAAACGGCATGGTTATCCACGTGTCGCAAATTAGCTCTCTATGGCCTGGACAGTTTTCCAAATTTCATACACTTTTCTGTCACTATATCACTTCCCAGCCTTCTTCTTCGTCATCACTTCGACGCCGGTGGAGTCACCATTTCAATTTCTACCATAATTCAGAGCAAAAAATAGAAAAAGAAAAAGAAAAAACAATGTTTTTCTCTTTAGTTTCAATTCGATCAGATTACACTAACAACAGAACAAACCTCTGTTATATCTTATTACACTCCAATCCGAGTTATACAGCTCAGTTCTTCAGCACTGACTCGACTCGGCCCGAGTTCTCTGGTAAGAATGCGTACGATATCTTAAGACTTTCGGAAACCAGCTCAATCGCCGAAATTAAAGCGTCATTTCAGAAATTAGCTAAAGAAACTCACCCAGACCTCGCCGAGTCAAAGAACGACTCGTCAGCCTCTCAACGTTTCATTCAAATCCTCGCTGCTTATGAGGTATTTTCGATTAATTGCACATCAAATTCCCTTTTTTTTTTCCCTATTTTCGTTGATTAATCTATTGTTTATGGAAATGGAAGTCAGTTTTTGAAACTAATAGCAGAAGATTTGGTGGCTCTTCTCAATTTTGGTTCCATATTGGCTTTTGGGAAGCAAATATTGAAATTCAATTATAGTTGTCAAAACTGAAATTCAATTGAAGGAAACAACACAATTTCAATTACATCACCTTGTATAAATTGTGTGTCCTTTGATTTATGATCAATTAGTATTCTATGGTGAAGCTAATATATTTAGGTAGCCAACTGATTTGGATATTTTTCAGGTTTGAGATATGTTATATATGCAACAATTTGCATGTATTGTGGATGATAATATTGGTAATTTATCTTGTTTGTGAATGTTTTTTGGTGTTTCGTGGATTTGCAGGGTGTTCTTTTTTTTTTTTTTTTTTTTACTACAAGTGTAATTAATGTTCAATAATAAATTGCAGATTCTTTCAGATTCTGAGAGGAGAGCCCATTATGACAAATATCTGATGTCTCAGAGAAGAGTTGTGCAGAAATGTTCTGGAGAAGGTTCTACATTGTACATGTATAAATCCCACATGACTACAAGTAAACAGATGGAAGTTGTTGAGTGGTTGAAATGGTATAGATTGGCTATAAATGACATATTGTTGGAGAAGAAAGTGGTGGTTGGAACAAGCTATTTTGATGTGCTTGAAGCTGATTTTTATTCAGCTATACATGCAGCTTACTATGGCCCTATAATTGAGTCTTTGGATCTTCTTCCTGATTGTTTTGAGGCCGAGGAGAGGTCTGTTTATGAAACTCCAGAAGTTCTACATTTGGTTTCAGGACGTGATCTTTTTGGGATGATCTGCCTAGTCAATAAAATTCCTCAATTATCTTCTACAAGCACTAAAAAATTAAATCCTTTGACATCTATTGGTTTGGGCATCCATGGCTCCATTGAGAACACAAGCATCTTCATGAAATCGAATGAAGCAAATGATGTTGGATCATCTCAGACACATATGAGTAATAGTTTAAGTCACATATCTGATGCATATAGTGATTTGGAAATGCACGTAGGTGGAAGGGTGGTTGCTGTGGCCACAAGAGTTCCTCCTAAAGGCCAATATAATGGAGTGCAGAATGACGATGCTCAAGATCAAATACATGTTTTTCTTAACTCGGTTGATTATTCGACACATGATAGAAGAGAGTTTTCCCAGGATTCCGTTTTGGGTAGTGCAGTTGGATTGAGGATTCCACTGGGAACTATAACTGGATTGGGGACCAGCCCTGAAGAGGGATCATGCTTTGTCTATGATAGGACTGGCACAAAAACCCATGTCATAATGAAACATAGAACATTGCTGGTTTGTAATGGTCTTCTTCTGTCCATATCCCTTTTCGTTTCCATGATTCTAAGATAGAAATTGAAACCCAAACTCTATGCTTCTACTTGATAATTCATGCTTCATTTGCTGTTAGTTTATGTAAGATAGAGGGAGAATATTGGGTCCTGCCTGATTCAGTGTCTCTCTTTCATAGTTTGTGAAATAGATTTAATATGCTTCTTCACTGAATTGTAGGAACATCTGTTGTTGGGGTTTATTAGTTTTCTTAGCTGGTGGATAAGATGAACAGTTGTTTTATATTCTTGCATGTCACTGCTTGATTTATGTTGTTAAAATCAATTTGCAAGCTGCATGGTGTTTATCCATTCTCTTTTTTCCAAGTAAGTTTTCTGGCTTGTAGTTCTGGCCTAAGTTTTCTTTTTGTTAACTTAACTGATAATTTACTAACTTTGGTTACAGTTGTTAACTTGCAAACTTTCGTGAGACTTGTTGTGGTGTATGTAAATTTGTTGTAACCTAGGATGATCTACCACTCAATCTTTAAATTTGATTAGGGCAATTGTTTGAAAAAGAAGGGAGATTATATAGGAAAGGAAGCAATATCAGCCTTTTTGCCATTATCTTGCAAGTCATTATGGTTACATGTCAGTAATGAACCATCGAGAAATGCTTATATATTGTGTTTGCTTGTACATATGTATGGTCTTTATTGAAAACTTTCATTTGAAACTTTTCAGGTGAAGCATATGCACTGGTATGAAGTGGGAGATAAAGTTTCTGTTTGTGAATGTAGGTGCAGTAGAGCTCGATTACCACCAAGCAAGTAAGTACTGCAATTTCAGTTATTCCACCCTGATGAATGAATTATTCATTATACTTATGATGCAGGACAACAAAACCTCGCCCCATCTGTTTTCTGTTAGCTGATTGGAAGGTTTTTTCCCTTAAGAGTCTTAGATCTTGATTAGTTTGGGATTAAGGCTTTGTTGAGTTGAGTTTCCCTTTGTGATGATTTCTTCTGGAGAAGTTTACTGAAGAATACAAGTGCTAGGCTTCTATTATAATTGACTTGTTCTGGAATTTATATCTGCAAATAAATAAATTATTGTGCATTCCTTTGTGTGCCCTTGCAATGGCTGTTATAGATTTACCTTGCTTAACTGTCTGTGAAAACTCTTTTTTTTTTTCCTTCTCTTTATGGTTAGGAGTCTTAGCTTAGCCTTACCATGATTAATTTCAATTATCTGGTATTATGACTGATATTAACATTCTGGAAATTGAGCTTGCATTCAGTTAATACTTCATTAATACACACTGTGCATTAATTGGGTCATACCTTGTTGAATCATTTTAAAGCTTCCTTGTTGTTACTGCATTCGTATGTTAAAGATGATATCAATATACAACTAACATTCTTGTCTGTCTTTTGTGAGATCTCTCAGGCATACCTTCTGCTCCCTGAGCTTTTTTTCCTGTTAATATGTCATTTTGTCTTACTGAACTGTTTCTACAGATTTTGGCTATTTGAGTGTCATTGTGACATGCATGATATAGGTGTTTTTTTTTTTTGCAGTTAATTTTTCTTATTGAATTGCTGCTACAGATTTTGGCTGTTTGAGCCACGTTGTGACACGCATGATATAGGTGGTTGGTATGTTGAGACATTCGGTAGGGATAAGAAAGGTCGGACAGTCCCTTCTCAAAGGTATTGGGATGGTTTTGATGGAAGTGAACAACATGACAAGTAAGTCCATGTCATGTAATCTTCCGGAAAATTTTCAAGTTTCAATTTCAATAGTTTCTTCTCTTGTTTTGCATGATTAACCTTTTATTATGGACAAGGATTTTACTTCTACACTTGTTGGCTTTAATAAATATTCTTACATCAATTGTTCAAAAGGTTTTAAAAAAGGGCTGTGGCCTTTTAATACAGGAAATAGCTTAAAAAATTCACAAATTCTATTGTTCTAACATTCAGGAAAACCTAGTTATTCATATCATTTATATGGTTATTGTACTGTATTGTGGCCTTCACTATTTGACACTATTAGATATTGGAATTTATTGAAGAGTTACAAGTTCTAAGTTTGTGTTCAATTTAATGTTTTATGAGTCTTTATTTAGTGAACGTATGAAGATAAAGAATTATTTGTTTTCAGCTTTTCATTAAATTAAGTCCACAATTCTCCACTATAAGTACAGATGTAAACAAAGCAAATATATCCATGTAATTTTAGTGAGTTCGATAAAATATTCTCCTTCCTCCTTCCTTGTGTGAGTGTAAGTGAGTGAGTGTAGTGCCCACCATAGCTTCTAACAGAAACAAGTTCAGTTTATCTTCTACACCATACATTTTTTGGTATCTGATTACAGTGAAAAATATAGTCTGAGTCTCTCTAATCTTTCTCCAAACTTAATTTGATTTATCATCAATGAGTATTTGAAATGACCCAGTGAAATATCAATGTTTCTTTATATCTGGTTTAGGTTCTGGTTCTTGAGGTGGTAAAAAGAAAATAATGAAAGGAAGCATGGAAAGTATAAATGTGCAGTAACCTATTGCACTTTCCATAGAGACTGTTTCTTTCTCCTTCCTTTTATTGCTGGAGCTGCAGTTTTTGGCATATTGATTTTATTACATGTTAAACTTTTGAATTCCTAGGAAAATTTGTACAAGTCTATTTTGTTATTTATGTGATTGCAGGAGACTCCATCCAGCGATGTATTTACTTGCCCTTGCATATAGAACACTTGATCTTGAAGACTCAAAAAGAAGGAAAATAACATTTAGGAATATTGTTGAAGTTCAACTATTTAGAATTCTCCATTGGTGGAAGAAACTTGTTTAGGAGTGGCCGCTGGGGCCTTTAAGATGCAATATCTTCTTCACCTGTCTGGCATTGTTGAGTGGTTTGCTAGTTGGGTCTAAAGCTGAACAAAGAACAGTTATCATGCATTATCATTTAATTGAGAAAAGCAAGTAGCACTACTTCTGCACAGTGACTCGGGGGATATTTGAATTCTTGGTGCAGGAAATTTGTTTAAAAGTGGAGCTATTTGGGGCATTAAATATCTGCTGTCTTATTGAAATGATTTGTTTCCAAGGTTGAAGAATAAGCTTATAATCTTGCTCTATTGTCAATTTATCAGGAATCAAGATCATATTGGATTGCATGTAATTTCTTCAAAATCTATCATTGTGAATCCTGTTATTATAGATGACCTCAGTGGCGTATGGAAAACATGGTTTTTTGTTTTTTAATTCTGCTAAATAGATCTACAAAGATGACTCAATGGATATCTTCAGATACCTCTCCTGTTGCATCTGCTCAGCTATCCTAAGAGTATATATTTTCCCTGGCATCTGCACCATATTTTCTTCGAGTTATTCTCAGCCTTTATTCATCAGGCATGGAAGGGAGAGGTGATATTCCTGAATCTCAAACTCTATTTATGTAAATATCATACAAATGTGTCTTGGCAGTTCATTTGGATGTGGACGCAGAAATTGGCTTATGAGGGAGGAAGTCGATGGTATCTTTTCAGTTGCATTATTGTAGCTGAGTAGCTCTGCTTTTGCTGCTTTCTATGTCAGTCACGTATATATTGTCAGAATAAACTGCAGGCCCAGTTTAAAATTTCGCTATATTTTCTTCCCTTTGAAAGCTCTTGTTTATAGGTGAGGAAAACTGGCATGTTGTATTGTACTCCTTGAAGTTTATCAAGATGTTGGTTTATTTGATCTTCCAAGAATACTGTTCTTTTTTCTTTCTTTTGCACGTGTTTTCTGATCTTTAAAAATCTGAGTGGTTCCTTGAAAATTAAAAGATAAAACTTCAAACATAAACTTGTATGCCAGTGGGCAGAAATTACAAATATTTGCAATCAGGGATTATCCACACCTCTTGTTTCCCCATTAGTTAAGTAGATCTTCCCACTTGCAGTACTGGCCACCTGCTAATGCACGATAATATCTATCTCTGCAGTAGACTGGTCTTCCATCAGCAGCCTTGGCAGCGGCTTCTGCCAAATCATCGTCAGCCATAACCTCCACTGGCAAACTGAGTAACTCTTCTTTGCTACAATATGTATAAGAAAGTTAAGGATGTAAACAAAGTGTGCAAGTGGGAGCTGGAATCTTTATATTTATACTCATACCTAACGTTATACTTTGTGTTGATATTTGAAGCTGGATCATTTGATGGGCCCTTTTTTGTGGCAAAATTGCTTTGAAAGAAATCTTCCAGTGGTGTTGCAAAGATAAATAATATCACTGCTGTGACAAGTAATGCACCTGTTCCTACTAGTGTCTGTTTCAGCATTTTGATGACTGGTTTAACCTAGAGGCATGAAATTTCCATGTAAATATCATTGGTATTAAAGAAGCTTAGAACTTTACTTATGGTGCTTGGAATTCAGACAGACAAATAAGATGAAGCATCTACAGTAACCACTGTGTTTGATTGCTTGGTGTTGGGAGAAATCACATTCTTTTGTACATTTGTTAATGTTTTCTTGCTTACTTGTCTGAGAATATCCATGCATGCATACATGCTTAATTCTCTTTCTTACAAGATATTCATGCATGTATTATGTTCCATTGAAATCTTCAGCTTTAATTCTCTTTATTTGTTGTGTTGTACAGCACCGTTGTGCATGTGTGAGGTATGTCATTTTCTCCAGTCTAAAACATAAGCCCCTTCTTTTTTTTTTTTAATTTTGTTTCTGGATGCAGCATTATGAATTGGATTGATATGCATTCTTACCTTGTAAGAGCCTAACAGTCGATCACGGGCCAGGACCTGCAAGGGGAGGAAAGCAGATAAGTTTTTAGTTTCCAGTGTCAGTATACTGTACAGAGATAATATCTGCTTATGCTTGACTTTTTGTGAGCCTGCAAAGCAGAATGAAAAATAGTCCATGTCTTTCTCAGTTGCTATAATCATTCCATCTTTTGATCTCCAGGCTATCACATTAACCAAGTACTCTGGTAGGATATTTCTGAGAATTGTAATATAGATTCTTGTACGCTATTACATACGCCCTAGTTTACTTTGGCTTTTTCACAAGATCGTGATATTTTTACTATATATTAAGTCTTCATTTTAAAGACAAATTAATCGAGTTCTCATCATCAGCATGCTCAAGTAAGGACAATTGTGGCTGTCGGCTGGTCCACTTGTAGCAAGGAGGTTACTTGAGGTTATCTTTTACTTCTCTGCATTCTTATAAATTAAAGCATGCTAAATTGATACAAAATATTCTTATATGCCGTTTCTTTTGATATAGTATTTTTATGCAGTGATCTAATAGCTGCCCGTTATAAGTTATAAACCTATTATGTTGCTTTCATACTTTCTGCAAAGGAAGATGCATGATTAGATTGAGGGTGCTAACCTCTGGTGGCTTTACCCACATTTGTCCGTCATACCATCCGCTCTCTTCATATGGAATTACTGCCGATAGAAGCCTATCTCCAACATAACTCCATCCCTTCAGTATGCATGATGAAATCGTTTAATACTTTCAAGAGAAGTTCCATCAAAAATACTAGCCAAAGGAATATTCTGAATTTGTAACCAATTAAAATTTAAAATGGCAATAACTAAAATAACAGTACTTCAATCTGACAGAATAAGTAGTTCTGTTAACAAATGGTTGATACAAGTGGCTTTCACCATAGGTTAGCATTCCGCTCGGTTCTATGTTTTGTTGCTTATACTATATTATGCACGAATCTGGTTCTATTAAATAATTTAATACAGAGAATTATCTCAAACTGCTAAAGCTAAAGGATACTTGGATTTAAGTGAGTATGAATGCTGCAGGATTTATTACATCTAAATTTACCCAGTTCTAGTAATTGTTTATTACATCTAAATTTACCCAGTTCTAGTAATTGTTGAAGTTCAGTGCCAAGAGTATACAACTGCAGGCTAAAGTTTTTTGAGTATAGACCTCTTATCACAGGTCTGTTGACACATCATTAATGTTTCTGTCCCAATAGGAAAGGTACCTTTTTTGTATTGGTTAATAACGTAAATTGATCCTGAAGCTCACAAGATAAATGAAGGAATGTCTGTGACGTGTGGGGAAAATACATTTTTTGAAACGTAAATAAGAAAAAGCATTTACTAAATAAAGTCGCCACTGGCAATTACCCTAAATTTTTCAACATCAAACAAAATCATATGTTCTATGTTTTGAATCAAATATGTGTATTTCTGCCTGGACCATGAGCTATTTTGTAAATGAGCTCACATGTATGGTTATACCAAAAGCACCGTTACGAACTTCATGAACAATATGTGGATTTTGAGGATCATACCAAATAAATTCTTAAGACGATTAGTGACACGAGAAGCAGAGTTCCTGTTCCAGCAGCCAGCACAAATCTTAAAGGCTCCTGTAAATTTGGAGCAGACAATGAAGTCAGAATATACGTAACTGTTGAATTCTCTCTATAAATGAAATATGTGTAGCTTTATATTTGTGCTTCCAATGTTAGTTTCTCTGCTATGTCATTCTCATAGCTTTATATTTGTGCTTCCCATGTTAGTTTCTCTGCTATGTCATTCTCATCGGTTGATCTTGGAGATAGCTGCTGCTTCTCCATTTGTTAGAGAATTAAACATAATGAATGCACTCTTAGGCTTTATTATGAATGAGCTAAATCTGTTCTAACTCAGATTTTGTTTTGGTTTCACATGTTTTGCAAAGGAGCTCACTGTTTTTAGCGTACCCTTTCAGGATTGAAACTTGCAGCTGCAACTGGAACTCCAAGAACTGAGAAGGTTACTAACCAGAGACCTCCAAGACGACGAAAAAGAGGTCCGGGACCCAATTCACCCCAAGAATACAAGGCTCCATCTTTCAGAGATTCATACTCATTCACCTATCACAATCACAGAAATGAATTAGTTAAAGTATATGAATAAGGTTCCACCATTGAGCCATATATCTATATGCACCTACATACATATTTAATAAAGCAACTTAGCTCACACGGTCAATACAGAGTAGAAATGGATTAGTAGACATACCGGCCTTTGTTCAAAAGGGACCTCAATTTCCAAGCCAGGATTCCAGCTTCGGCCTGGAGAGCTGCTTGTACCTCCATCTGTCTCATCCCTTAAGGCCTTGATGACCGAAACTGTAGAAAAAGGTTTTTGAGCTAGATGGTACTTAATGATACACGATCCATAGCTTCTTCCAAATTTGATTTGCCTTGGACTAGGGATTAAAGAGCAGTAAACATTTAGTCTAAGCATTTAATTATGGTTGAATTTTAACTGGGTTATCGCAGCAACCAAATTCTGAACAAATTTTCCTGTTCAGTTTTTGGTGGAGAGAGAGAGAGAAAGACATGTGATCCAATGGCTGCGGATTTCTTTATGACCATGCATCATTTACGTGGAGGAAAAAAATTGGAAGGAGAGGAACCTGTTATTTGCTAACCAATCAAAAAATGACATTTCAATTGTGGTCCCATCAGATTGTGAGATTTTGTTCATGTCATCTGACCACGTGCCCTTCCTTTATACCGTTAAATTGATCGTTCCTTAAGATTACCCAAATTGATATTTTTGTGGTTGAAGAGGGTGGGCTAGACTGTGGCCTTCCATAAAACGTGGCCATTGATACCTTGCACGCAACTGTGTGTTTAATTCTCATGTCTCCACGAGCACATAGAAAGAAATCAGAGTTGTCGTCTTTGGCACTAATCCAGTGTTAATGTGTTGAGCTATTGCAAAATTATAGACCTATCTCGAGTATTATAATACTTTATTATAATAGAGTGCTACTATCACTATTTTATATTTTAAATATATTTTATATTATTTATGATATAATTTATTAATTTGAACTGAAATTCATATAAATATGTTTAAATTTTATTTTCAAATCCACTTCCAACTTGAAAATGAAAATTTTCGATTAAATTCAAGTTGAGTTTTAAGTCTTGAATTCTTTAATTTAGTTGCTCAATTGTATTTACTCAACAAGGTTGAATTATTTCCCGATATACCCCAATTACTAACTAATTGAACTAAGACTTTTCAGTAAACTATGTATTGTTAACTTTTCATTTAGAATTTGGACTTGTTAATTTCAACCCTAGTCTTTTGGCAAATATATATATATATATATTTGTTAAATCTTATTGCAAACTGAATAAGAAATACAAGTATACAACCAAAAAATAACAAAGAAACATCTATGTACATCAAACAATCAACTGCCATTTCCTATTCAAATTAATCAATCTGCTACTGCTACTCCTTTTAGAGTACATCTTCAACAAAACAATATTCTTTATTTGCTTAAGGATGGAACCAGCAGAAACCTCTTGCTGCTGTTAAATTCCTAGCTTGCCAGACATAATAGATGGAAGCAATAAATGCAATCCTTCTGACCTGACTTAAAACACTTCTTTTTTTGGCCCTTCTACTACACCAACTCCGTTCCTTTCTCCAAACTAAAGCTGGTTCTATTGTATAAGCAAGCATCCAAGACCCGATTCCAAACCTCAGCAATGACAGAACATTTAAAAGACAAATGATCAATAGTCTCACTTTCTCTATTGTAAAACACACACATATCATTCTGAAGGACACCCCATTGCTTCAATTTTACCTTTGATTGTAGTTTGTTATGGAGAGCGAGCCATGCAATAAAGCTGTCTCTAGGGATATTATTATACCCCTATAGTACCTTCCACCAAGTTACAGTAGGCTTAAATCCTTGAAAATAAGACTAGGCGCTAGCAATGGAAAACATTCCAGATGTGCATAAAGCCCAACTAATGTTATCCTCTTGATCATCATGAATCCTAGCATGCTGCTGGATATACTCCCAAGCAATAATAGTATCCTCATTTAAAGGATCAAGCAGATGCCACCCATGTGCAGACAATACATCTCTGATCTTAGCTTGCTTAGGAACATCTCTCAGCCAAATTAACCAAAGGAAAGCTTTCTATAACAGATGAGCCTTGTAATCGAGGATCATACCAAAAAGACAACTTACCTTTGCCGAGAGAATAATTAAAACAGCTTCTAATCTCAGCCCTCAACTTTACTAAATTCCTCCAATTCCAGCTTGTCTTGAGGGGTTTGGTTATTCCCCAAAAACTTAAAAGCTTCAACCCATTACAAATAATTCACTTGGCCCACAAGGATTACTTAACTGCAATGAGATCCCAAATGTGCTTAGTAATTGCTGTCTTATTCCAACTAAGAACATCTTTATTCCCCAAGCCCCCCTCTTGTTTACTCCTACACACATTCCTTGAAGACACCAAACAACCAAATTTATAATCTGCTGAACTTTTCCATAGAAAATTCCGACAAATAGTTTCTGTAGATTGGATCACAGATTTTGGTAAAATGAATGCTTGACACCAAAAATTTTTCATACTCATTAATGTTGAATTAATGAATTGAAGCCTACCTGCATAAAAGAGATGCTTTACTTCCCAACCATTGATTCTTCTAGTCACCTTTTCAATGAGAACCTTGTAATCCTCCTTTGTAAGCTTATGACTGAATAATGGCAAACCTAGGTATTTAACAGGCAGGTGACCCTAAACAAAACCCAACATCTCCAATGTGGACTCCTTACACTGCCTATCTACTCCATTAAAATACACAACACTCTTTTGGAAATTAACTTGGAGACTAGATTCCTTAAAGAAATGAGAGAGCACATCCACTACCTGCTGAATTGTTGGCACATGACCTCTACAAAATAAGAACAAGTCATCTGCAAAGCAAACATGATTAAGAGTTAACTTCTTACATCCTGTATGGAACTAAAATTCACTAGTACATAGAACCTGGAAGCTTCTAGACATGTATTCCATCACAAGGACAAACAGCAAAGGAGACATTGGATCTCCTTGCTTTACCCCTTTAGCCCCATGAAACTTGCCTTCGGGATTGCCATTAATGAGAATTGAGTACACAGGAGATCTAACACATTTCATAATCCACTTAATGAACACATTAGGAAACTGAAATCCCAACAAAATCTCTTCTATACAGTCCTAATGGATGGAATCATAGGCCTTCCTTAAATCTATTTTGATAGCACAGTCATCCCTAAAAAAAAAAAGGTGAAAGTTAAGCCTGAAATTATTAGTTATGGGTTTATTTTTTTATGTGTCTTTTTATAAAGATCAGGTCAGATTTTCTACTTGGCTGTCAAACAAAAAGATTTTCTGGTATACCTTAATAAGGCTACCGTATTAGAAATCAAATCTTATTTCTTTTTATTTTTTGGGGGATTATTATAGCATTAACCTCATTTTTTTTTTCTTTGAGGGTATTATTTAAGTTTAAATGAATTTTACATGATAAATTATATTCCATCCGTTCTAAAAAAGTTATTCTTTTTTTTTTCTCATACAATTTAAAAAAATACCGTTAATTATTTATCAACTTATAAATTCTATTATATTTTTTCACTTATATTCTTACATATATTTATTTATTACTATTTTTATTATTAATTTTAATAATATAAATTTTTAATTAATAAAAATAAAATTAATAAATATTTATAATTATTTTTATAATAGATAAATATTTTAAGATATTTTTAAAAAAATAATGGATAATCTTTTAAATCGGAAAAGTTTTTACGCGATAATTGAAATTAAATGACTGTTGAAATTTAATAATGAACTTTCTGAGGACAGTTGAAATTTAGTACAAGTCACGACGCTCTTCATGCACTTGTTACTCTCTTTGTTCATCTAAAGAAACCAAAACATTTTATCTTCTCTCCGCTAAGGTCTCATCATTTTTTTTTTTTTTTCTGTTGAACTTGTTGTCAAGCCTCTCACTGGAATATCCCTCGGTAGCTCCAGCCACCCGAGGCACACCTGATTTCCCTACTCGTTTTATTTTACTATTATGCTTAAATAAGTTGGATTTTGCCTTTTATGTGCTACTTTGGGCTCTCGATTCTATCAAGCTCTTTGGTTTGGATATGAATCTACTCATTAATGGCGGTGATGCCATTCACAGCTATGTGTTACGTCCCGTGGGTGGAGCTACGCACCAAGCTCGCAACAATTGGCCAAGGCAGTCTCACCTTGGCAATAAACTGACTGACGGACAAATAATTGGTGAGGAAATAGAATGAACAAACCTCGCCTAGGCAGAAACGGGCACAGTCTAGCGTCAATCTGTGAGAAACACGCAAGGCTGGCATAGTAGGCCAACCAGCGTGCACGCTGAGCACAGTAGTGTGCCAACGCGCAATCCGCCTATGCGAGACATGCGGAATTGGCGAGAAGTCTCGCCAACAAAGGGCCAAGCAAGCGGCAAGCGCGCGTAAGCAAATGCAAGGCGCTACCAGCAACCAGCAGGCCAATGCATGCCAGAACTGTCCAGTGGGTGCTAGAAGCTTCCGCCAGCACACCAGCAGGCCTAGTAGGCCAATTTGCAGCAAAACTGGCTAGACTTCTCCAGAAAGTTCCGCAAGTTTGTGCCAACAAACCAACCGACCTTGAAGCTTTTAGAAACTTCTTGAGCTGCATTTCTAGGGAATTTCCTTGTACATAGCCTAGAAAATTCTAGATGCTAAATACTAGCTACACATTTAGGGAAGCCAACAAGTATAAATAGCCATCCCTCTCATTTGTAAACTTTTATATTGGATACCTTACATACTCAAAACTCTTATATATACACACTTTGAAGTGCAATATACTTACTCCTTTGAATCTCCTTGTGTTCCTTTGATTCTAGCACAACTCTTAGGCTTACTTAGCATCTTTTGACAAACAAAGATCTAAATATCGCGCCGGTTAGTCAACGTAAAAAGCCAACTCCGTGACAGGTGGTATCAAAGCCAGTCGTGTGCAACATTGCATTGCTTGCCGAGCGCTCTTTACCACACTGGCGGTCCAATGTAAATGGACGAGTGTAGGTTAATGCTCGCACCCTATGGCCTGGGGATGTCGCAAGTGGATCCTCCAATGGAAAATGAGGATGAGTAGGCAGGATGCAGTAGTAATGTTCACCAAGCGCTACTTGTAAATGAATTGGTAGTAGGCAGGAAGCACGTACACGGATCTAGTCCAAAATTAAGGAAGGGGTTCCAAAAACTAAGTTCTCCACATGCACGAGGATGTGCATGAATTTGGTGGGGAGAATGTCACAACCCACAAGGACGTGACCAAGTGGCTTGTGCGAGATGCCCACTGGTGTGCTTAATGTGGGATTGTGGGACAACTCGAAAGGCTGAGTATGTATCGTAGATGCTTGCTTATTTTGAGTTAGGTATGCTGACCCAATTTAGTTTGGGGAGCTTATCGCCAGTCAATAACTTAACTATGACGGATGGACGTGCCATCTAGGCACTAAATTGGTTGGGAGTTGTTCCCGCTTCTCTGTTGAGCCCAAGGGATGGTGAAACTAATTGGCATTGAAAATTTCATAAAATTTAACCTTGAATTTGCGGGACACAGGGGTGCCGCACGGGTATTGCCACTGCGTATCAACTTTGACCCCATGACATATGGCCTTGCACGGCCTTCTCACTAACTGCTCCTGGTCTCTATGTCGATTCTGGTTGCTATTTGGTTGAAGGGGGAAGTTGTGACTAGCAAAGGCTTTGGCTCTTCAATAGTTCTAACAATTGCAGATCTATATATCCAGCTGAGATCTAAAGCCTCTGGTAGAGGAATGGTTCCTTTTTGAGCTTGGCCTTCTCTCAGGAAGGAACCCAGTCCCTGCCATGGGAATCATGCTTCAAGTTTTTTTTGGCAGTGAAGCGTAGAGGAACAATCTATTGGGTATAATTTTTTCGGGTTTGGATAGCCACAATTACATGGCTGCTATGTTGTTTCCTTTCCACTGCCAATCTCAAGTGGCTGGAAATTCCGATGGGAAAAAGACAGAGGAAAGAATGTGGTGCTTATGTTTTACTGCATGTGATTCTAGTCTATGGAATGTTGTGAAATTTTGGACTTCAAGCCCAAGTTTCAAAACCTTTTTATGGGTAATGCATTTGTTGGACTCTAAGTCTTATTATGTTGTATTATGCTATTGGGCCCCATGTGTTAATTGGGTTTATTACCCTTATAATGCTAGTTATTTTCTTTTTTGGGAAAAAAAATTTTAAAAAACCAAAACCATATAGTTTTTAAACCTTTTACTTAGTAAATAAATTATTTGAACTTTATAAAATGGATTTTAGCATAGTTTTGAAAGTCAAGGATTAATTAAAATGTATAATAAGCCAACTCAAAAACTTTGCTGGGCAAAGAAAATTCTAAAATTTCCATTTGGACAAAAATAAATAAATAAACTAACAAAAGCAAATAAAAATTAATAAGCTAAAAATCAACGGCTATATCATTTTCTATTCAATTGTTAGTGCTATTATTGCTTTGCTGAAACAGATCCACAATTTGAAATTAATTAATTAATTAATCAAGTTAGTGATGAATGAAAACTATAAAAGGTTGGAAAACGACTGCTTAGGTGGATTATGATTCGGCATACACATAAGCTCCATTAAATGTAGCAGGTGTTTCGCGTGGAATTCTTAGCTTGCCGTAATCTTCAAATGCAAAGAAAATTGATGATACAATGTAGGGCGGGTAAAATCGAACTAAAATAAAAAAATTGAATTAATTGATTTAATTTAATTTTTTAAAAATTTTAGTTAGATTTAGTTTTTAAAATAAAGAATTAAATTAAATTTTGGTTCGGTTCGTTTTAGCCAAAAAAAAATTTATTTGCACCTAACCAATCGAAGTTTAATATATATATATATATATTAAAATTATTATATTATTATATATATACATAATAATATATAATATATTATTTTATATTATATTTCATATATAATATTTTATATTTTATAAACAAAATTTTATATTTTATATATAATATAAAATAATATATTATATATTATTATGTATATATATAATAATATAATAATTTTAATATATATATATATATATATATATATATATATATATATATATATATATATTATTGATAAATATTGTATATATAATTATTCTATAAATAATAAATATATATAAATCTATTAACCGAACTGAATTTTTTCGGTTCGGTTTAGTTCGATTTTATATAAAATTTGATTTCAGTTTGATTATTATAAAACATAACTTTTGTTTTTCTATTTTTTCAATTAGGTTCAATTTTGAACCGAGCCGACTGATTGAACACCCCCTACTATAAAGGATTCAACGTTTTTAGATTTAAATTAATTATTATGAATTAGTTTGATTTGATAAAAAAAAAAATCAAAATCAAACCAAAAATACCAGGTGAGTCCTTGGTTTCCTAATTCTATATTTTGTTTCCTTTTTCCTTTTTTTTTTTTAAATTAAATATATAATATAATATATATTTTAGATATAATAATAATTGGTAGTACATCAAAAATTAATTTTTTAAAAATTTACCCCCGTGAAAATAAAAAATGTACAAAAGAACTATCTAATTTATTTGAAATGAAATTTCAAAAATTAATTAATTAATTTAGTTAAACAGAGATATTATTTTATTAATTAGATCAAATTTTATAAATAAAATAATAATTTATCCATACAAATTTTTCATGACTTTTTTTTCAATAAAAAGTTTTATATATGGACTTACATCATTATTAATTAGGATTGAACTCAAGGATGAAACTATAAAAAGTCATTGTATGGGTAGGCAAAATAATTATACCATAAATGAAAGAAATTCTAATCATTTTATAATATAAGTTTTTATTATTCATTTATTATAAAATATTTAAATTTTCTTTCATCATCTTGAAAAAAATTTTCAATTTTTTTTTCTTTTTTTGTCATTAAAGGAGAGATTTAATATTTTGAGGTTCAAATATTAGCGTTCTTTTTTGAAATAGTATCATTTTATTATTAGATTAAAGTATCAATTAAAAAATAGAAATAAACGTGATCACTGTAATTCCACTTTTAAATTTTTACCATTTGATCAAAATTCCATTTGCTTTTATTTAAGTATTCACTGTCTGAAATTATATTATTAGGCAATACGTGTAATATCCTGAATTTTTAATTATTTTATAAAATTTTATTTTTGTACGAAAATATATTATTTTATATTTTTCTTTATTAAAGCAAATATTGAAATTATATTTTAGTAAATGTATATATATTCATATGATTAGAAAAACATATTATTAATCGTAACTATATTTTAATGTTAAATGTGTGGGATAATTGAAAAAATATTATATATTTAGTTATGAAAATATTATAGTGGATATTTGGAGAAATTATATTTTGATATTTGAATATTAATATTGATACTAAATTAATATTATGTTCGATTAATCTAAATTATATTGTAATTATATAAATTTACAAGAAGTTTGGAATTTCACTATAATTACTATTATTATGATCGGGTTATATTAATTGAATTTTATTATGTAAATTATACTTTTATTATTATTATTATTATTATTATTGTTGTTGTTGTTGTTGTTGTTGTTGTTGTTTTATATATATATATGTATAAGTTGCAAAATGAAAAATAAGATAAAGATTGGGGAGAACGGGGCCATCTGATTGGCTAATAGCCAATTAGATGGCTGAAGCAAAACTGAAGATAAAGAACGAGAAAGAGAGAGAGAGAGAGAGAGAGAGAGAGACTGTGTGCCAAAGAGCCACCATCCGGTGGGTGGTGGGCTGCACCGCCACTTCCAGTAGTTAGCCCACCGTCCAGCGATCTCAGAGGAAGCAGCGACGCCATGATCGGGCGAGGGACGGCGGCGTACTCAATGAGAGAAGGTTCGTCGGCGCCGAAACTTCAACTATAGATTTCGACTGATTCCGATGGCGGAATCCAGCGATTTCAGTCCCGTTCAACTCCTGGTGGCGAGGGCTTCGATTTGGTACATGCCTCGCCCTCTGAAGTTTACCGGAGGAAGAGATCGAAAATTGTTCCATCGAATATTCTGAGGCATTTTCCAGCGAGACGCCAGTGACTGGTGGCTAGTAGTGATGATCTTTGAGATCCTAGCGTTGACACAAGTCCAATGACATGAAGATCGCCCCCGTTAGCCACCGATAGCGGTAGCGCATGGCCGACCGGCGAAGCTCTGTCTACAGCGCGTGGGACGACGCGTTGACCTAGACCCAGCAGCTCTGTCTCGTTGTTCTGGTGTGACTCTCAATATTTGTTAGACTGGATTTTGTAAGGGTAAACTCAAAACTCCTGTTTTTCAGTTATTATATTATATTTGTTAGATTTTAATTAGTTTGTGACAAATAGAATTGATAGTTGAGCTGTGTTGATGATTGTGAGTTGGGAGGACCTAGGAGGGGTCTCTGGAGTTGTATTAACTGTTGAGATTATTTTAGAAGTGTTATTTTCTGTTAATTTTAGGAGATTCTGGTAAGAATCTCAGGAGTCGTGTGGTTATGTATTGTTAGACAAGTTGTTCTTTTCTGATAATATCTTCTGTTGTTTAGCGTCGATATTTTTGGCGTCTTCCTAGTTCTATGGGTCGTACTTCTAAGGGAAGTCAATCAAACGTGTCATTAATTAGGTGAATGATACTCCCTAATATGTTATTCTGTTTTCATATTCATCTGCATTTACTGTATATATATATATATATATATATATATATATATATATATATATATATATATATATATATATATATATATATATATATATATATATATATATATTAATTAATTATGCATTATTATGACATAAATGCATGTTAACATTTGATTGTGATTGATGAATTGGTATTTGATATTTCATGATGATTGTGGTTGACGGATGGGGATCAGGAGGATACAGTACCACTTAGGAATCATGGGTATGATTATGATTATGGATATGATTATGATTATGATTATGATTATAATGATAATGAGATTGAGAAAATGAGCTATCGCTGGTAAATGCTGGCCAGGCCTGCTCATTGTTAGGACTGCTTTCAGTTGGATCAGGGCTGCATGGTACAGACCAATGACGATCAGGCCCATTTGATATAAGAGACAAATTATTGGGTTGAGAGAGTTAGGATAGGGGGATCGGCTCCCCACATTGGGTATTAGTATGGTACTGTGACCTGTA
The DNA here is from genome assembly GCA_947687605.1 of Reutealis trisperma. Classification (NCBI taxonomy): domain Eukaryota; kingdom Viridiplantae; phylum Streptophyta; class Magnoliopsida; order Malpighiales; family Euphorbiaceae; genus Reutealis; species Reutealis trisperma. The sequence goes on from CANTUT010000306.1 coordinate 502,628, forward strand.
TACTATCCTTACTTGATAGTGTAATTTATCTATCTCTGTGACATAATGCATAGTACGAATATTAGAAATTTGATTGTAGGACACCAATTTAATATATTAGCTAATATCATTCATTGAGTTAAACGTTCATTTTTGTTTAAATTATATTTTTTTTAGGTCGAGAAATAAGCTTGTAAAGAATTATAATTGAGTAGAACTGCTAATTGCCAATTATATTTTGTATTATAAGTACAGAGTTATGTCAATAGTGTGTATAATTGTATTGGCACTCTAGAACTCTATAATGTTACTCTTGAAATATATATTTTATTCATTATGAGATATTATGTATATTTTTTAGTTGAAAAATGTTTTATTAAGCAGAATTCAATAATGTGTTAATTGATATGCATGAGATTTTGAACTGATAGTCTAGTGTGACTTTATTTGAAAATGTTGTTTATTTGGATCTGTTTAATATATGGGCCCATAGCCTTACCATACTACGGACACTGGTAGTAACGTGCATCACTCGTGTCCTAGTGCCAGTCACGTGCTCTTGGGTTCAGGGCGTGAAAATAAGCATATAAATGTGGAAATTGATTGCATCGAAATCATATACTCCTTTCGTCCCATAAATATAGTCCATTTTTTTTTATATACAGATCAAGAAGATATTATTTATATAGTTAAATTACTTGATTTTATATATATTTTACCAATATACCCTTATATTATCATTAAATAGATGATCATGAATATTAGTAAAATATTTTTTTTTTGAATTATTCACTCTTTAATAAATTTAAAAATAATTAATAGAGCATTTTTAGAAAAAAGAAAAGAAAATGAACGGTTTTCCATTTTCTTACTCATAGTATAAGAAGATGACAATAATAAATATTTTTAGATTTTTTGAATATTCAATATACTACTCTATTAAATAAATATTAATGTTTATTTAGTATTTTAAGAATAATTAAATTATTGTACATTTTTAAATAGTTGATGATAAGAAAATAAATAAGAGTGTAATAGAAACTAAATAATTTAATATATTTTAAAAAGAGAAAATAAATTATTTTTATGAGATAATTAAAAAAATAATAGATTATTTTTATGACACGGAGTGAATATATAATTATGTAAATGCAAGTCTGTTCAAAACATGGAAATATAAAAAGCATAGGCAAAGACTCGAGGGAGAGAGACAGACTTTGACTCGAAGGCCCACCCACTTTTATTATGGCTTTTTGACAAAAAATTAACAAATAAAGAAAAGAAAAATAAAAACCGGTGAACGAAAAAAAATACTGTGGGCTTTTCGGCTTTGAGAGTATCTTTTAATTATTAGGTTGATTTTAATATATTGTAATCTAATGCCCCCTTATTTTAAAATACTTATCATTAAAAATTTTAGTACATATTAAAAAATTAAAAAATTATTATATTTTTAAATTAAAAAATTAAAATTTTTTTATTTTTTTATAAAAATAAAAATAATTAATGTAAATATTTAATAAAAAAATAAATTAAAAATAAAATTAAAAAAATAAATATCACATTTTTAAAATTTTAAAATAACAAATAAATTAAAAAAAATCTTATCTAAAAAAATAAATATTTTAAAACAGATAAAATATAATATAATATAATATAATATAATTAAATATATTTTAAATATAATATTTATATTAAAAATATATTTTATTATATTTTATTGCATGATATAAATATTTTTTTTTAAATATTTTTTTAACCTATTTTTATTAAGATTCATTTAATTAAGTTATAATTTTAATTTTTATGTGAAAAAAAATGAATTTTTTGAGGGGAAAGTAGTATCAAGGAGAGTCGGTAGAAAGGTCATTACGCCTTCAATTAAAGTAAAAGTTAAAATAAATAAATAAATAATTTGACTGTTGTTGTTGGTATTGTGCAGACAAGTGCCAGTTGGCAGCTATGATGTCTGCATTACTTTGTGTAATTGTCCTTTCTCAATTATTTTCAAATCCCCCATGTGTTTGGCAGATGAGTGAAAAGTGAAAAGAAGAAAAATAAGAAATAAAAATATTTTAAAATTTATGAATTTTAATTTTTTTAATATTTTAATATAAAATTTAATGAATTTTCTACTCATTTTTCTTCTAAAATAGAAAGAAAATAAATAAAAAATACATTGAATTTTGTATTAAAATATTAAAAAAATAAATACTCACAAATTTAAAAGCATTTTCCGCTCTTATTTTTTTTCCTCCCACTTTCCACTCATTTTCCAAACAAAGCCTAAAATTCCCTCTCTCTTCTTAACTAAATTCCCGCGCCCAACTCCTGCAATTCCATTTCCCAAAACTGACAATTCAATTCCACGAAAGAAACTGAAGTTGATCATCCATGAAATTGAAATCGAGTAAAGGAAAATGCAGCTTCAGCTTCAAGCCAAAGCTAGGGTTAACTGTTGTTTTTCTATCTTGTTCTTTCTTCTTCCTCGCTGGTCTTTTTGCTTCTAATATCATCTATCAGGTGTTTAAATCTTATAAATTATTATTATTATTATTATTATTTTTTGAAATTGTTTGAAAATTTTGTAGCTTATTTATCGTTAATTTTGTCGATTACAGGATATTTCTGGAGCTAGTCAACGATCAAGAGCAAGACTGCTTCAATCTGTGAAAGAGGAGATAATTGAGTATGATTTGTTATCTCCAGGAGAGACTGGTGATGACTCGATTACTGTGATCCCTTTTCAGGTTCTTTTTTAGATCTTCTCTTTTTAGATTATTATTTAGCAGAAATTAGTATATATAGATATATAAATTGTTTGTTTTTTATGGTTGTTTATAGGTATTGAGTTGGAAACCGCGTGCTTTGTATTATCCTAATTTTGCAACTCAAGAACAATGCCAAAGCATAATTAATATGGCAAAACCAAGTCTTCGACCCTCTACTTTGGCTTTACGAAAAGGGGAAACAGAAGAAAACACTAAGGGAATTAGAACCAGGTTTTGTTTTGTTTTTATTTAAAAATATGTTTATATTGCATTTGAATTTGGAACCAATTGGATTGATTGATTGAGACTTTAGTTTTTAAAGATTTGAATTTACTGGTATCATTAGAAGAAGGATTAAAATTGGTAGGATTTATTGCTATTGGTTGTACTTAGATTGCATCCAACAGAATTGATATATTTGCATGCATTATAATTATCATGAATATTGATTTTTGTGTTGATTGTTATCCTTCTTCTTTGTTCAAACAGCTCTGGCATGTTTATTAGTGCTTCTGAAGACAAAACTGGGGTCTTGGATGCTATTGAGGAAAAAATTGCTAGGGCTACGATGCTTCCCAGGGACCATGGAGAGGTATTGTTCACTGTGAAGTGTCAAAATCTCCAGTTTTAAATGATTTTCTTTGAAAGCACCTATGCATTTTCTTATCATGTTATTTCTAATAGAATAGACATTACTATTAGAATGGTCGAAACAATATAGCAGGTGCCTCACTAAGAGCCCTGAAAGAAGCTTTTGTCATTATGGTCCAAACATGAGAGATTGACAATTCCTAGATGGCAAAGACTTCTCAAAAAATATTGTTTTAACATGGATTTTTTTTTTTATCGTGTACATTCACTTGTCTGTACAAGGGAAATGATTTTCAAATAAAAATTTTGATAAATAACCCCAGGGAACTTATGTAATTTGGAGTCTACTTTTGCATTAAAGCAGCTGAATTGCAACTTCAATTTCGTACACACACTGTGTTTTAATCTTTATATTGATGATTTTTGCCGCAGTTTGTCTTCCAAAGCACACATTGTTTGAACTCTTCTAGTGAACAAATCTTCTTAATATTTATATTCATATCAAAGAATTATAATCTGCAACATTACCTTCTTAAGCTTCCAAATCCAAACAATTGTCACGTATCAAATGATTATTTTATTGAATTATTTGTTTGTCATTTACGTTGAATTAGTTAACCTTTTATTTCAGGGCAATTTTAAAATTGTCTGAGGATTGCACCATGTTTCAGGCATTCAATGTCTTGCGCTATGAGATTGGGCAGAAGTATAATTCTCATTATGATGCATTCAATCCTGCAGAATATGGCCCCCAGAAGAGCCAAAGGGTAAAATCTTAGGTTAAAACATAAATTTTCTTTGTACTTCATTGTAATCCTATATAGTTTTTGTAATAAAGGCATCTGAACGAACACATCCATACATTGTCATTGTTTCACTTCCCTTCATCTCTAACCCTGGCAAGATTTGAATCTGTTATCTTTTAATAGAAATTCTAATCCTTAAATCACTTGATGTCCTTTTGGAGAAATCCAATCTGTCAAAAGTGCTCGTCTATGCGCATGGACTGAATATTCTGCCACATCCTCCTCATCAGTTCAAACATACAAAATATGTTATGAGAACCACCTTTGGATGTCATATTCTTGACTGGGATAATTAATCAGAGAAAGTATAAAATAGCTCTAAACCTGTTCTGATCAACTTTGGTGCAGGTTGCTTCTTTCTTGTTATATTTATCTGACGTAGAAGAAGGTGGCGAAACTATGTTTCCATTTGAGGTAAGATAAAGATCTCTTTCTCTACTCTCTTTTGGCTGATTATATTGCTTTACAGATATAGACATTCATCCGGACTTTGTTCTGCAGAATGGCTTGGATGTTGATGAAAGTTATGATTTTGAAAAATGTACTGGTTTACAAGTAAAACCACGCCAAGGGGATGGACTTTTATTCTATTCACTTTACCCAAATAATACAATTGATCCAGTAAGTGTTTCCTAGCTCTCTAAGTTTAAGCTTAAGTTATGATTTTGTTCTGGTAGATTCTTGTGCTATGTTATATGGAAAGAGCCCATTTTATAAACAAGGGTAAAAGCTGCAAGGCACTGGCAAAATTTTATGATGAAGGCTGAGAGTTTTTCTAGATATTCATTATTGTATTGAATTGTAGTGTTCCATATTGGTTCTGTTGATGGTCATGTGTGGTTGGATGCTTTGGCAGACATCATTACATGGAAGCTGTCCAGTAATCAAAGGGGAGAAATGGGTCGCTACAAAGTGGATTAGAGATCAAGAACTAGACGAGTAGAATACTTGTACATTCCATCAGTGCAATGTTCTAGAACTGTTGCTTTTTCATTGGACCTCAACATATTAATAAGAAAATTTCAGGTAGCCGACCAAAAAGGATTTTTTTTTAGCGTAATTTCTCTTGCCGACATTTCAACGAGTTAAAATGATAAAATTATTTGAACATAGTGGTGATATTTACAGTAGACAAGTCCTTATGTGTTGTGAGATTCGCATCTCTAAGGTGGTTTGATAGTTATTTTGCAAGATTGATTTCCTTGCTCCTGTTTTTTCAAACAAATTTGCACTCAAAATCTCTTTAATGAAATCATTGGATAGGACATGAGTAGTACTCTGGTCTCTGAGGTTCCGCTTGTGGGGTTTATTGCCTTGTCATTCCTTTGAAAAAGAAGATAAATGTAAAGAAAGTATTAGGCAAAATGAGATGGGTAATTATTCAATAGGGTAGTGAATCACATAAATATGAGATACATCTCCTATAAATTCAAATGAGTCTTATATATATATATATATATATATATATATGTATCATTCCATCTTATTTCCTTGCCTATCTAATAATAATTTTTTCAAGATAATATTCACATATTTTTAACATAAAAATATCAAAATTTAATTTTACAGTGAATTTGACGTATTCTAATTTAAAGAGTACTCTTTAAATTATTCTTTTAAGAAAAAATGCTTTTTAAAATAGCATGTTCCAATGCCGAACAAGCTCAAAGTAATCAGAGAATCCTGTGGACTGTCCAAAATGAAAACGGATGGTTTCACTAGTTAAGAAATAATGTATCTAGTTATTAAATAAACATTATCAAGCTAGAAAAATCTCTGTTTTTCGGTGCAGCTCTTTCCGATAGAACACTTAAAAGAGCTCCAAAATGCAGACTGCAATTAACCTTAATATTCCATATAGTTGGAAATGAATAAACAATTTACCTTCAACTAGACCAAATAAAAGAACTCCCCATCAAAAAATGAAATTAAAAATTTTTCTACTCCAATAAATACACTTCCCATAAACTGAACAAAAATATCCACTGTTTTTGTTGCTCTCAGCTTTGCTAATAATGTGTCCATCCCTCCACAAATTTCAGCTCCGCATTTAGCTCCCATTGTTTCCTGGTCATACGTACGAGACTGGACCTGCACACAGACCAGAACAATTAATCTATGGCCATTGACGATTTATAGCATTCAATTTTAGCAGTTTTGTTTGTTTTTCTGTTTTGAGCTGTTGAAAAATAGGAAAAAGAAAATGAATACCTTTTTTGCTTGCTTCACAATGTTGAGGGCACACAATTTCCCTGTTCCTCATCACTTGACCATCTAAGGTAGATGACAGACACTTACGTTTATCAACTCCAGTGATGAGCTTGATGTACAATGGAATCCTTGAAATTACAACTTGTGCCAGTTTTGGTAAGGTTGTTTCCCCCATTGCTTCAGCAAATGCATGCAACCAGCTGCTATGAAAAGCCCAGTAGCAGCAAATGCCATCGTGGTTGAATTCTCAATTTTCTGATAATAGCCTCTCTGAAATTTGGAAAAGGATGCAAATAAGTCCATTATAGCTGTATATTCATATGAATACAATATAGCTAAGCCAATAATAGGTATTCATGACATATACATAAGGCCACAAGTAAAATCTACCCCAATTACATATAGGTCATCCAACAGCTTCCAACATAAAAGTGATAGGAGAGTAAAAAAAGAAGAAGATCAAAATCCAGGCATGACCTTGAAACTTCATTCAAGGTATTTGAATCAACGTTTTTTTTTTTCCATTGGTGAAGATATTAGCAGTGATCATTTTCTAATTCAAGTCAGCACTGGCCTAAAAAAAGGTGGCATGTGTTGACCCAAGCTTATTGAAATGGATGCAAAAGATGCTCAATCCCATCTACTTGAGCAATATGGTCATAGTTCAGGGAAAAAAAAAAAAAGCAATATAGGTTGAAGAAACTTACCTGCATCAAGAAAAATAGAATAGCTACATTTGCGGGAGCTAAAGAAAGGCTTATCATTCCTCCACGCAACTCATTTGGCACATGCCTAATGCACAATGGAAACCAATTTAAAATCCAGTTGATAACAGTCACCACAAGTGACAATGAGATAAATTGAAAAAGCATTATTTTAACATACATGGTCCTTAATCTTGCAAGTGAAGGCATAATCAGGCCTACACCAGCATGGAATAAGCAAAACAGTGACACTAAAGTTCCAATTTCCTGCATTTCATGGATGATTAACAGGAGCTTATGGACAGCTAGTATAATATTCAAAGTGGATATAAGTAAATATCTACCAGAGATACAATAAATGGATACCTGATAATCATAAGCCACAATTGACAAGGCAACCCCTAGAATACTAAATGCATATACTAGGCAATCCTCAGTTCGAAGTGATGATGGCCCAGTCATCAGCCACGGAAATACTGTGCTTCCCAGCATTCTTGCACCCAGCAAGCATGGATATATCAACCCTATATAAACTTCTCGTCCATCAGCCTAAACTCACATGCAATAAAAATATCTTAGATTTTTGCTGATCAGAAATTGGTTTCTCACTGGGTGATTTGTTTATAATTAGTTTACAAATTGTAAAAATAAGAAATCAAAGGCAGAATTGAAGTGTCATTTTTTCTGAAAAGACTAACTACCCTCAAATTTAAACCAAGGTATGTTCTTGGCCATATAATTTCAAATTTAAAAAGAGGAATCAATTTAGGGTTCAATATAAATACAAATTCCCCTTCCTGAATAACAAAATAGTATGTTCCAAAATTACGTAGATCAACAGTTTATGGCAAATCTTGTTATATGTTGTCAGGTCAAACTGGGCATAGATTTGCCAAACAGGAAATAAGTTTAAAGCAGAAATAAAGCAAATAGAGAACTCATCCCATAACATACAGATTTAGATATTTATCAATATGTGTATTTTGTCTTGCATTTTATTTGAAGCACAAACCACCAGCATTATGCTTATAAGGAAGAAATATTGCCAATCAACAAGTCTTAGTGAACATAAATAAACAAATGGTCTTGTATAACATAGAATTTTAACATGTAATTATTTCTTAAACTATTATGCTACTTGTACATATTTCACTGTTAGCATCAAAATTTCCCTGTCAATAACATAAAACCATATGGCATTGGCATTGAAAGATCGAGGAAAAAGAAGATGGGAAGCCAAGGGAAGATAAATATAACTCAAAGATAATAATGAGGAAATAGAGATACCATAAGCCAATAGTAAAAACATTTAATAAAATAACAATGTAATTATACCACCAACGTTGGAGCCCACAGAATCCAGAACGCTGCAATAGAGAACTGAAGGCAAGCATGTGCAAATCCCAGCAGCCACATTCGTTTATCTGATGGATGTCAAAAGGTTACCCATAATAAGAATTGATGAGAACACATGCTTATTAAATTACCACATGTAGGTGAGAATATAAACATATGCATATAAAAGTAAACTTCTTTTCTTTGCCTTTATTCTTAACAATATCCATGGATCTAGAAATTTTTCTTGGACCATGAAATATATCCATTACAAATGTAATATTGATTAAGGCAGTTCCAATACTTTAGAAAGACATTTGAATACCGACAGTCCAACTAGGGACGAATCTAGAACTATTTTATCGTGAGGTCCGAGCATATTTGTTATAAGACATATTTAATTTTTAATGAACTTTTTATTATTTTGGGGCGCAATTTTAATTATTTATAGGCTAATTATATATAGTTTTATAACTCAACTTTAAAAACTCTTGCAGATACTTGTTAATATATAATCAGTTATATCCAATTATATTAGCATACTGACTTAGTCAATCCTTTAAACTGCAGATAAAATGTCCATCTTTCCTTCAGAGCCAAATATAAAAGCCAGAACTCAGCTACAAACTAACAAAAATACTTGGCCTTTAGAAGTTTTTTTCTGACCTTATTAATGCAAAGAAGCAAGGAAAAGACATAATCCAACTGAGCAGTATGAAAAGAGTGTGAATCAACAGAAAATGGCTATCATTGAAAAGGCCATCCATAGCTTAGGATAAATTAAATTGCAACAGGGAAAAGCAGCAAGAAGATAAAAAAATATTTCAAGGCAAGACATCAACGATAGCATTTAAAGTGCAGTCTAAGTAAAATAAAGTGCATAATGCTTAGATGTGGTTTAATACATGCACCTCAGTCTTACTAAAGAAGTTTTAAATTTAAATGTTGAAACACAATTGATTTGTTAATGTCAATTAACACTAGGAACTGTCATGAAAAAAATATGAACTCTTACCGCTAAAAATATGTGTGTAAGATACCCTGTAATCTTTAATTGCTGCACTTTTTGTGGTTTCTTTCCATCCTTTGCTGACACAGATGATACCTGTTATTGCCAAAAGGATGGCTGCAGTGGAAGAAGATACAATGCCTTTTTCTGGATTACTATCTAACAGCCAATTTGCAAGTGCCTGGCTTCCAATTAATGATGCCGATTCAAAGAAAGTCATTAACCAAAATGTGTCACTCAAGGTATCTTGTCCATGTCCCTGCTGCAACATGTATAACTAAGAATCAGTGACTCATGGCAAACTTGCTTATACATGCCTAGAAGGCAACACAAGATTGTTCAGGGAAATCATTGGAACAAACCTTTTCATTTTCGACAACTACCCATGCCTCAAAGCTGAAAGAAAATATTGAGGTGGCCAGGGACAAACATATACTTGCTAACCAAATGCTAGGATGTGACATAAACCTCTTCCATAAGCCAACAAAGAGGTGTAGGATACAAAAGATCAAGCAAGCTTTCTTGTGACCTCTACAAAGAAGCATGCCACAATCAGTTTTGTTATAATTTATTATACTTTGATCCATAATATGAGAATTTTCATTTTGCATTTTCATATGTTGCAATTACATGAATATGTATTAGAAAAACAGGGATAAATTTAGTAGTTGCTTACATAAAATCAGAGAGCATCCCTAAGAAAGTACCGAAAAGAAGAGCTGCTCCAAATCCAACACAGAGACACATCACACTTTGCTCTTTACTCACTCCATAGTAATTCAATTCAAACTCTCCAAAAACCGACCATAGCCCTTCCATAACTACAATCAACCATTGTTAATAATAATAATAATAATCAAAAATTGAACCAATCAAAAGCTAATTAAAAGTACCTGAAGCGAGAGAGAATAAAAAGAGAAACTTTCGCTGGAAAGAAACAAAATTTAAGGAGGAAGAAGAGTATCTGTTATTATTATTATTGTTGGATTTGGATGAATTTTGGAAAAGGGCGATTGAGAAGAAACAACAGATGAAAATGAATATATTCAGTGAGGGATTTGGTTTCCAAACTGAACTTTCTATTACTACTCCCATCTCATTAAGAACAAGAAAATTCAAGAAATTTGAGATCTGAAACAGTAAAATTCAAGATTTTGATTTCAGATTTCGAGTTGATGATGGAACCAAGTGGCTCTCTTTTCTCTCTTTCTTTCTTTCTTTAAATTCTACAAAAAACGGTGCGTTTAATTGAAGAAACAAGTTAAATTGAATTTAGGTCCATCTTAAATTAAATTAGACTGAAAATAAAATATTTATTCCAAAATTTATCATGTAGTAAATTAGAATAAGAAAAATTGTAATAAAAGATTTAAAATAAAATTAAAATATTTTTAAATTTTTATTTCTAAAGGACACAGGAAAAAGTGGAAATAAAAAAATATGGGAATAAAAATTTGGACACAAAAGTAAAATATATTATGATAATTTGATTATTATTTACATATTTTATTTACTAAATACAATATACAGGATTTACATTCTAATTTTTTTTCTCGTAATCTCATTTCAATTGAATTATTTTTAATCACATTTTTACATTCCTGGTAATCAAACAAGCTTACTCTACAAACAGGCTCACTCCACACTCCTCTGGGTTTAATGGATTTTAATCACATTTTCATAAAATTTTCCTCCTTGTTATTTTTGAACCATAAAAGGTATAGTATAGTTTGTTTTTTAGTATATATATATTATGATGTATTTTATTCTATTTTTATTTTAATATGTTATACATAAAAGTTAAAAATGTAATCAAAATGATAATTTTTAAATTTATTTCGTGCTACAATCATTTTTTAATCTTTAATTCATAAAATATTTGATTCAGTTGACTAAACGGATTTAACATTTTATTCAAATTTATCTAAAATATATATATATATATATTTTTATTTATTAATCAAAAGAGTGAATCGATTCCTGTAATTTATTTTTGTAATCCATGTCTACTTTTAGTTTTGATGTGTTACCTTACCTAATAAAAGAGGGCAATTAGGTAGGACGAAGGGCATCCCACACCAATAAAAATTATGGCTATAAGAGGAAGAAAGAAGGAATAAATGCTAATCTTCACGTGGAAGATGGTGATCACTTCTTATGGATATGGACCATGCACCATGGTGGGGCTCTAAGAATACCTTTATTCACTGTTAATATGTGTATTTTGATTGTTAATTAACCTTGTAAAGAATCTCATTTTGTCATCCATTAACTCATACTATAAACATTAGAATATAATCATTATCTTTACAAGATTAATGAAAAACTTCTGCTAGCTGTGCAAAAGGCTTGCAATTTCTTGAAATTTTGAAAAGAATTGGCATATTACAAATCTTCTTCTTTTTCACAAAGGAGAGATTAATTGAGGAATTTATCTAATCCTGAAATTGTATGCTCTTTAACTACTAATTTACAAGAACCAAGAATGAGAAGTAATAGTTACTCATTTACATTGTTAAATCCTTATTCGCATAGAAACATTATAAGCTATATAATCCCTACAACTGACTGGCGCTTCCCCTTATAGGCAATTGGAAGCCGCAAGGTTCCTGAATGCTGATGGCCCCAACCGGCATTAGGCGTGCAAATTTCTCACTTGGTCCTGGATGCAGAACAGAGCAAAATTAATCAAATATCTCCTTTCTAAACCCTACTAATCATGTACATAATTATCTTGAGCAAGCATATCAACTGCTAAGGATAATATATTTCTATCCATGATTAACGAAATAATGCATGGAATATTGATACCTTAAACCATAAATCATGTATCTATTGTCTAATGAATCGTACATTTGTACTAATATTAAAGAAAGTTCAAATTAACTTGAGAGTTTTAAAGTCCATTATCTTATTGCAGGTTGAAGTAGATCTTCAAACCCGGTCATTCAAAGTTGATAGAGATGCAATTAGAAAAAGCTTATATTGGTAATGACCAAAAAACTCTACTACTAGCTCTGGTATTTGCCATAGTAAATAAAAAAAACCAAATACCCAAGAGGTAGAATCTGAATCACAACTATGGTCAAACAAGAAGAGAAGACTGTTTATGCTTTTAAGAGATGAAATATAAAACACCAAACCTAGTGAACTTGAATAGTCTGCCTGCTAAAATAGACGGCAAGGAAATTTGAAATATACACCTTCTGGACTCCATTAGATGTGAAAAGTAAAACTTTGCAAAGAAACAAAGTTAACACATTAAGAGTTACCTCTCAAATATCATCTAGAAACCTTGTTGTTTGTGTTCCTAGAGCTGACTTAAAACCAGAAGCTAAGCTAGGTTCCCAGTTCCATTATTATCTAAAATTCCTCTTACCTTCTTCCTGTAGAAGAGAGGGTAAAAGGCGTAGTCTTTATAATAGTTCATTGTGACTGAAAGCACATACCCATTTAAGAACAAATACTTACCCCAAAAGTATCTTTCATCGATTCAGGAATACTTGTTGAAACAAGGTTAATGTACTGCTCCATAGCCATCTCTGGACTCATGTTCCCCAGTTGCTGCCATGCATTCCTAGAATAAACAATGCAACTAGTTCATTCATCAATTAATTGAACAAACTATAAAACTTGACCAAGCTAATGCCAAGAAGGGAAGGGTAATGTGACTTTTTCTTTTTCAGTTAATTTGGCTCAAACTGATCAGAGACGAATCTAATGCCACTAAGCCAAAGCTCATCCGTAGGGAATGTCACACAATTTTGATAAATGTCCCACCTCAGTGGTCAAGTTCTCAATTATAGTTAAATCTAAAGAAGGGCAGCTGAGAAAAAAATATATATAAATAAAAGATAGTCAGTACCACTTTGAGCGAGCAGAGAACTTCAATGGCATTGGCTGGGGCAAATGGCAAGGCCCTGCAATGGCAACCTGGTGAAGTCCATACAGTTGCAGCTTCAAACCATTGCTAAGAGTCGATGATAACTTATTTGCATTATCTATAGAACCAACATATGCAACAGCAGCACCAAAACGCTTCTCCAACTCACTCCTTTCTATTCCTTCCCAATCATCCTCTTCGTCATCAAGCAATCCCTCTTTAATTCCATCAATCTTACAATTAATTTCATCCTTATAAATACCCAGTTCTTCATTAATCAAACCCATATCAATTTCGCTCTTATCAATCGAATTGTCTTCACAACCTTCCTCTGTCAAATCGACAATCTCAATTTCTCTAATGAATTCATCATGAGATTTTGTATTATCTTTAACAAAATTAAATGATCCAAAACCTTCACTGGACAATTCTTGTTGTTGGGCTAGCTTCAATTCCTCAAATTCTTCAACTCCTACAATTTCCGGAACAAACCCAAATTTTTTTCCCGTCTCCCAATAATCTTTACACTCTGGTTGGAAATTATGGTAATGGGTAGTCTTGTTTTCAAAATCATGATCATTGGCTAAAGAGATGAGCTTAGCGAGAATGAAAGAGCAGAAAAAGGAAACTACGAGGGTCAAAACCAATTCAAAGAAAAGCTCCATGACCATTCATACAATGAGCCACAGAAACAGAGGAGAGAGAGAGATATAAAGGTGTAATTTGCAGAGAACAGAGCAAAGTATTTTCCGGGGATTGCTTTTATTTGTATTTTGCTGAGTTTGCTGTGGGATTGTAATATGTGTCGGTTGCCGTATGTTTATTGGTTTTAAAGCGATGAAGTTGAAAAGGACTCTTCTACTAACAATAGCTGAAATCTCCTGATTGCCCAGCTCCAATTGGCCAAAACTGTCTTTCTCTTTTACTTAAGAAAATTCTGAAAAGTAAATAAAATTGTCATATTAATATATCTAACTTCTTATGGTAATGATAAATCATAAATTCAAAGTTGTAAGGCATTGTTTGGTATGGGTAAGTAAACTAAGGAAATAAAATTTTTCAAGAAGTGAAAAATTTTATTTTGAATTTAAGAAAAATACACTTCCTTAAAAGAAATTAGAAAAGATGAATTTTTTTAATTGAAATAAATATAAATTTACATATTTACTTCAAGAAGTGAAAAATTTTATTTTGAATTTGAGAAAAATACACTTGCTTAAAAAAAATTAGAAAATATGGATTTTTTTAATTGAAATAAATATAAATTTACATATTTACCTTCAATTAAAAATAAAAAACAAAATTATCCAATTTTTTTCGTTCTTTTCCTATTCCATTCAAGATATTTTACATAATTAATTTTTATTTCAATATTAAAATTTTATTATGAAAATTGAGCTTCCCAATTAGGTGGAAAAAATATGCTGAATATTCTTGATGAAAATGGATTTAAAATTTGCATTTCTAGAATATTTATGAGAAAATTAAATTAAATCAATTGGTTGCAAAGATATTATTGACTTTTACATTATTAATTTTCTAAAAAATATTAAAAAAAAAGTCAAACAAAAAAAGTCTAATTATTAAAAAGTTATATGCAAACTAAGCAATAAGTAATTATTGCTGAAAAGTCTATTTCAAACAAGTGTACTTTTCAGCAAAGAGGCCATGTGATACCAAATAATACATATATTTCTCTTTTTCTTTTTAAATTAAATAAAATATAAATTTTCATTTTTATGAAAATTAAATTTTGAAATGCACTTCATATCTAATACTTGAATTAAGGCTGAGTATGGGACTCGGAGATATCTAATCATACCAAAAATTCGAATCGAAAATCTCTATAACAAAAAAATATTTGTTGACTGTTTCACTTTCTCCGAATCGAACCATCTCAATCTTTTTTTTTTTATATAGTTTTGGACATTAGCAGTTATCCATTTCGAAAATTGTACTGAACCGAAAAAACGATACTATAACTGATTTAAAGAATTCTTAGACACACACACACACACATATATATATATTTGTACACTTTGATATTGAATTAGCAACATATTTGAGGAAATTTAATAATGTATAAGTAAAATTTAATTATGCACTTTATAGTTTGATTTTTATTTTGATATAGTAGATTGTAAATAAATTTTTTTAATTATATACTAGATAATTTGATTTTTGTTTTTGTTGTATGTATTGATTTAATTTTATGTTTAAGCTAAAAAATATATACTTTTAATTATTTAAAAATAAAAAAATTTGAATTTCCGTTTTGTCCTGTTTCATATTAATCATCTTATTAGACCCGAATTTTCATCCTAAATTGCCCTAAAACAGGAAGGTTCGATATGGAGATTTTTCTCCATGGTTCGATTACGGAGATCTTATTTTAGAAATATCTAAAGTTCAGTTCAATTTTAGAGATTTTCAAATCTCCAAATTTCTTCGAATTATATTCAGCCCTAACTTAAATTAGTTTTTCCTAATCTTCATTTTAGTATGCCTTTTAATATTTTAATCATTGTTTGTAATTAAATAATTAGAAAAAACTTACATTCTAGTGTAGTATAAATCGCCAATAAAACCTAATCCAAATGGTTGAGGTTGAATCTCTGATATCTTTCAGTCTCATATTCAAATACCACCTTCATAAGCTTGTTTCAAATTTATTTTATACTCATATTGAATTAATTCGAATTTATTTTTCTGTCTAAATTGGATTATAGTATATTTACTTCACATTTATTTAGTTATTAATTAAGAAACGATGTTCAAAACTATAGATAGATAAAAAAGACAAATTGCATTGTGCTTCTTATAACTTTTAATTAATAACCTTAATAAGACATGAATTCCATGTGAAAGATTCACAAAATTATCTTAACCCCCAAGTCAGAGAGACAGAGAGAGAAAAAGAGGGGGGTGGGTAATATAATGCCAAAATTAAAAGGAGCAGCAGTATAGTTTTGGTGCATGGTCCATTCAAAGTTCAAATGTATTCAAAGTAGGCAATAATTATCTTTTCTGTAAGTACCTTCTCTTAATTAGACAACATTTTTTTCTTTGAGAAATAAATACTTAGATAATAATGATAGCCCAAAAATAGGTACTCACTCCGCTTCTTAATAATAATTATTTTATATAATTGATGATTACTATTTTTAAATTATTATTATTATTATAATTTATTAAATTTTAATATTATAATTTATTTAATGTTATATTTTATTTATATATTAATTTATATTTAAGTATTTTAATTTATAATTTATAAAAAACACATGTATCTAAATTATGAGTTAGACATATTTTATATATCTAAATTATTATAGATATGTATTTATTTAATCATTTTTTAGATAAAATTAGTATTTATTTTTATTAATAATTAGCATTTATCAACTACTTATTAATATTACCTAGAAAGCATCAAGTAGAGTAAAATACTCAAGGTTAAAAAATTAAATTTTCTTATAAATATTTAAAATATTTAAGGTTTTAAAATTAGGTTTTCCTATAAATATTAGTTTAAATTATGCTTTTTTTATCCGCTCAAATGTAATTAAATTTTAAAATAGATAATAAAATTCAAATTCAAATGATAAAAAAGTATTAACTATATATATCTATTTAAATCATGTTTTCTTATCCATTCAAATATAAATTTCTTTGTAAATATTTATTTAAATCATACCATTTTTAGTCGTTCAAATGATTCATCTCAAAATATAAATCTAATATATATATATATATATATATATAGAGCAAGCTTAAAATGTTCTAAATTTTGCCATGTGGCATATATTTATCACATATTATTTTTCTATTGGTCCATGTGCCAAGCAAATGATGAATTTTATATCAATTTATTTTTAATTGTCACCATTTAAATAAATTTGTAATATAAATTAAGAATCAATTATTATCACTAATATTATGTTATTATTACAATTTAAACCATTAGAAATTTATATAATTATGAATTGTAGTCTAAGAGAAGTTAAAAATATTAAATTTTTATAATTGTTATAATTTAATAAAATTTGTAATCTTAATCATTTATTTATAACATACATTTATTGATTATATGTATATATAAGGAGACTTTAATAAGTGAATAAATATTATTTTTATTTATAGCATTTGAAAGAATTTTTCTTTTAATTACAATAACAATATAAGTTTTTTATTTTTTAATTTTTAACTTTTTTATCATATTTTTTATTTAATTATTTTTATAATACCTTTTTTATTTATTATAATTTTATAAATTTATACAAGTATTCTAATACAATTAGTTGTAAAGTAGATTTAAATTAATAATTAATTATAATAAAAAATATATTCATATATTATTATGATACATGATTAATTTTAAAAATTATAATTAAAAATAATATAAATTTAGTAATTATGAATGAAAGTAATGTTCAATTAATATTTATTTAATTATTAAATATGTTTATTTTAAAAAAATATTTCAATTTGATTATAATAGAATAAAAATTACGATAGTCAAATTTTCAAATAGACATTATAATGATAATTCAAAATAGATTAAATAATTATGATACTAAAAATATAAATAAAAATATAAGAATAACATAAAACTTACAATTGTATTATCACTTGAAGAAATTTGAAATCTAAAGCATAAAAATAATTGTATGATAATTACATAGATTAAAAATATAATTATGGTGTGTAATCTAAATAAAATTTTAGCATAATTTTAAAAAGTATAACTTAAATCACCAACTTAAAACATACGTTTATAATTTTCCATATATAAGAAAGACAAATTCTATAGTTACTTTGTAATTTACAAAAAAAAATTATACTTTGTCAATAACCATCCGTGAATGATAAAAAGATATCTCATATTGTGGTAATAAAAATAAAGTGAAAACAAAATAATGAAAAAAAAGTAATTGTAGAATGCATATAGAAAGGAATTATGAAAATTTTAAATTATTCGTCCTCATCCATCTTAATATTATATGTGCATTTATTATAAATTGAAATATTAAAAAGACAGTATTTAGTTAAGAGTAAATTAAAATATTATTATAAAATAAAGAATTAAAAAGGTAATTTTTGAATAAATATTTTGATATTTAGTTATGTTTATTTACTTATTTATATTTATAAATTTTCTTAATAATTTATATTTTTTAAATATATTATTTAAATCATAAAAAATTATATTACATAGCTTAAAATTATTAAAAATTTATATTATTTTAAAATATAAATCAATCGTGCACGCAAGAGTACGAAGCCAGTAGATACATATAGATAAATAAAGAACGATAAAGAAAAGGTACCCTAAAAAACACAAAGGAGACGGTGCCGTTTAATAATGCACAGTGATAAAATTTACAGTGCATACACGTGTCCAAAAGTAATTTGATGGTGACCGTTGAACTTGTGAGCAAATAATTCCCGTTCAGCAATGTCCATTTATGTTTAGGTAGTGTAATTTTAGCTCGTGGGCCTGAAAGAGGAGAATTAGGGTTTTTTGTTTTTCGATTGATCGGAGAGGGGAAATATGGGAGGAGGCAATGGCCAAAAGGCAAAGATGGCTCGCGAGAAGCACCTAGAGAAGCAAAAAGCTGCCAATAAAGGTATAATTTTCAATTTCTGTAATTCTATCAGATCCTCTCAATTTCCTTTTTGTTTATATATATATATATATATCTTTTTCAGTTCTTCAAAATTATTGATTTCGATTCTTTATTATTCTGGTCTTCTCAGGAAGCCAATTAGAAACAAACAAGAAAGCCATGAATATTCAGGTAAGATCCCCCTTTCTCTATTTGATGTGCCCTTTTTTTTTTTTTCCTCAACTTTTTACATTCGGATCCTGATTTTTAGATTTATAGATATGGGTATTGCATGTCAATGGTTTTGGCACCAAAAGCTGGAATTGTTTGTCTTTTTTTCATATAAAATTTTCAAATAAATTTTCAAGGGTTTAAATTTTTTCCGCTGAATTGGAAGTGCTAAGTTTGAATTTTGAAGTCTCTTAATTTCTTTTAAGAGAATCTGCCACAATGCAGCCTTTTTGGAATTAGCCTTGCATCTATTGTCAATTTTGTAGCAGTTATCTTTGTACCAAAAATTCATGAGTATTTGCAGATTATGATTTATACTCTAGCCTCTTGTGTTAGTGGAGATAACTGAGGGAATAGAAAATGCAGTATGAGAAGAAATCACACTTGGTCATACAATTTAACTAGGCTTTTTTACCTTATTTAGTCTTTTGTTTTTATCAATTAATCAAATGAACTTTTAAGATTGCATCAATTTTAGTGTCATCACATCCTTCAAGATTATTTAACAAAATACCATTAAATTAAATCAAGTTTTTAACCAAATAATCGAGTTAGGTGTTGAAACGGAAGACAAAATCTTAATTTTTCTCGTGTTATGTTTGCCAAAGTCATGTATTCATCATTCTATAAAAGTTACAAAATTGTTTTTTATTTAATTATTTTTCAGTAATCGACTTTACTAGTGTGATCAGAGGGTGAATTGATACAATAACTTCATTTGATTAATTAATTGATACGAGTAAAAGAATAGGCTAGAACTGAAAAACACTAGAAGTTCAGGACTCTCTCTCTCCCCCTTTTTTTTTTTTTTAAATAATTAGCCCATTTTATCTCAAATCAAGTTCTTGAATTTCGAAGTCTCTTATCAAGCACAGCCTAAAGCAATATGATAGGAAATGAAATGGACTCTTAACTAATTGATAATTCCATCATGAGTATGATTTATACATGAACTGTAGTTACTCTTTTTAAGGAAAATTAATATTGTGCTTTATGACATATTTATTGATGCTGGTGAACTTTGGATGCAGTGCAAGGTTTGCATGCAGACTTTCATGTGCACAACATCGGAGGTGAAGTGCAAGGAACATGCCGAAGCTAAACACCCTAAATCTGATCTTTATGCTTGCTTCCCTCATCTGAAAAAGTGACCGGAATGTGACATGCCTTGTAGAGGCAGTAGATTGATATTTATTTTGTACAATTTGTTTTTGCATGTGTATTAGTGAAAAAAGCCCTGCGTGGTCATGGTGCCTCTTGTGTTGAAACCTTGAGATAATTTAATGGCAAAAATTGAGCATCTTGCTTACATGTAGAATCAGTTTAATGGTTTTTTTTTATTTTTTTGCACTGATAGTTTAATGGTTTTGTTTGCATTTGACGTTACAAATAAAATAGAAAATCATATAGTCGAAAATAAAATGACCATGTCCAGAGCGGCGAATCCTATATGTTAAGAATTATTATTATTATTTCTTAATTTATTTGTCCACAAATTATCTCCGGCTTGCCTGCACTTTTAATGAGAAGAATAAAATGACACTGTAGAACACTAGACTCCGGTGGGAGTCCGAATTTAAAGATCTCACAGTTCCAGTTCTTCTATGGGCACTATAGTTTGTAAATAAGCACCACTTAGTCCTAATAACAATAGGGGCGTCAGCTGCAAATGCATGTGAAACCGCAAATATTGACGGATTTTCACTATGAGCTTATAAATTCCCATAGGAAATGCAAATCATGACAACCAGATACCAATATATTCTCTGATACGAGTAACACAGATTATATTAGTTAAGATCCATACATAATCTTTAACCAAAGGCAGCCACAATAGTGTTTTGTTGACAATATAATTCGAAAGGATAATACATGCCCCACATGCAATGGCCTCTAGCCTGCTGATAGACCCCATGTGAATGCTACTGTGTCCGCATTCTGCTACTTTCTGCAGCCCTCACTTGAGAAAAATAGGGATGTGCCTATACCACAAAACAGCAGTGAAATTAGTTTACCCAAGAGCAAGAAAAGGGCGACTCGGCAGTGAAAATATCTGTTTAGCCAAAACAGGGGATACTCAGCAGTTCAATCTAACCTACTCAAAAATTATCACGACACAAGAAAGAGTAACAAAGAATGATAATCACATTTAAGTAATTATTTGAACATTTAAAGCCATCTCTGACAGCTAGTCCCCGGAAAGTTTCCGATGCCCACTACACATTTTATTCGCACTATGATAGGGCATTAACATCTTAGATTGAGAGATAAGGGCAGAAGCTCAAACCAACCATGGGTCGTTAGATCAGGATCATTTTGTGTGTGAGAAGGATGTGTTATTTTGAAGACCAGGTTCCTGAAGTGGTTACCTCTCTTCTTCCTATCATGGGTGACTGGATGTTTGCTCCTGACCCACCAACCCACTCACTTGCATACAGTACAAAGGCAAATAAAAGACTTACCATTGCTTCTCTCGCAGTTAGCCTGTCCTGATGATCATACCGTAGGAGCTTATCAAGAAAATCAATTGCCTGCATGCCATAAAAGACCAGACAAGAATAACAATTTATTTCAAGGCTACTGATGCCAGAATGAAAAAGGCTGAAAGTTATATATTGAATGGGCATAGGACAAGAAACCTCTGGAGAAACCAGATGCTGATTATCTGAATTAATAAATTTGGACCAGGGCTTCCTACTGTGCCTGCCACAGTAAAAACAACAAATTCGTTCACGTTTACTATAGTTAATCTCCGGAAATTGGTCCACTAAAGGAGACTTAAATATAATTTAGACTGCAACACTGTTTTAAGAAAATGAAAAAACCACGCTAGATCTTGCAATGCAAGGCCATATCAAGTTCAACAGACCTCCCAACAAGTGCATCAAGTTGAGGATCAAGCTCCAAGTGATATTTATTCAGATATGCATTCAACTCATCAGTTCCAAGTACCTGAAACAACCCTTAAATTCAGACTGTTCTGTGGAATCAATTTGTCTTTCATAGTTCCAATGCCACTAATGTTTCCCTACCAAAACACAGGAATCAGCATTACCTTGGCAATTTTGACAAGCTGATCATGGTTGTCATGACCATAAAAGAAAGGTTCCTTCCTAAAAATCTGTCATTTAGAACAAGAGCAATCGACAAATCATAAATGATCAATGTTATTAAAAATAATAAAAAGAAGCACATGAAGGCTCCATATCTACGGGCATGCTTACCATTCCTGCAAACATACAACCAAGGCTCCACATGTCCAAAGAATAATCGTAGTCTTGCAAATCAACTAGAAGCTCAGGACCCTTGAAGTACCTAAGAAACAGGGAAAGAAAACTCATTTCTGCGAGGATAAACACATAAGAAATATATTAACAAAAAAAGAAAATACTGAAATTATTATTCCATTAAGAGAAATTATTATTCAATTAAGAAATACACTAAATTTTTATAATTTTGAAAGTTGACATTCCATTCACTTAAAACCTGTTTATTTCTTGAAGTTTCAGAGTTTAAAATTGCATTATCCTGAAAAACTGATTTGTCTGCTTGAAAATCCATATGATTGAAATAAAAGCTAAACATTAACAATAATAAAACTTCGACAGATGATTCAGGCAGTCTCAGATGATTCAGGCAATCTGCTGCTTGCTGAAAATGGAAATGAGCATTATCAGTACTTCTCAAACTTGAGTAGTTGAAACTTTTTTTTCACCTTAATGCATATTTTTAAACCAGCCTCAATATTGAATTGTGGCGATTCTAAATACACATAGGACATCGCATAACATGTAGGCCTGCAGGGCTTTACCAAAACTTTAATCATGGTCCCTGTGTTTTTAATTTCCAACCTTAGACACAAATTGAGCCTTTTCAGTGCATTTGTTAGCAGATATACTAAATAAGGGAATTATTGTTCACATTTGTTTTACATTGTTTGTCTTCTGAAGGCCAGGAGTATGCAACTAGAACCTGTCTCAAATTTCCAAATCAAAAGTGCTGTTGAATAATCTAAAATGTTTCCAAATCACTACCTGGATGCCACCCGAACATTATATTCCTTGCAAGGATGATAAAACTCAGCAAGACCCCAGTCTATCAAGCGAAGTTTTCGTAATTCATGATCAATCATAACATTGTGAGGCTTGACATCTCTATGCATTATTCCTTGTGAATGGCAGTAATCTAATGCCTGCATCATAAAGACATCTCTATTATTTCACAAAGTTTCATGTCACTGCCATACCATGGGAATTATAATCATAGTTACATAATTTTGATGAATGGAGGAACTAAACGGAATGGTGCAATTAAATTAAATGAATAAAGACATATACCAGCATATCAATACCATCACACAAACGAATGCAATCTCAAGTCCCATCAATTTCAAGACAATTTTATCAATAACACATTCAAATTAATAAGACCCATCAACAAGAGATACATATAACTGAAGCAAGTGTAGGCATTTGAATGTATGGAGAGAGAGTTTTCTTTCACACAATACCTTGAGAAGCTCATATATGTAGTAGCGTATGTCATAATCAGTCAGCGTGGGGTACAAAACTTTAAAGTCTGTACTGTTCACATATTCAAATATCAGGCTAGGAGTTTTTGAGTGCTGATCTCTAACAATGTCAAGAAGTTTGACTATATTTGCGCCACCACAGAGATTCTGAAGTATTTTTATTTCCCTCTTGATCTGCAGAAAGTTAAAGGATTACCATTGTTAAGCAGCACCAGATTACTTGAAAGGATTAAAACCAAAATAGCTCACGTAACAAGCAAAGAACACAAAATATTCATGTTGCACGGAGAGATAAAAATCACCTTCTTTTTCTTAACAGGCTTGAGGATCTTGATTATGCATCGCTCATTGCTATTCACATTTATGCCTTCAAAAACCTCACTATACTTTCCCCTTCCAACTTTACGAACAACTTCATAATCATCTTGATCACTGAAAGGAACTTCAAAAGTTTCTTCTTTTAAAAAAATAGGGGGAAAAAGCACAAAAAGGGAATGAATAGATCACACATGCATCATATAAAAAACTATGTAACTACAATATCCATAATTTCATGCCAAAGAAAAATACTGGGAGGACAAGAAAAAGTTAAACAACATAGGAAGAGATATAAAAAACGAAAGTAATCACGAAGCCAATGACTTAATGTTTGAATGGAACAGAATGAGTAGAAAGGAGCCGTCAAGCTATATCTTTATTTTCTGTTTAGAAAGTTATATATTCTTCTACTCTACATCGCAACAATCTTGTACATTACTTGAATTCATTGCTAAATTGTAATTTTTTTTGTTTTTTTCTTTGGTATCAAGTAAAATATAGATATAGTTTTACAGTGTACCCAGTGTCCCATTCAATTTAAGCTGCTCCTTAGTAATAGCCAAATAAGCCCTTACAAGTTACCAAATATCCTTTAAATGTAGTTTCTCTCCTCTATCCCCAAGGACACAACATAGAACTAAAGGCTTGGTTGGTCTATCCAGAGATCTTAGGTTTGAATTTATTGGGTGGTGTAGGAGGGGTTAATTGTATAGCCCATCTAATATTCCAGTGTACCAGAAAATTTTTTATTCTATATTGATGATCAAATTAACAAAAATTCACCAGAAACAAATAACAATTTATGATCCTTGCAATGCTCTTTTCACTCTTATGTTCAGTACGGACACATGATAAAAGTTCAAGCCAAAAGAAATTACCTACATTCTGTTTGCTAGAAGACCTCTCACCTTGTGGGGATAAGGTGAAAGTGTGTGAAAGAGGCATCAGGGAACCTAAATTTTCTTTTATTTAAATGAGTTTTTCACCTTTGGAAGCCAGGTTTTATCACTTACGGTATGCATTATTTGCTCCAAGTTTAGTATTTCAACTTTATAGCCACAAAACAATAAGACATCAAACATCACAAGAATCACTGAACAGTTGGGACAATTGAGCATTGGTCCCAAATTTGACAGCCAACGAAATGTAGCCCATGTGTTATTTTATCCAGTTAGCATTTAAAAGGGCTTTCATTCAAACATTGGATGCCACTTTAGGCAGTGTGCATCAAATCCTAATTATGTAGATAAGTCTCACTAATTCCCATACTTGCAAACCCTAATCAACATCTTTCTGAACCGAACTCAGTAGCTATTATACTTTCTCTTAAATCGGTCCACCAAATAACATAACGTTTGCAGCCTATACATGTTTGGCTGGTTCTCAAAACCGAGAATCAAAATCAAATCAATCACTTCAGCGGAGCTTGAATAAACCCTAAAATATGTGCTTTCTAGTTCCAAAGATTATATCAGCTAAACAGTCCCCGATCATATCGAAAAACATTTATTAACAATAATAATAATAACAACAAATCAACAAAAGAAAAAAATTAATTACCCCCATTGAACAGTGAGAGACTCGTAATCCCAGTACTCTTTAGGGCGGAGAACGTTAACATCGGCATAAACTCGGGCTTTCGACATGGATCGCCGAATCGAATCCGAACCAGAAGCAGAGATCTCGACGATGGGATCAGTTCTCGCGATGATCTTATCGGTATCGATACCGTTGCTGTCGAGGGCGATACAGGGAGAGTGGTTGGTTATTGGTGGTGGATTAGGAGAGATGGAGTTGGCGATAGTGCGCAGGTTAGGCTGGTGCGCAACTGGCGCGCGCAAAGCAATAAGTGCGCACACTAGCAGCAGGCGATGAAGAACTAGTGCTGAGTTTCTCGCATCTTTTTTCATGTGCCGCTAACGCGACGCGAAGCCATTGCAACTTGCACGCGAAAAATTAAAAAAGAAAAAAGCTGCTGCTCTGCGTTTTGGGTGATTCGTTTCTTGTAGATTTTCTTAGCAACTATCGGATCGGATATTTCGGAGTGGAGGGAGATGTTTCCCTGTAGTGCTTATAGTTTATAATGGTGAGACTTGGATTACGTGGCAAGTGGTGAGTGGCTTGATGGAAGAATTGAAGATTTTTTTGGGCTTTTCTAGTGCTGAGTTTCTCGCATCTTTTTTCATGTGCCGCTAACGCGACGCGAAGCCATTGCAACTTGCACGCGAAAAATTAAAAAAGAAAAAAGCTGCTGCTCTGCGTTTTGGGTGATTCGTTTCTTGTAGATTTTCTTAGCAACTATCGGATCGGATATTTCGGAGTGGAGGGAGATGTTTCCCTGTAGTGCTTATAGTTTATAATGGTGAGACTTGGATTACGTGGCAAGTGGTGAGTGGCTTGATGGAAGAATTGAAGATTTTTTTGGGCTTTTTTTTTCACTTTAACGGAACTAGGGATGACAGCGGACATGCATGAGATGGATTTTTCATTTCATGTACTCACCTTGCTAATATTTATTTACACTAGCCCTGTTACCAGCTCTACTATGGGATAGTGTGGGGTGAAGCGTGTAATACCCAAGGTCTACATAACTCATCATAGTTATAATAATATCATAAAATATAAATTTTATGAGTATAGTATCAATGATATAGTGATAGAATGACAGAGACTCTTGTTGGTGTTAAGTACTTGAGTGTGTATTTTTATAAGATAGGAATATTTATTGTATGTTTGATTGAATTAATTTTAGGAAAAATGGCTTAGTTTAAGCTTATTATGATATGGGAAGGTAAGATTTAAAATGCCAAGTGAAAAGGAAAGGAAAAAGTTACGAAAAATTTTTAAGTTCGGGAAACGTTTCGGGTGGGCTTGTTGATGGGCTTTTGGACTCAAAGCCCAAGCCCATGGAGTGGCCGGCCCTAAGGCCTCAAATTTTGGTGGAGTTTGACTAAAGAATGGTTAGAACAAGTTAATTAGGGGTTAGGATGAGAAAAGAATTTGGTTAACCATATTTGTTGATTTATGCCAACTTTACACCTAAGCCTCCTACTTTTCCATCACCATGATTATGTTCACTTTGGTGATGATGGTATTCATTATTTTGATGCTTAGTCACCATACACCTAAGGGCCATCTCAACCATTTATCTTGATCAATCTTAGCCCTCTATTTCAAGCAAAAATGTGACCATTGATCTTGTGTGATTAAATCACCACCATTGATTTTATTTGTATATAAAATGAAATTGTGTTAAACCATTTTATTTGTAACCTACACCAAAAATTTCACCCTCATCAAAGACCAAAAACCTCCCAACTCATTCGTCAACTTAGAGCTAAATTTAAAGTATTTCAAGGTGAGATTTATTGTTTAAGTAATTCCTTTCTTTCTTTAGCTTAAGTGTGATAAATTGTTAGCAATTATTCCTTTTCTTTTAATCTCTATGATTGGATTTTGGTGGAATGATTTGAAAGATAGTTAGTTTGGCATGTTAAGTGATGAAATATGAGAATTGGGGTTGAGGATTTGGAGTTTAATAGGTGAATAATAACAAGGGAAGCATGAAAGATCAATAAGGAATAATGTTACATAAGGTTCGGCCAAACTAGGATTTTTAGGGGAAGTGTCCAAAATTTTTTTTAACAATATCTAAGGTTATTTGGGATGTTGAAAAGTGGTTTAAAAATTTAAAATTTGAATTTAGAGATTTTATTCAAAAATTGAAATTCTTGAAGGCATAATGCATGATATAAAGAAAGTGTGTAATGTGAAGTATAGTTTGATGTTTGATTGTTGTGGTAGGCTTTGCATAGCATTAATTTCATCTTGGCAAGATCAATTTGAGATTTGATTGAGAAATTTTGGGTTTTCCCCAAATCATCCCAATTTGGTAAAGTTAGGGTTTATGGGAATTTTGGTTGAGATTAATTTCAATTGGTGAATGAATGTTAATTGTTTGAGTATTAGTTTGATAAACATGGAATTTAATTAAGGAATTAGAAAGGAAAAGGAACCTAATTGTTTTAATGAAAGGACTTGGACAATATGGGATTTTGAAATAAAGTGATTTAATAATTAATGTGTTTATGTATGTTATTGTTTGATGTATTGGAATGTGTTTTGGTGATTAGTAGTAGGAAGTTGATGCTAAGTTGAGTTAGAATAAGATTAGCAAGTTAATGGAGTAGGAATTAATGTATGATTATTTGGGGTGTATTTGTAGAATCGAAAGGCAAAGGCATTGCTCGGGATACCGAGAAGTCTCGTTATAATCTGCACTAGAACTATCGGTATAGGAGCTAAGGAGCAAAAGGTGAGTACTTAATAATATAGTATGTCTTGTTTCATATACTTGAACCTTTGTTGTTCCAACCTTAATGGTTGAATTATTTCTATGCCTTGAAAAGTTGAATGGCTCATTGATATTCCACAATCTTGATTTCTTGATAAGCTTAATCTGCTTATTGAATATTGAATCATTAATATAATACTTCCTTGATTATTGAGCCAAAGTGAACCAAATATTTCTTTATGGCACTTGGCCAAATGAGTCTATATTGTTTGATCTTATAATATGATCAATAATGAGAACCCAACTGATATTATATATTATCCATTGTAATATTATATTTCTTGTACTTTAAGTATAAGCCTAAATGTTGGATCACTTTCCTAATTGAAATGCATTGCAATTCTTGGGCATGCATGATCTACTTTACCAATTATTGAATTAAATATCCCTTATGGCACTTGGCCAAATGAGCCTTATTGCTTCATTTCCTAACATGATCAATGATGGGAATTTTGATTATTTATTGATATATTATCCATTGAAGTATTTCATGGATGGAAAGGAAAAATGTTTTAATGATATCGTGGCAAGCAGAATACCCCTCTGATGTAGGGCAATACATCAGCCTTGTGCACAATGGAAATGAACCTACGGATAGGGTAAAGAGTATCCGAATCTTAGCTGGGAAGGGTTTATGGCCCCTAGTACGTACGACCCGATCAGTTGTATGTGTGACTGAAATGGGAGTGAGTAAGGCGTAAGCCGCCACTCGAATGATTATGATAATGTGGGAAATACACCGTTTCCATAAGGAAAATATTCTGCTAAAAATGCAATATTTACTGTATATGGAAAACTATTTTATAAGAGTAACTCATGACCCGTTTTACTTCTTTGTATAAGAAATTATCATTAAACCACCTACCATTTGTTTATTTTATATAGTATTATTTTATACTCACTGAGCTCTGTCTCATATTTTAGTGGTTTAAACTTTTCAGGTACAGTCAATGAGTTAGCAAAGTAAAAGTCCCAAGCCCATCCTTCACTTGGAAACTGTTTTGATAAGTTTCGGTGTTGTAAGTAGAGCTCCATGGTTATTGAAGGTTATAGGGTCTATATGTAACATGAATGGTTATTAATGGGTTTAGCATTAATATGTTATAAGATGTTTGTACAATATGATTTGCATCATAACCGTTATTGTAATGATGAATGAACTACTGAACATTTAGTTAATGACATGAAATGAAATTTTAAAGGTTTTACAAGTTATATGTGTAAATAATATTATAAGTGGAAATGATAGCAAGTAATGGGTATTAAGGAAATGTGATTAGGCTACGGTCTTGGGATATGGTTCAATGTAATGAATGTCAATTGATTATGAGTGGAATGGGTTCTACGGGTTTTGGTGCCCTTATGGCTACCCATGCCCTAGGACCGTCACGGCTCAAAAAGGTGGGTCGTGACAAAGCGGGTAGTAAAATAGGGCAAATACTTGCAGGTATACAATTTTTATATTTTTATTTTTTTTGAAAATATATATATATATATATATATATATATATATATATATATATATATATATATAATCAAGTAGAGTTTGGGGCAAATTACAGCATTATCTGCTCTGCCTCCAATCTGATTCGGACTTTAAATTTTAAATTCATTATGTCCCATTTAATAAACATAATAGATATTACACATCTCATTAGTAGTAAGATGGGTACCCAATAGAACAGGTTAAATTGTCATCTCAAAATGAAATATTTGCAGCCAGAGTTGACTAATTTTATTTTGGACTAATAGTAATTATAAAATTTATAATAATATTAACATTTACTTATTTTGCTATTGGGACCTATATCTTGATAAGTGATAGAGCTATAAAATTCTTCTACGGGACCAATGAAAATATATGGTGATTTTTTTTAGCAGTATTGAAAAATGTATCTATAGTATAATGTGTATACTTATTGTAATTAAATGTATCTGTAGTATAATGTGTATACTTATTGTAATTTAAGTGTGCAATAATATATAATTGAGTGGTAAATATGTATTCTTCTAAACAATAAATATAGAGTCATTTTTTCCTTTTCAATACTACAAAAAATAAAAATAAAAAATAAAAAAGTGAGCAATAGTGCTTTTTATGTGATTTTATATAAATAAAGTACTATTTTCTAAGGAAATTTACATATAACTAATATTCAATGATAAAAATATTTTTTCTCAATTAAATAATTTTGCTTGTTAAAGTGTAAAAATTTTAATACCTAACTACTTGAAATTTTTTATTGGGAGTTATCTTATTTTTTCTAAAAATTTTATGCATTGGATAATTCTAAAAAAATAATAATAATATGAAAACATTAGAAAATAATTTCAAAAACTACATATCATAGATAAATAATTTTTAAGTAAATTACTATTTAATCCTTGATATTTGATATAATGCACTATTTAGTCTCTATATTTTGTGAAATTGACTATTTATGTCACGACCCAAACTAGGGGGCATATGACCGGCACTGAAACACGAATGATGTATGTGACTGCCAATGTCCATAGTAAGCCTTACTACCTAAACAATAAACCGTACATCAATTATCAAACTCATTTCAAATCACAATCTTGGAACTAGGCTCATACAATTAATCATTCAATATTATTATAGTTAAACACATCATTCATTTAAAATATCAAACCATAACAAATCATGCTTAACCAAATGTCCAACAATCCCAACGAAATTACAAGGACAACCAATATAAATTACATCAACTAAAATAGGAATGCAGAGTTCTAAGATTATAATACAATTTAGTAATAAATTTAATACATAATATTGCTATAGAAGTAAAACAGATTGACTCGATTAATAAATTCTTCAAGAGCTTATTCCCTGACCTAGAAAAATAATATGAATAGGAATAAGTGTTTGACTCAATAAATGATACTAACATATTAACCTAGTGTCTTATAAACATGTATCTAATATTTATGCTAGTCCAACATGTCACAGAAATAAACAAATTATATAAACAAACATAGATGGAATATAGTTTATAGTACCATACTAAACCTCAATGTGGGGAGTTGATCCCCCCTATTCTAGCTCTTTGAATCCAATACTGTCTTTTATAACCAATAAAGAGTCTCAACCATCGCTGGCCTAAGCTACGTAACGCCGACCTGACTGGTTCCAACTGGGCAATGAGCAGGCTCCAGCCATCAACCACCAGTCCCAGCTCATCTTATCACAATCATCATAACTAGATCCATTTTCCCAAGTGGCACTACGTTATCCCGCTTCCATCCGTCCATCACAATTAATATGTAATAACGAATATTCGTCCATCATTCACAATCACATGCTAACGTGCATCTATGCAATAATAATGCATATATATATATATATATATATATATATATATATATATATATATATATATATATATATATATATATATATATATATATATATATATATATATATATATATATATATATATATATATATATATATATACATCCAATAATTGTGAATGCATGAAAGACAGGAAAAACATATTAGAGAGAGTATCACTCACCTAGTTGACAAATTTTCTACTTTCCCTTGAAGTGCGACCTTAGTAACAGAAAGACGTATGAGACATCGACTCCACGAAAAATTTGATCGAACGAACGTTGAAAACTGCATTAAAAAGGCAAGATGAAGCTGTTGGATCTGTCGCCACACTTCGCCATCGGAGCACCGTCTACCGGCCACGCGTCAACGCTGCTGGTGGCGAATTAGGGCGATTGTCATATCACCTTGCTCACCTTGACGCCAGGAGCTCGAAAAGAGCTACCACTCGCTGTTGTTTCGACGGAAAATGCCCTCAAAGATTCGGCCTTGCATTTTTTGATCTTTCGGTGACTTTTAGGGGACATGGCAGGTACTATTTGAAAGCTTTCACCACCAGGAGTTGAATGAGACCAATTTCGTTGGATTTCATCGCCGAAATCAGCTGGAATCTTGACTTAAAGGTTTGAAGCCAATGAGGCTTCCGTCATTGCGTGTGTCATGCTATGATGACAATCTCTGCTGTTATCGCTTCCAAAATGCTCACCAGTTCATGGGCTTCAGTTTAAGGGTGGCAGTGCAAGCAACCGTCGAACGAAAAACCTCCATTGATACTTTTCCATCTTACGGTCTCTCCCTCTCTCCCTTTATGCTTCCTTAAGTTTGCTACTTCTTCTCCAATTAGCAGTCGGTGGACCAATCAGCTGTTGCCTCAACCTTCTCTTTCTTCTTCTTTTTTTTTTTATTTATAAAAATATATGCATATATATACCAAATTAATGTTCATAATAGCAATAAATAATTACTTAATAATTATAAATAAAATCCCAAACTTCCAAATAAATTTCTTAAATAGAATTTCTTTAAATTTTGTTAAATTAAATGATAATAATTTTCATATTAAAAGAATTTTGAAATATCTAATTAGAATTTAATAAATTATCCTCATAAATAATTGAGTAAGTAAGATATTTTCTTTAAATTCATATATCATAATTATCCGAATAAAATTTTATAATTAACATATTTTAAATTAATTGAACACAAAATTAACTTCTAAAAATTCTTAAAAATAAATATTCAAATATCAAAATATAAATTTCAATTTTAGCTTTAATAAAGAAAATAATAAAATAATATATTTTCATACAAAATAAAATTTTATAAAATAAATAAAAACTCAAGTTATTACGATTTAATCCCTAAAGTTTTATTCTGTCGATGAGCTTAATCATTCCCTCCAAAATTTATCAAATTTACTATTAAATTGAAGTGAAAGAGTAAAAATGTAGAGACTAAATAGTTAATTAGATTAAATTTCAGAAATTAAATAGTAGTTTGAGTAAGGCTATTTTCTAATTTTACCTTTATTTTAATTAGGGGTGAGCACGGTTCGGAGAAATCCGGAGATTTAAAAATCTCCAGAACCGAACCGAATTTCGGGGATTTTAAAATTAAATCTCCGGAACTGTACCGTGATATAATAATCTCCGTATCAATCCATTCCAATTTTTCGAGATGGTTCGATATGGAGATTCGGATCTAATGGGATGGTTCGGTACGGAACGGAATGGAACGGATATTTGGAGATTTTTTATTTTTAAATAATTAAAATATATATATTTTCATCTTAAACTAATTTGTAGTATCTCAAAATTTCTTAAAATTTTTATTATATTTTTACTTTATTTATGATTAAAATTATAAAAATTAATGCTTAAAATTGATTGAAAATAAACTATAATATATAATACTATAAATTTAACATTATCACCAATGAAATTATAAGTATCAATAATAAATTAATAATATAATGATCTTAAATTTTTTAATGTGAGATTACAAATTTAAATCTATTAAAGAAATAGCATCAAATTTTTACATAAAATCATTATATTATTTAATAATTGACTTAATTAATTATATTGACCAATTAAAAAAATTGATGGAATTATTACTGCTTTAAAGTTGTATAATCAAATCGATATTGTTTTATTATTGCCCAAATTAAAAAATTTCTCATAAGACAAAATAATTATTATTTTTTTTTAGTTTTTAACCATGATATATTATTAATACTAGGATTATACAAATTATTAAATTTTTATGAAATTTTAAAATAATATTAGTACTATACAAATTATTAAAATTTTTTTCAAAATTTAGCTTACACTTATAAAGTTGTAATGTAATAACTAATTTGAAATTGAAATTTTATAATTAATAAAACATAAATTTTACTTATACATTATTAAATTTCCTTAAAATATATTGCTAATTTAATATCAAAATATGTGTGTGTGGGTGTGTGTGTGTGTGTATATATATATATATATATATATATATATATATATATATATATATATATATATATATATATATATATATAAAATCAGTTCTAGTTTCGGTTCTTCAGTTCGGGACAGTTCGGTATGGTTCGGTACGGTTCTTGGTACGGATAATTACTAATCTCCAGAACCGTACCAAAAAATAATTTCGGAACAGTTCGGTTCGGAGAAAGTCAAATGGTCAACGGATATTTTCGGTTCTAGATATTTTTGGTTCGGATTTTCGGTACGGTTCGGTATCTCCAAGTCCCGTGCTCAGCCCTAATTTTAATAGTAAATTGGGCTAATTTTGGATGAAAATACTAATTTAATTAACGAAATAAAATTTTAAAAATTTTAAAAATTTAATAGTAAAAACTCAAGTTATTACGATTTAATCCCTAAAGTTTTATTCTGTCGATGAACTTAATCATTCCCTCTAAAATTTATCCAATTTACTATTAAATTAAAGTGAAATAGTGAAAATGTAGAAACTAAATAGTTAATTAGATTAAATTTCAGAAATTAAATAGTAGTTTGAGTAAGGCTATTTTCTACATTTTACCTTTATTTTAATAGTATATTGGGCTAATTTTGGATGAAAATACTAATTTAATTAACGAAATAAAATTTTAAAAATTAAATAGTTAATTTCACAAAATATAAAGATTAAGTAATTAAAATTTCAGATACTAAATAGTAATTTATTCATAAAATTCTCATCACTTGTTTTGCAAAGAAAAACCTATCATCCTACAGTTTTTTTTTTATTATTATTTTTTATTTTTAATAGGTACATAAATGATAAAACAAAACGAGTATGGTGGATTTCAACCAACAACATTTTTGTTGGTGTCCTGAATCATGATTACAGAAGAGTTAAACAGTTAAAAAAAAAATTCACAGGCTGTTGTATTTGGGAGCTGGTGCCTCCTAATTTCCTTACTGATGCATTGATGTCTGACTTATCAAGTTAATGAAGTTCCTTCAATTAAAAAAAAAAAAAAAAAGTGTTTACCAATAAGTTTTGGTTAATTCAGTAATGCTTCCATTGCTGTAATTATGAATTTAAATCACATTGAAAGTATAATTAAAATAAACTAAACTAAACTAAACTAAAAGAGTTTACAGGCAAATTTAAAAAATTCAATTGATCTTTTTGTTTATATTTTTGACAAGTTGTTTCATCTGAAATCTCCAAAACAAGAAATAGGCCAAACCCAATCCAATCAACACAAACACCCAAACATTCTCCTCTTTGCTCTCCCTTTCTGATTTCACTTCCTCTATATCAAACCATTCCCTCCTTCCATTTCCCATTATACCCTCCAACACACTCCCATATAACACATATACCCTGTCCTCTCTTCCCACTACTACTGAAGTGGGAAACCGCTCCACATCAAGGTCAATTTTGTCATAAATCACTCCCTCTCCCCAACTATCATCGCTCTTCAAGAACCAGAGCTTGTTTTGGGACACCACCAAAACGACGCCGTCTCTTCGTATCGCGATTCCGTCCGCCAGAGTCAAATCCTCCGTCAACAACACCGTCCTCGCCGTGCCATCCTCCGCGTCCACCTTGAACATTTTACCGGTGTTGGATTGCACCACCAGCAGATAACCCTTGCTGACGTAAGCAACCCCGTTGAGACCGCTGTAGGTAAACGGTGCTTCGCGGTCTACGGGATAATGATTGAAAATCGGAGATCTCGAGAAAATGGACGCCTCGCCTTGGGCGTTGACTTTCCAAATGAAGTTTCCTTGCGAATTGCCCAACGAATTGGTGACGTAAGCGTTTCCCTTAAAATCAACCCCCACTCCGTTGGCCACGGAACGGTGTGCAATGGTGGCGGATTCAGCATCGGGTAGGATCGAGAGAAAGAGGCGTTGGCGGGTGCCGAGGTCGTAAGCGGCGAGAGCGTTGAAGGGAGGGAGAGGAGGCAAAGAGTGGACAGCCGCAAGGAGACGGTTATTGAGTGAATCTACGGCCAGGCCTAAAAAGCTGGTGTTTGGAGGGAGGGAAAGGTCGGAGATGAGGGTTTCGACGACGCCTGCATCCGATACGGAGTGAATCGTACGATCGCGAAAGGAGCCAACGATGAAGTGTTGAGCCGATGGGTCATAGGCAAGGCCCTCTGGATAGAGATGTGGGGATCTGAAGTTGATGACGTGACGCTTTCCGATGGTCGGAGAGATGATACCCACATAAAGGAAAAAGATGAAAAAGGGTACTGTAGACATGGCCTTTTCAATTTTTAGTGTAAAGAAAAGAGAAGTTGGATGGCTTTGGCTTTCTTTTCTTGTTGAAGAGGTGGAGGAGCAACTTTTTAATGGAGTGCAAGTTTATTTATATGTTATAGTAATAATTTAAGTGCGGAGCTATAAATTACAAATGTCAGAATTAAATATGTTATTGAATCCGAATTTTGATTTTTAATGTTTTTTTTTATTGTTAGTTGAATATTTTGGAGGAAAGGAGACATTATTATTTGTATTAAAACTGAAAATATGTACTATAAAACTACAAATATGTTTTGGTGCTTGGAATATTACATCTATCTCACAATTAGTCTCAAGAAAAAAAAATTATTCATGTCATGTTTCATTTCAACTCTCATGTTACTAGTCAAATTACGTGGATGATACATTAGTATAAATTAAATTGCACTTTCTACCAAATCCAACAAAAATACTCTGATGATAAATTTTCCCAAAGAAGAAGCAATCGTCATAGGCGCATAACAAAATCTACAGTCTTCCATACAACCACCAACCCCAACTCCACTTGCACTATACTCTATCATCCACCCTGTTAGACCAATACCCTGCCTCAGGCACTTGATGGATGAAAAGTTGAAAGAGATGAAAATGGTATTATTTGTCCCAGAAAATTTCATACAGTTTTAGGTTGTATTTGCTCAAAATCAAAAACCTCAAACATGAGACGCCTCACATCTGGTTTCCCATACACTGTGTATGAAAGCCCATGAATGGCTTGCTGAACAGCAGTTGTGGAAGGGTTTCTGAGCCTTCGATTGTGCTCAAACGCATCTTGAACCTTTTCCGAGTAGACGATAAAGTGATGCAGATGTTTATCTCTCAAGTACTTCCCACAGAATTTGTTCATTAGAACACGGCGATGCCTCTCCTGTAGCCACTTCCCCGGAGCATCTAAATGCTTCATCAGCAACCTCTCAGCCATTACAATATCCTAAAAAGTAAAAGAACACAATCATTTATTTTTTTAATAGATTTTACCAAAATATATTTCATTTTAGTCTCTTATTACAAATCTTGGTTTTGGAAAGGGAATAAAAATCCGTATGCTTTGAAGTTGAGAACTATAGTGGAATTTTACAGAGATGGGCAAAAGCATAGTGCAACAATGTGGAAAGCCATAAAAAAATAATAATAATAATAATAATACCTGGATCTTTTGGCCGACATATTCCAATCGCTCATAGCAAAACCGAGGATGCTCAAATTTGTATTTTGAAGGATGCAAAAAACAAAGCTGTAACAAAGTAACAAATGGAACCATGTCAGGAAACAAGTGGGCAGTTGAATTACCAACAAATTAGAACTTGCACAGAACATTTATTCTAAAAATGGAACATTTAGTAATTAGATGTAATTTTCAGCACTCCTGCATAATGAATCAATGATGCCAAAGGAATCTCACAAAAGAGTTGCCTTTGGATAGCTCAATTGTTTGTGACTGGTTGGTCTAAAACCCATATTTTAGGACACTCATGAATACATAAATGAAGCAAAAGATAGTGCCAGCCTCACACAATGTATAATATAGGTGATTGAAACCAATTACAGTACACCGATCATTATAGCAGACAACTATGCAGAATTGTTTCACAATCATTTCTTTCGACCATTCCTCTCTATCTGTAGCAAAATAAAATCTATTTTACAGAGATAACCCCCTACACTGGATTTTCATTACATTAAGCTAAAACATAAAGCTTTGATACATAGACATGAAGATCTATACGTAACAACACAAATGAACAATACAATACATTTCCATGTAAATATATAATATATTGCAAGTATAAAAAAAAAAAAAGAAGCACCTGTAACCCAAGTCCAAGTTCAATATTCCTGGCTTCAGTAATGTCTGGAATTCTGTCTGACATTGCTAGTGGATATCCTAGCGTCCGCATGACTTGAGGTCTGCTGTCAAAATCCCATATATTTCCTCGGAACCGATGCATCCCTGGTGGAACACATGCCCTGAAAAGCCTTGGGTGTGCAAAGAGAGCATCTTCAGGAGGCTGCAAAAGAATTTAACATCAGATGAAGGCTTCCCCACATTGATAAGAATGAAATTAGCTGTCTCTGAGTCCAAGGGAAAAAAAATCTCTTTTTTCTGTGAAATTGCATTTTATAGCAAGTATGCACAATTTATACAGTAGATAAAGTCACAAAAGATGTCCCATTAAGTGAATAAATATATTTCCTCTTTCTGATTCTAAAATTAATTGTATCTAAATTTTGAATGTCTTCCAACATAAATCTTGGTCTCAACATTCAATTTGGTATGAAAGCACGAGCAGAAAGGCTGCATTATTCTTATGATTATAACAACCATAATAATGACAACAGTATTATAGTAGCAGCAGTAATGGTGAGTAAGTTCAGTTTTGAGTCAAGATTCCGGGGTTTAAATTCATATTTTCTATGTTTCTCATTTCTAATAAAGAAACAATAATAATAACATTGAAATATGCGTAAATAAAGTAGAGCTTGCCTTATAAGCAGCAATATCCTGCCAATTTAGCTTTTTCCCCTCAAATTCTACAGAAACATAATCTACATCTTCAAGCTGTCTCCTTAATTTTGGCTGGCAATCCTCAGCTTCTGGGTCCATCCCAAATACTTCAAAGAGAACTCGATATACTTCTGGCATGCCAAAACACAAATATATTGCACCAAACAGAGCCCAGAAAACAGACCTGCCAATTAAAAACCAAAAAGCTAGTAATCAATATTTTTTTCTCAACAAATACAAACATTCACATGCCATGTTAACCATTAAGTGTAAAATAATGTTATTCCTTTGCAATTTAGTACAGGAAGGTCAGGTCTATCAACAAATCAAACACAGGAATACTGCAAAAGAGTCATCGAATCCAAGTCACAATGAGAGATTTAAGATAATGCTCTTAATAGTCAACACAACACAACCAAGCCTCAGACCCAAAGCAGTTGGTTGCAAGTGTTTTCACTTGAACAATTTTCATTCTGGCATGAAATCTACATTTTCGTGCATGCATGTTTTGATAAAAGAACTTGGTTAGAGTGGAACATGCAAGTTGCATCAAGAAGCAAGGTTTCCTCCTGATATGTCAAGGCTCTTCATCAACACATTTTCATAATATCAATATAGACTTTGTGTTGCTCTGGCAGTTCCTTTTCCAAATATCCATCCAACTCTGATTTCAACACCTGAACATTCTCTCAACCCTGCTTTCTGTATGTGAATGACAAAGGTAAATGCTAAACCAATGCCTCCCAACTTTCACAAACCAATTCTCACATCAACTCCTCTTATCTAGTCTAGACGCATTGAAGTGAGAATCTTTCATAAAGCATCCAACCAAAAAAACTAACAAAAACTTCATCCAGAGCCTTCAGCACTAGCAAAGAAAATGGGAAGGACTTACATTCTCAAATCTCAATTACCACTTCACTCCAGCTGCACTTGCCTCTTTGTTTCTATCTCTTCAAATAAAGTTAGAATAAAACATCTTACTGTAATTAAATTCAAATAGCACGATTGAGAAATAATGCACTCAAGCAATCAGGCAAAATGAAAAAAGAATCACGTAACATTCCAATCATCCAACAACTCCATGTGCCTGTCAAATTTGATACTGGTACTCTGCTTTGCACCAGCAAAAGGAGCTATGGAGCAGCTTTTGCCACACTGATTTTAATTTGGCAAGCAGCTTTTGCCACTTCAATTTCAATTTGGCATCTAATCAGGTCACCTACTCATTAAATTCCTTATCTGGTCTCTGCCACCCTTTGGGAGGATTGGTATCTCTGCATCAGGTTTCCCAAGACGTAAGTTGGGATGGTTTCTCACTAATGGTTCAAAGGTGGTTGCTGAATAAACCTTATTGGGTTCTTCATATGAACCAATTGCTCGACCTTCTCACAAATAACTCTCTCAAAGCATAAACCTTCTGTACATCATCAAGGCAGGTGCAAAAAATCTAAGCGTTCTCTTATTCTCTAAAGCCAAAAGAGCTCACGAAGGTCTTTCTTGTAAAATAAGGAAAACAAAAAGTTATGAATATTGTCAATGATCCATATCTCAGAGGCTGTCAAACATGAGAAACAACATTTTTCAAGTATGTGTCTAAAAGAAAAAAGCAGACACAACAAAACTCGAGGGTATTGGTCTAATACAGTATATCATTTCTAATCAACTAAATCAAAAGGCTACAACAAGCTAAGCTAAGCACGTTGAACAATTATATGGGAAGCAAGAAGCTTAACGGAACCTTTCTACAAACCAGAAAATCTAATTCCTATACCAATTCCAATCAAAATGATAAAGGTCCAAACAAAATTTTGACATTCCATCAAAACAAATAGTTGTCTCAAAATGAGAAACAGAAGGAAACTCACTTCACTGGCGGTTCTCGATCTTTTCTAATCAATTTATCCATATCATCAAAAGGGAAAACCAAATTCTGCAAACTCGCCGCTTTAATCCACTTAGGCAAATTCCTCTTTCCAATCAACCCAAAAACCCTCTCTCTCAGTGGCGGTGGGGACTCCCTTGGATACCTCTGCAAAAAATACTCACAGAAAGCCAATTCCAACACATATTGCCCCAAGAACCAGAGCCTTGAGTGCCCAGACCTCACATGCCTAGCGTTAGTCCTCTCGCAGCTGGGATGCTGAAACGCCAAATACAGCAAAGTATCAAATTGCTTCGCAGGATTATCATCTCCAAAACTATCTGATGGCTCCAAGGGATACCCCAAAGCTTGCTTGGCCTCAAGCAAGTACTCATCTATCCAAGTTTTATCGGCATTGTTCAGGCGAGAAGAGGGTAAGCAAGAACTCAATAAAGGGAATTGCTTGAGGGATAATTGAGGGCTATTTAAGAATCTCTGTGCGAGTTTCTTGTCATCGAGTGGAGGTTTAAGTATAAATTTTCTGGGGGGAACTTTCTTCTTCGGCGAAGTGAATTTCTTGCGCTCTGCAAGCTCTTTGAGGAGTCTTTGAGGACTGTTCTGGGGAAGTTCTTGGGGTTCTACAGCTACAGCAAAAACACGGAGATTATGAGAAAATTTGGGGGTTTTGAGATGTAATTGGAAAGGAATTGGAGAGAAGGAAGAAGTAAAGGAGATGTCAGATACTTTTGGGAGGTGAATGAAAGAAGAGGAGAGTTCCATGAGTAGAACAGGGAAGTGTAAAGATTTTGAAGTAATAGCTTAGCTTAGCTTAGCTTCTTTTTACATTTATAAGAAGTCTAATTAAGAGAAATGGATTCTGGGTTTTAGTGTTCTGGGTTTAAAAGTGAGATTCGTGGGCATTGGAGAAGGGTTTGGGTGTTGGGTTGCAGAGGTTTTGGGGAAGGCGATAGATAAGGTGAAATATCAAGAAGAAGCGTGGCAAATCGGCAATAATCCAATCCTTTTGTGCAGATATTTAGAGAGAGAGAGAGAGAGAGAGAGAGGGCTTCATGGTTCCATGAGATACCAAAACGAGTTGTCGTTTCGTTAAAATAGTTAATTGACTATTTTAACTAATAAATTTCTTTTAATTTGGAGTAATTATGCTTGGAAAATTAACTTTCGTTTGCAGGTGATGGGGATAAGTATCTGTCTCCGACAATGGAGCTGTCTTCAATTCTTCATTATTCACAGTTGTTTTTTATTTTAAAAAGCTGAATATGTAGAAGAAAGCTTTTGTTTATTAACTAATAATTAGGTGTTAATTGTGTGATTGTAAATTTATATCATATTGTTACTAATATTTGTTTATTTTTTAACTCCATCTTCCATCTTTTAGTTAAGGGTATTATTTATTCTCTGAAATTCGATCTAATTAATTAATTCTAATTTTAAAAAATAAGCTAATTAATCTCTTAATTTTGACTCTGTCAAATTATTTAGTCTTTTTGTCCAATTTGCATACTTTGTCTGTTAAATTTTATAGAAATAATGAAAATTCCTTTGCATATATAATAAATATAATTTTAATTTTATTATTCAAAAATAAAAATAAAAAATTTAAATTAATAAATTAAATAATATTTATATAATAATTATATTTATTCATAAAATTACAAAATTATTTATGATGATATAATTATATGATTATTATATATAATAAAAAGTAAAAAATATTTATATTACTAATAATATTAAATAATTATTAAATAACTAAAAGATTGTTATATAATTATATAATTATTGTTTAATTTTATTAATTAATTTTTTTATTTTTTAAATAATAAAATTATATTTATATTTATTATATATACAATAGCATTTTCAATATAAAAACCGAAT
The DNA here is from genome assembly GCA_947687605.1 of Reutealis trisperma. Taxonomy (NCBI): domain Eukaryota; kingdom Viridiplantae; phylum Streptophyta; class Magnoliopsida; order Malpighiales; family Euphorbiaceae; genus Reutealis; species Reutealis trisperma. Next base: position 545,356 of record CANTUT010000306.1, read on the forward strand.
GAAATGACTAAATAGTATAATCGGAAAAAAATGACAAACTAATTAATTAATTTTTCAAAAAATAAGGATGAATTAATTAATTAAGTCAAATATAGTAGATTAAATAGTAATTTACCCTTTGGTTAATATATATAGGTGAATTCATTTTATCTATCAAAATATATGATAAGAAAAAAAAAAAAGGTCTTTGAAATTCTTGAATGGTTTGATTTGTTTTTATCAAAATTCTTGAATGGTTTGATTTGTTTTTATCTTGTATTGTATATAAATATTAATAGAAAAATATGTACCTTATTTAATTCCTTTGGTAATTTTATATGATAAAAATATAAATTTTCAAAATTATAATTTGTTTTGTAATTTTATATGACATTTTATATTATTTCAAATAAGAAAAACTAATGTGTTAATATATTAGTACATAAAATATGATATTATACATATAAATGCACATAGCATTAAAAATTTTAATATTTATATATTACACAAATATATCTAATGCATCAAGTCTTTTTCCAATAGTTTTTTTTTTCCCAATAGTTTTTGGCAATATATACATTTCTATTCTATGTTATTGTTTTGAATTATTAGTAAGAAAATAATAATTTAAAGATTGAATATTTATGTTGTAATGCAGAAGATTATAAATTAAAATTTTGACCTTTTTTTCCAGTAAATATTTCTTTTAGGGTCAGTTTAGATAATAAAATTATAATTAAAATTGAGAATTGGAATTCAATTCAAATTTTGATGAAATTAGATGATATTCCAAAATTGAGATTCTGAATTCAAATTATTATATATTTTCAACTTTAACATTTAAAATAAATTATGTACGCTTTGGACTAACAGAAGTAAATATATAAGTAAAACAAAATTTTGTAGAAAAATTATATATAATTAAAAATTTTAATAAATATGTCATATTATAATATTATTATTTTTTAATATTTTCAAATTTTAACATATATATATATATATATATATATATATATATATATATATATATATATATATATATATATATATATATATTAGTCACTGGTATAAGATCACTTTTCCCTATCTTCCTAGCCCTGACCACAGTCCAGTTTGGAATTAGAACCATATCAGATTGAATGGGTTGAACCCAAAGCAATGGTTTTTGGTCTGATCCTAAACTATTACTATTTATAGTCTAGTTTAGATTCCATAAAACCTTAAACAGGAACCAAAACTATCAGTTTGATTTCGATTGAAACCAATCAAAAACCTAAAGGCTTTGGGTCTTTAGGAGCAATTTTGTGGTAAAAAAAAAAAAATTACTTCATTCATTTCAAAAAGAAATCGTATGACACCATTCTTAACTTAATTTTCCTTTCAATTTCATAAGTCCAAGTTCAATTCCTAAAATCCTAAATTTTTCATAAACCCTAAAATTTAGAGAAAATCATCGATTTTTCATCCAATCTTCAAATTAATCATAGATTCTTCAAATTAACATAACATAAAACTTATGTGACCCTTCAATCATTAATATTTAATATTAGAACATTAAGTTTCTTTTTAATTATGTTTATGCCTCTAAGGCTTTCAAATTTAAAATCATGTTCTTCAAGTCATTCTAACACTTCTAATTTACTTCTCTTTATCTAACATAGTCATAGGTGTACTTAATTGAAATTTAGAATTTTTTCTTAGTCATTCTCTACCATGGCCGATTTCTATATATAGTATACAAGAAATATATGAACAACCAAAACATTAAAATTAACCTCAAAGTGTAGAAAAAAGTAGATAAATAAAATTCCTCACCTTGGTTAGCTCTTATTTATCAAGGTTCTTATTGCAAGTGGGTAGAGAGAATTTCTTTCTTTGAAATAGGATTTTTGGTATAGAGAGAGACTAAATGTGTGTTCTCAACATATTCTTGCTTATATATCTATTGGGTTGAATGGTGAGAATTTATCAAGTTAAATCCAATGGCTAGCATTTGATCTTGATGAATGACTATGATTGCATCAAGATGGATGGCTAGGATTAATCAAGATGGATGGTTAGGATCCTCTTTATAACGGTGAGGGTCATCATTAGGTGTTGGAGTATCCAAATTAAATCTAGGCACATATGTAGGAAGAAATAAGAGTCCCACTTGGTTTAGAATTTGACTTAGTCAATTTTCGGTGGCTAAGTGGTTAAATATCCATAACTCTATCTCTACACGTTCTTTGTCTATAGTCTTGGGCTTAACCATTTTGCTAACAAATTTTGGATGTGTATCATTATTAGGCCCAATGGGTTGGCCTTCCCATATTGGGCTTGAGTCCTCGTTACCTCAAGATCCAATAATAAGCCCATAAGTCCATTAATAATCTTGAATATTTTCCTTTTAAATCCTTTCTCTTACCTTTCATTATAACATATATATTTTTGCCTTCCAATATCACCACACACCTTAGACATCATTAGATAAATTCTATATATATCCTAATGCACATTTACTAGCCTTTCAATTACATTGTTCAAGTGTATACATATCGTGTAAATTCATTGGGTTAAACTAAATTTGACTTCTATTATACCATTGTAACCCTTATTGAATTGAACTTCTCATATCACTATTATCACCCCTCTAATGTCTTAGGAGATGTCAACACCCGTTTATTGACACATTCAATTCATATCTCAATTAAATTACTAACATAATCACTTTAAGTCAAACTCAATTTGACTTTCACTTATCATAAGGGTACTTATCAAAATTGATTGCATTTCTCACTCACTGTCATATCATTTATTTAGAATTCATTTCTTATGATACTCTTATGGTTCTTAATGTGCTTCGAAGGCCCTAAATGGCAAGTATATGGACGTTATAATGTCATCATTACTATTTACAGTTGGATAAAGAAACCTCGGGTATTACAATGAGGAACTAACAAGAATCACTAAAAGAATGAAAGAGATAATTAAATGCAAGAAGAAAAAGAAAAATGAAGTAACTTGCTTTGGATGTGGGGAGCAAGGCCATCTAAAGCCCGATTATCCCAAGAATAAGAAAAAGAAGAAATGGGAAAAAGAGAAGAAGAAAGGATTCAAGGTTACTTGGGATGATAGCTTTTCAGGTGAAGAGGAGAATGAGGATGTAGCCAACTTTTGCTTCATGGCCTTGGAGGAACCTATAAATGAGGTATGTTCCACTTCTTATTCTAATGACGATGATGTTGTTTGCTCCACACATGATGATTATGCTAATTTGTATGATGATGATGATGATGATGAGGATGAACTCATGAAAGTTATGGCCTTGAAGTGCCAAAAATATCTTTCAAAAATGAAATTTTATAAAGAAAAATGTTCACAACTTAAAAGGAATTTCAGAGTATTGGAAAAACTTGTTTTAAGTTTGAAAACATCCAACATTAGTCTCAAAGACTCATTGGAAGAAATTTCTACAAAAATCTCCTCATTTGAAGCTTTAAATAAAGAAAATGATTATTTAAAATTAGAGGTTCAAGAATTAAATTCCTCAATTTCTAAATTTCAAAAAGGGAAGAAAGCTTTGGATACACTAATTATATCTCGAAGACCACCTTTAGTGAGGTATGGTCTTGACTTTGATAGTTCATCAAACTCTACATCCTCTTCTCCATCATTTGTCAAAGCTTCTACTCCTCAAACCTCTAGTGTTGAGGTACTCCTCAAGGAGGCTAGAGCACATACTTAACCTTCCAATCCTAAGAGGATTCATAAGGGTTCACAAAGCTTTAAAGCCAAGCCTCCAAAAGCAAGTCATGCATTCATATATAAGAAGCATGCTCCTAAACACCCATATTCATAACATAATTCATTTTCTTGTGTGCATAATCATTATGATGTTATGAAAAAATCTAAATTTTATAACAATACAGCAAAATCAAAAAGGACTTTTAATTCTAAACTTAAATGCCATTATTGTATGAAAAGTGGGCATATAAACATTGTTTATTATGTAAGGAAGGCATACCTCAAATTAGAGGATCCTTCCATTGCTAACCCCTAATGACCTAAATGCACTTAGGTACCAAAGCAAAGATGAATTGCTTTTTCTTGTAGGTGTGTCAAATCCACTAAAGATGATGAGTCAATGATATGAAGATAATGGATGCTCAAAACACATAATTAGGAATGAAAGTCAAGGAAAGCTTTGATGGTGTACCATAGTTGTAAACAATGTCAAAGGTAAGGAAATTGGCATTAGCAAGGTTGGTAAGAATGTTTAATCCCCAAATTGAAAATTTTGCTTTTATTAAATGTCAATATGATTAAGACCATTGATGAATTGACTTGTATGCTCGATGGGAGTTCATTGCCATAGACTTTCAAAATTATATAAAAGTTTTTCATTTGCATCAAAATTTCATGAATTTTATGTTTTTATGACATTTATATTTAACATTTTTGTCTTTTATTTAATCTTGAATCGAGGTGACTCTTAATTCAATTCAATTTAATTATTTGACTTTATGCAATTTGGTTGGATGTTGGTTGCTTTGTGGTTGATTTTTGGTATCTTTAGTATCTTTGGTTTAATTGTTTGAATTTTTAATAAATAGATGATATCTTAGTACTTAAAATGTATAATTGCATCTATTTGATCTTGATTTATAATGCAAATTGCATTGCA